>OW121702.1:33312382-33766172 GCA_933228785.1 Lasioglossum pauxillum | reverse complement strand
AAATTATTGCCTGGACTAGCGGCACAATCAGTTTCGACCAGCAAATGGCCGAGGGATTGTATCACCCCTTGTTGACTGCTGCCTGTCGACGCTCGCTGTTTCTAGGTCAGCATCTTCGTAATAGTGCAAGTACGCTGAGCCCAATGATATTATCCTCGAATTACGCCGAATTACTTACTTCGCTCGAGAGAACGTAACCGATAAAGATCCTGGGAAGTAGAGTGTCTATAACGGTACTAGGGTAACTGTACCGACAACTGTGGTGTCATGCTTCAATCGTACTTTATTTCAATATTAATCCCAATTTATCATGAATATGTGTAAGCATTTTATAGGAGAATGTGCTCTGAATACAAAAAATATTGGTGGCCCTCAAAATTTAATACAACGTAAGAAAATATTGAAGAATAAAATCGATAACATTTTGTACGTGTTACTGCGGACGAAAAGGAGCCATGTACAGGGCTTTTCAAAATTATATCTGTGACCACGAGATCTGTTACAAAAATTTATTAGATTTATTAGATTATAGATCTGTTACATTAATTTATCATGAAATAATAATATGTATAAGTATTTTATGGAAGAATGATGTGTTATGAATACAAAAAAAAATTGGTGGCCCTCAAAATTTAATACAACGTAAGAAAATATTGAAGAATAAAATCGATAACATTTTGTACGTGTTACTGCGGACGAAAAGGAGTCATGTACAGGGCTTTTCAAAATTATATCTGTGACCACCAGATCTGTTACAAAAATTTATTAGATCTATTAGACTATAGATCTGTTACATTAATTTATCATGAAATAATAATATGTATAAGCATTTTATGGAAGAATTATGTGCTATGAATACAAAAAAAAATTGGTGGCCCTCAAAATCTAATACAACGTAAGAAAATATTGAAGAATAAAATCGATAACATTCTGTACGTGTTACTGCGGACGAAAGAAAGCCATGTACAGGGTGTTCCAAAATTATATCTGTGACCACGAGATCTGTTACAAAAATTTATCAGATCTATTAGACTATAGATCTGTTACATTAATTTATCATGAAATAATAATATGTATAAGCATTTTATGGAAGAATTATGTGCTATGAATACAAAAAAAAATTGGTGGCCCTCAAAATCTAATACAACGTAAGAAAATATTGAAGAATAAAATCGATAACATTTTGTACGTGTTTCTGCGGACGAAAAAGATCCATGTACAGGGCGTTTCAAAATTATATGTCGCGCCCACGAGATCTGTTACAAAAATAGACCACTTTCATAATAATGAGCACATTTTTCACCGCGTCCGAAAATGTCTGAAGTATATTGTTAGTTTGATTGCATAGGTGTGCCTGATTGCGTCAAAATTGAGGTGGCCCGCAATAATGTATTTGGTGCATTGTGGAATTCGCGAAGCGACTGTGCGGCGTGACTTCAAGAGCGATGTTTCATTGATGACGCTTCAGTGAAAGGTACTGGCGAGTTGCCAAATGCGGACTGGTCACTGAAATCGTACCTCGCGAGCTAATCTGTTATTAGTAGACTGCGGATTTGATGCATTTTTAACGAAACTGAGTAGATGCAATTTAAATTGCAAGTGAAATTAAATATCAGCGGAATGACGTCAGTATATGAAATGCGAGTGAAGTGTACCGTAATGAAATAGGAAATTTTAGCTAGCTAAATCTGTATTCAGAAGACGCCTTCGGGGCACCATTAAAAGACTTTATCTTCTTCCAAGGAGAAATTTATTTTGCTCGGAACTTTATTATCCCGGAATCAAATTCTACTATTTCAGTGGTAGATACGATAAATCAGAAAGATTTATGACATCGTGTGGCAAAATCAGACGGCAAAGTTTTGGACACTTTCGAACTGTGGAATAATGAATGAATCATCGCAGAGTGATTATTCTCTTGAAATGGTCAAAGATGCTGTCTCCCTGCCTATAAAAAATTTTTAATTTCTTTACTGGCGCGATATTGTCATTTTTGAACAATGTATGTGAACAAATATTTATAATTTTGGTTTGGCACAGTAATGCGAATACCAATATTTGGATTCGAACGCGGTCCCGATCGATCGTTTAGTGAAAATCGGCGATAGCAGCGTTAATAGCAAAAGCCAACAATCCTGGGTTTATTTGGAGATATATTTTGTCGGGGATCGGTCTGGCTTCGATAGCCCAAGATTGATATTTTCCCTGTCCTTCGAGTTTGCTCCTCGTGAACCACCGATATACCTTGAACTTGCCGATATCGCTAATCCACTTCCAGGAACGACCAATAAAGTGGGAACGGATTATATCGACCTTCGTTCGCCTGTAACTAACCCGACGTTGCCACTTTCAGTAGTAGAACCGTGTCATAGATCAGCCACTGAATTTAGATGTAGCTGATTACGAGCGGCGAATTGGGGCTGCATTGGAGACCGCTGCGAGATCGATGGATTGCGGCTAATTTCCATGAAGATACGTCGTGCTTCTCGAAATGTTAATGAATGTTGCGTGCGGCGGAATCGTGTCGCGCTAATAACTGTTCGAAACTTGCTAATTTTACGAAGTGTCAAAAATAATTCTCGAGCTTTAAAAAAAAAAGAAAAATTGATGAAAAAAGAGATTTTTTCTATGGATGCGTCTTCTTTTTCCGAGGTTGTTAAACTTTTGCGTCTGATATATTAATATTTGATATAATATATTATTTTTCACTTCATTAGCATTTTATGTTTTGTTTTGAATCTACTTTCTCTACTTCTACTTTTGTTTCTAGAAAAGTAACTAGGACAATATATTTTTCCAGGAAAATTATTATGTTACAACAATACATTATAATAATTTCATATTACAAAAATGAGCGCATTTAACCCGTCGAAAAATAGAATACGCGTTCTCGTCGACGAAGAATTAAACAAATCAAGACGAATGAGTGTTTCGCCGAGTCGTTCCGATTCATTTCTTCGAGTACGGTGTCCGGCCTCGACAAGCGTTAATTCCGCGCGAAAGTACCGAAGTTATAAAACACTTGGCGTTGACAGTAAAGTTTCGTGCGGCGGCGACTCCCGGGCTGCAGGATGCGTCGTTTAAAAATGTTTCGTTCTTGCAAATTCAATTGGGACCCGGCGGGTGAACCGTAACCCCGTCCCGTCAAGTTTGCGAAACTCGCTACAGATTACCCATACTTTCCGTTCACGCCGACAGATGAAATGTTAATTAAGTTGCCGAGCAGATTTAATTTTTATTTCATCTCGCCCGGCCGGCTCCGGCCCACTTTGCCGAGAAACTTAACTCGCTTAAGACACCAGTCTGAGCCGCGCGAAACGGTTCCAGTGGCAGTGCGATCGCGCGTGGCGAACTACGAAATTTTTAAACAACAAGCTCGCGGTCCTAGTTGCTTAATTGCAGTTCCCCCCGGGCGTTGTTACGCGCGGCTGGCCATTATTATAATTAGAAATGTAATTAAATGCCGTGTATTTTTCTGGCATCTGTACCGCACGCCGAGATTCGCGAATATTTAATGTAGGTCAAACGTGGCCTGCATACGTCACTCGCGGAATGACGAACGTGTAATTTAACAAACGTATTTTCACACTCCACGGTGCCTACAAGAACGAACCGTTTTTTTAAAAAAAAAACTTATCTCATCGAAGCAGGCGAATCGTTAATGAGTCTGAACGTTGTAATTCCTCGGAAGCTTACGTTTCCACTCTGCTGTTGTTTATGGTATTACATTGTAAAGTTCGTAAAATGCAATAATATTTTATGCTCTACAAAAGAATTGATGCACATTTCTTTATCTGAGTCGTATCGGCTTCGATGTGCTCGCCAGTGGAAAAATAAAACGTGTGGTGAGACTGTTGTTTGTCCCAGAGTGCAACTGACTTCGATACGTTCGTAGTCGCAAGTTCAATCGTAAAACATAGGATTAAGCAGCTTTTCAATGGAAATCGTCGGATCTCCGGTAGGAAGTCGAGCTAAAACGATTTGCAGAAACTTTAAATATTAGGAAGAACAGAAATCGGGACAAACAAAATTCGAACGTTTTATAAATTTCCTTCGTTGCTTTCCGAAAGGAAATGATTGGAAATTGAAATCTGGTATGCCGAGGTTTCATGTACAGGGTGTTCCAAAATTATATGTCGTGACTACTGTAGCGTGATTCTGAACCAGTGAGTTCCTAACATTAAGACTTGGATTTTCTACATTTTAAAAAGTTAAAA
The DNA here is from genome assembly GCA_933228785.1 of Lasioglossum pauxillum. NCBI lineage: Eukaryota > Metazoa > Arthropoda > Insecta > Hymenoptera > Halictidae > Lasioglossum > Lasioglossum pauxillum. The sequence continues at coordinate 33,761,955 of OW121702.1, read as the reverse complement.
CTTTTTGCTAAGGTGAAGTTTTGAAGTAAAATACAGGGTAGCCCACATAACTCTGAACAGCTCAATATCTCCGTTACTTTTCGTTGTACAAAAAAACTTCGTAGGACAAAGTTACACTGTTTGAAGGGCCACATATAACGGTGTAAGGGAAAAAAATTTCAAGGTCATTTTTATGAGATTTCAAGGTTATCGAGTTTTTTTTAAATGGAATGAGGTATTTTTTAATACATCAATCGATGCAGCTGGACATTCTTTATAAAAAAGTACTAACCTATGTATGTCAAAAAGTTAGTAGTTCAGGAGATATTCCAATTTAAATAACTCCAAAATACCATTACTGTCGTACTAAGGCGTTAGTGTTTACTTACTTGTGTAACGTCTTAGTACGACAGTAATGGTATTTTGGAGTTGTTTAATTTGAAATATCTCCTGAACTACTAACTTTTCGACATACATAGGTTAGTACTTTTTTATAAAGAATGTCAAGCTGCATCGATTGATGTATTAAAAAATACCTCATTCCATTTAAAAAAACATCGATAACCTTGAAATCTCATAAAAATGACCTTGAAATTTTTTTTCCCTTACACCGTTATATGTGGCCCTTCAAACAGTGTAACTTTGTCCTACGAAGTTTTTTTGTACAACGAAAAGTAACGGAGATATTGAGCTGTTCAGAGTTATGTGGTATTATTAGTTATGTGGTATAGAGTTATGAGTCTGTATACAGGGTGTCCCAGCTAACTTGACCACCTTGAATATCTTTGTCATTTTTAATGACACGTCAAATGCCTGAAGGACAAAGTTGAATGGTAAAATGGGGCTCGTACGATACTAAAAAAATTTTTGTTTTTATGTAATTTTTTTTTAGAGATATGTAGGTCACCTTCACTTTTTTAAATGGAATGAGGTATTTTTAATACATCAATCGATGCAGCTGGACATTCGTTATAAAAAAGTGCTATCCTATGTATGTCGAAAAGTTAGTAGTTCAGGAGGTATTTCAATTTAAATAATTCTAAAACACCATTACTGTCGTAGTGAGACGTTACACTAATAAATAAACGCTGATGCCTTAGTACGACAGTAATGGTGTTTTAGAATTATTTAAATTGAAATATCTTACTAACTTTTCGACATACATAGGTTAGTACTTTTTTATAACGAATGTCCAGCTGCATCGATTGATGTTGTTACGAGCCGAGGGCTGGCGGATAGACGTGGCCGAGGTTTGTTCTTGTGAACAGGATGGTCGTGAATTAGCCGGTGCCTGTTTCATCACCGGGTGTCACAGGATAGGTTTTCGTGGACTAGCCGATGCCTGTTTCATCACCGGGTCGCCACTAGGTTAGGAAAGACAGAGGGTGTCGTGGACTAGCCGATGTCTGTTTCACCAGCGGGTCGCCACTGGATAGGGAATGGGTTTTCGTGGACTAGCCTATGTCTGTTTCACCACAGGGTCGCCACTAGGTGGGAATTCGTGAACTAGCCGATGCCTGTTTCATCACCGGGTATCACAGGATTTCGGAAAGAGGTAAGGTATTACGAAGTTTAGCTCTCGTAACTCTATATAGAATAGTTGATAAACCTCGAGCGGTAAAGGTTTATCGATATGGGTGCAATGCTTGTTACTGGAGTTTAAAGGATGTAGTAAAGATATTGGAGACTCTCGATTATCTAATGTGAAGAGTACAATATATTCTTTAGACAAATGGAAATACACATGTAATATGTAGTGTTGTTCGCGGAAGATAATTCCCGAGATCTCGTTTTTCACGCACTGAGAAATGCGGGAGTAAGTGAGTTAACTTAACTTAAGAACTGCGTTTCGAAACTTCTTTCAACTTAAAATGATCGAAAGGGAATCAGACCCAATCTCACTATAGACGCGTACAAATTCGTGTTCAGTCTTTAACTAAGCCCGTGTTGGCCAAGCTCGAGCCCTTTATATACCAGTCAAATTGTTCAAAAATCGTAGTGGGGGTAAACGGAAATCTGGAAGATTGTCTACGTTTCCCAGATGTATGCACTTTCCCATAAGGGGAAAAACTGTTTATTTAGGCATGCGAGCTGGACCTCCTGCATGGACACGTGGTTTCAAGAAGGGAGCAAAAGTCACGCAGGCAAAGCCTCCGTACGTAACAATGTATTCAAAAATACCTCATGCCATTTAAAAAAATGAAGGTGATCTTCATATCTTTAAAAAAAATTACATAAAAACAAAAATTTTTTTGGTGTCGTATGAGCCCCATTTTACCATTCAACTTTGACCTTCAGACAACTGATGTATCTGAAAAACAACAAAGATATTCAAGGTGGTTAAGTTAACTGGGATACCCTGCATAAACAGATCAATGTCATTGATATTGTAAATATTTAGTGCAATAATTCGGGTAAATGTTTGAAAATAAAGGTAGCTGTGAAATAACATAGTAAATATTATTTCATCGAAACTCTGATAAGAGTATAGCATACACACGCCATAGGGGCAAATAATCGCCCCAGGTCCGAAAAATTACGGTCCATAAGACTCTAACCGCTTTTTCTCCCCTCTAAATCAACCGGCGCCCCTCTATTCGCGTCATAAAGTTATAGAAACGATATTTTCGCCTCGATTTACTCGCGATTACAAAGATATTCCGAGCAGATGCCGAGAGTACGCACGTTCCTCGCAAGATTTAGTGTTAAGCAGGCTCATGCACATAATTCGATACAGTCCCGGAGATCTTTATAACGCCCGAGTCATTTGTATTAATTTATTCTCCATTGCTGTGTTTTACGCACTACCATGTTCAACCGTGATAATATCATTTTTTAAATGCTCTTTTTCGCCCATCAGTTACAATTACCCTTCCCACGTAACATTTTACCTCGAAAAATTACATTCATTTTTTAAATTTTACTTCTATTCCCTCCATCAATTTAGCATTTTATAAATGTTTAAATTTTCAGAAATAGATTTCAATTCGCAATCAGTAATCTAAAAGAATTACAGCACAAATTTTTTCGTAATCATCAATCCCAAAAACACTGTCGTTAATTTCACGCCATATTGGATTTACCAGTTTGTTTTCGAAAATTTGAAGTTAACTTCCCGATTTTATAGCGAAGTTATTGTAATTACCCCGAAAATCGAAAATCGATTTTTTAGCAGATCTTCACGTTTCATGGTCATTGGAGTCATTTTAGACTATTTTTATAAAAATGTTCGTGTGTGTGTGTGTGTGTGTGTGTGTGTGTGCGTATGGCCGTTTCTATGTAATCAAATTTTTCGTTAACGTTTTCAGAAAAAGTAACAACGCGATCAGGATGATGAATGATGCAATCGATGTGCCCCGCTGTAACTTAGAGCTGATTAGATTTTGATCCATTTTGGTCAAGTAGTTTTTTAGATTTTTAGTTTTTTTTCGAAAGGAGTTGATTCTACAATGCAATTTATAAGGGAGGACGAAAATTTTCCACCAAAGAACCAAACGCAATTACATAAAAAATTTTTTTCTTAATTTTTTTTTTAGATTAAAAAAAAAATTTTTTTTTAACTGATGCTAATGTTACCGCTTGGAATAATCGAAAGTTATTCCAATGCAACAGTGAATTTATCATCTCTACTCCCAAGAATACATTTTGGGAGAATATCGATGAAAGTACAAAAAAAACGATGTTGGCGATGTTGGCGAAGGAGTAACGAATCGGGAAGTTCTTTGTGTGACACTTGGAGAGTCACACACCAAATAAAAAACATTAATATCAGTAGGCCCTACTAGCCATGCGTATCACTAACCCTCTCGCAAGAGCAGTCCTACCCGCGAGCTCGCAAAGCGAGCGAGCAAAAACAACCCTACTCGCGAGCGAGCGAAGCGAGCGAGCAACAATAGCCCTCTAGTTTAGATTTGTAATCAGGCGATTTCGCGATTTGATTCGCGTATTGAAGATCTCTTCCGGAGAGGAGTATCCTTGTTTTGTTTTAATCCGACGTAAGAGGTTCGCGAGGAAAGAGGACGTCTGGCTCTTTTAGAATATCGGGTGTTTTAATTAACTCGATGGTACTTTCGCGGCGAGTTCGGCACTCGAAGGTAACAGACCTATAAGTAATCGGCTGAACGACGTTAAATCATCCGACGCGACGCGACGGGAAAGAAAAAGTAGCCGGGTAACCCAGTGAGCGAGGCTGCCCGACCGAGAAATCTCTCCTTTTTCCCCTGGAGCCAGTAACTTTTTCATAACTCGCTTCGAAGTTCTCAAGTGTGAGCCCCGCGGACCGTGAGCTCGCCTTTAAAGTGTGAACGCGGGTAAACGTGAACGCCGCAAACCTGGCATACTGGTACCCTGCTGCTTGCTGCTCCGGGTAAACACCAAGATTCCTTCGAACTTTTCCTCGAACGTAAAACGTGCCCTAAACACTCGATATATCGTCAAATTAAATAAGACCGGATTTAAAGGGCAGCCTGGTGTAGACTGGTCAATAAATGAATTTTACAAATCGTATTTCTTAAAAGTATGGAACATTAACCCTTACCAGACGAGTGCTGGATTATTATTCAAAACAGTACATTATTAAATATGTCGGTATGAGGTGTATCATCATTAGACTGCGGATTTAATGCATTTATGACAAAAATGGGTATGCACAATTTAAAACAGTGGACCTATGAAAAAGATTTAAGGCCACCAGTGTATAAGCTTCACGTTAATGAGATAATTAAAAGAAGGAAGAAATTTTTATTCGACTCCTGTGTCTTGCAATCAATACAAACATTTTTTATTTTGCATAAAGATCCGCAGTCTAATCATCATCATCATCATTGAGAAAAAAGTCATGACATAATACCTCCTAATTTCCTATGACCTTATTTTTTACTCTTTACCACTAAACCTAGCGATCATATAAAATGACTGACGTGTACTGTATTATGAAAATAACAAGATCAAGAGGGGGTGAGCTTCCCATTAAAATTTCCACCGGAAATATAAAACCGTGGTCACCACGACGTGTGACACTGACAGCTAACGTGTTAAATTGCGGTCGCTGATGTTCTAACAGGGTACGTTACATAAATAAAAACGGATATTGTGACATAAAATCATGAAATATTATTCATCCTTTAGAAAACACAGTGGCTCTCGTGAAAGATGAACATCCGTTTAACACAGTTCTCTTGTAAACCGCGCATAAACATTAAATAAAAATCCCGATGTAAAAAACGTATACAATTTTAGCTCTCAATTCCGACTAAAACAGAGTTCGTTCTTCGACTATAAAATCGCGTCTCGAACCATGTGTTTGATCATAGAAAATTATGGTCTCACTGAAAATTTTAGCTGGTCTGATTGAAACGTTAACTTCAGTTTACAGTCCACCCCGGTAGAACGATACAAACCATCCATCCAGGTTGAAACTGCCGCAGTCCTCGAATAAATCGTGTTTCACTTTTCGAACACGTCCGGGGAGCGGTATCATGTTTATTCGACGTCGAATCGCTCAAAGTTAGGACGTGGGTAGTGTTCAATTATGCAAACAGAGGAATATACTTCGGAACTGCGCCGAATGCGGGAATAGTACGGCATTGATTGTGCAGGGAAGACGTTTGAGGTGGTGCGGTAGCCATCGGGCTGGTGCGGTAACCGTCGTGTCGAGTCGCGTCGCGTCGGCCTCCCTCAAGGTAAGTCTGTCGAAAGGATAGCCCGGTGGAAAAGTCGCCTTGATATTTTATTCATAGGCGAACTTATGTCATAAAAGAAATGTCCACGTCTGCACGACCGAGCAGCGTCACACCGCCATGCGCCAGCCGCGCGACTTTGTTTTTTCCTTCCTCCGTTTCCATTAGCTTGGACTTGGAAAAGCGCGGTGATAAATGTGCCCATAATTATGAAAGTGGTCTAACTCACGTACAGGGTGGTCCACCTAAACTAAAGTCTCCATCTAAATGTCTCCTTTATTTTTCATGACCAGACTGCGGATCTTTATGCAAAGTAAAAATTGGCTGCATCGATTGCAGGAGATAAAAACCAAATTCAATGTTATAAAAAAATAATTCCTTTTACCGGAGTTAAACATACTATCCTCATAAATTTTCGTAAATCTTGATTATTTAAAGTTGAATGAATAAAGCCCCCAACACATATAAATATCAACGATTTAAAAAATGCATGGATTAATAAATGACAATACCTGTAACCCGTATTATAAACCCCAATTGTCTTAATGTTGATAATGCAATAATTTTCTTTAAATTATATTCATTATTTGCTATTAAACCAGCCATAAACATTGTACCCCTAGAAATAATAACAATACATATTTTTATCACCACAAATAAAAACTTATTATAACGAATTAATAAATAAATTTCTGCAGTAACTAAAGTAGAAGAATGAACTAAAGAAGAAATAGGAGTCGGAATGATCTTAATAGAGGAAAAATCATATATCGATGGATTCAATTTTTTAATTTTTCCAACAAATTTGAATTTCATGTATTCAATTTTGCTGTAAATGCGTAAGTCGCCGGATACTTATTCAAATTTGGATGCAGACGATTTTTTGTTACTAAAGGACCTGTATTATGAAATTAAAATGGTACTTACTAATTTTTAGGAAAGAAATTTCTTTTTAAATAAGGGTTAAAAGATTCCAGAAATCCATCCAGACCATTCACAGTTGATATGGAAATCCGATACCTCCTGAATACAATTAGTACACCGTTCTGGCTGAACGTTTGAGATACGAATCAATAGCGCCGTCGCCTTCTCGACTCACGGAAATTACCCCGGTAGTATCAGTTTTTCCAATGTTCTGCTAGGCGAATGAAATTTAGCTTGAGGCGAACCACTTGTTCCCAATGTTTCCCACCGTTACACAACTTTTCTCACTATTCACTGTTCTTGCGGAATATTTTCAACGGGTTGTAAAATCCGGTGGAGGTTTCATATTACAGCACTGTTCTCTTAGCCTTCAACCCACGTTGTATCACAAGTTTGAATTCTTACAGCTATAAAAAGCATTGTAAAACAAAGAAGAAAGGAACGTTCGGGTTGCAAAATCAAGTGGAGGTTTCATATTTCATATCACAGCACTGTTCTATAAAATTCGTGAACCCACGTTGTATTACAAGTTTGCATTCTTACAGCTGGAAAAAGCATTGTAAATGTTCATTATAGGCAAAGAAGAAAGGAACGTTCAAGTTGTAAAATCAAATGGAGGTTTCATATCACAGCACCGTTCTATAAAAGTCGTGAACGTTGTATCACAAGTTTGCATTCTTACAGCTATAAAAAGCAATGTAAATGTGCATTATAGGCAAAGAAGAGAGGAACATTCAAGTTGTAAAATCAAGTGGAGGTTCCATATTACATGATCGTTCTATAAAATTCGTGACCCCATGTTGTATCACAAGTTTGCATGCTTACAACTGGAAAATGCATATAAATATTCATTCTAGGCAAAAAAGAAAGGAACGTTCAGGTTGTAAAATCAGATTTTATATTACAGCACTGTTCTATAAAATTCGTGAACCCACGTTGTATCACAAGTTTGCATTCTTACAGCTATATAAAGCATTGTAAATGTTCATTATAGGCAAAGAAGAGAGGAACATTCAAGTTGTAAAATCAAGTGGAGGTTCCATATTACAGCATCGTTCTATAAAATTCGTGAACCCATGTTGTATCACAAGTTTGCATGCTTACAACTGGAAAATGCATATAAATATTCATTCTAGGCAAAAAAGAAAGGAACGTTCAGGTTGTAAAATCAGATTTTATATTACAGCACTGTTCTATAAAATTCGTGAACCCATGTTGTATCACAAGTTTGCATGCTTACAACTGGAAAAAGCATATAAATATTCATTCTAGGCAAAGAAGAAAGGAACGTTCAAGTTGTAAAATCAAATGGAGGTTTCATATCACAGCACTGTTCTATAAAATTCGTGAACCCACGTTGTATCACAAGTTTGCATGCTTACAACTGGAAAAAGTATATAAATATTCATTCTAGGCAAAGAAGAAAGGAACGTTGAAGTTGTAAAATTAAATGGAGGTTTCATATCACAGCACTGTTATATAAAATTCGTGAACCCACGTTGTATCACAAGTTTGCATGCTTACAACTGGAAAAAGCATATAAATATTCATTCTAGGCAAAGAAGAAAGGAACGTTCAAGTTGTAAAATCAAATGGAGGTTTCATATCACAGCACTGTTCTATAAAATTCGTGAACCCACGTTGTATCACAAGTTTGCATGCTTACAACTGGAAAAAGTATATAAATATTCATTCTAGGCAAAGAAGAAAGGAACGTTGAAGTTGTAAAATCAAATGGAGGTTTCATATCACAGCACTGTTATATAAAATTCGTGAACCCACGTTGTATCACAAGTTTGCATTCTTACAGCTATATAAAGCATTGTAAATGTTCATTATAGGCAAAGGAGAGAGGAACATTCAAGTTGTAAAATAAGTGGAGGTTCCATATTACAGCATCGTTCTATAAAATTCGTGAACCCATGTTGTATCACAAGTTTGCATGCTTACAACTGGAAAAGGCATATAAATATTCATTCTAGGCAAAAAAGAAAGGAACGGTCAGATTGTAAAATCAGGTTTTATATTACAGCACCATTCTATAAAAGTTGTGAACCCACGTTGTATCACAAGTTTGCATTCTTACAACTGGAAAAAGCATTGTAAATGTTCATTATAGGCAAAGAAGAAAGGAACGTTCGATATTTTTGGCACGATAGAGGTCTACCCTTTTACTAGGGGTTAAAGGGGTGGTCTTTCCACGCAGGTCTCTGTTTCAATTACACGCGACTGATCGAAAGTCGGATCGCGACGTAACTCGTGGCAATGTACCGGGGCTATTTTTGATCGGCCGCCACTTAACACCTACGTGGAGGGATGAAAATAGGCGGGGGTGGCTCAGTGGCTGCGCAGAATTAACAGCGTGCACACACCGACACCCGTGCACCGATCTAAAAGCAGCTGCGTGTGACGCTTGATTGATCGAGAATGTGTCAACTTCACGTTACAGTACGACGCATCAATGCCTCGGCCCTATGTGAACTCGACATAACAGAATTATAGTCGAATATCACGCGAACGATTACCACGTCCACGTAGTAATACGTTCTTTTTGAAGAAGTTACATTTCCCGTTGCGGCAAGCGTCCACTGCCGTCGTCGCGCATTCTACATGTACATTATTGTACGTAGAATGTAATTTAGTTTTGATAGAGTTTTGATAGAGAACTCTGAGTGGTACGGAAATTACTAGTCAGGAATTAGTACATTAGTTTAGTTATTCCTTAGAAAACTGCTCGTGCATCGTTTATTTCTGACTCGAATATTTTATTTTGTAGCTGCTTTTATTTTTATTCGTCCCAATGCTCCTATTGAAATTTCTGTATGTGGATACAGCTTCAAAGTTCTACAAAATTCCTACCAAATTTATATCGCGAATTTGTTCAAATAAAAGTGATACACAATTTGCTCACAATTTGTCACGAAATTCCTATATATCTTCAAAGTTAAAACACAAGTAATATACAATATGAAAAACATTTTGTACAAGAAAGAATGAAAAACATTTGGTATCCGTGCAAGCGCGGCTACCGTCCGAATCGTAATGGATGAAAAGTAATAATTAAAACAGAGTTTAATTTCGACCATGAATTCGGAGAATGCGTAATTTGCAAGAACGGGTTTCTATTAGAAAAATGTAATTTCTCTATAATTTTCTCCCTCAACCGCTAAATTTGGCACTTCAAGACTTTCCAGGTACCTGTCACGTTTGTGATTTAATAAAAAATATTTGACATTTGTTTTTTTATCGACGAAGAAACAAATTTAGGGGTTGCAATTATCCCTCGAAGTGGGGGTTCGATAATATTTTAAGCTTTTTCAAATGATACAAAATTTCCTTCTTGACAACTTGAAAAACCTAAAAACAAAAATAAGTGATGAAAAAGTGCCACTGCTGTTCAATAATTTTTCAGATCTTCTCAGTTGTGAATAATTTAAATGCTAATCCGTTAAACAATCGCCGGTAAGTGTTGACGGTTTGGCAGATTAGCATTGGAGGTTCGTCTGCGGCGAGCTCGATTACAACTCGACGCCTCTACCTGGGGGGCTGGTGTTTGTCGCCGTGTGTAGTTTCGAAAGGAGCGTGCACGCGATAGAGGCACAAAAGAAGCAAACTTCTCGTTTAATGGGAACGTTAACAGGTCTTTAATCGGACGAGTCTGAAAGCGACTCGTTCTAAATTAACGAAGGGAACAACAGCGAGTGGCTGTTGAAGGGGTTGTTAATCAAGGGTTGCAGGAAGGTGCGACGGAAGCGGGAACGAAGGTGCTGTCTCGTCGCATGCTGAACGAGAAATGACAAGGGCCGCCTCGTGATAACGAGCCTTTCGCTAAAAGCGAAGCGGGACGGTCTGCTTTTCTCTCGGGGAAATTTGAATATCGCTAATTGAACACCGTTCCCGGTGCTCGCCGGTTCACATTTGAGGGGACTCTGTGACGGGATCGCGTCACGGAGAATATACAAAATTTTCAACCGTATGCAAATACGCGGAACCGTCTGCGGCCAGCGACGAACACTCGTTTGATTTTTCGAAAACCCTGCCACGGAACCCTTCTCATGCACCTTCGAGGAAACGCGTGCCCAGCAAAATTATTCCATCCGCGTCGCATTCAATTATGGACTAACACGCGGACTATACGATGGTCCGAAATATGCTGCCACGAGGAACGTTCACCGCATGAAGGTAGAATGTCACGGCGAAAGTGTAATTCGCATATTTTGGCACGTAATCAAAAACATAAATTTGCGTTTGAAATTTTAAAAATGACCATCGCAGAGTTTCTCAAAGCCAGTCAAATACTAAGCAAATTTAATCATTAGACTGCGGATCTTTATGCAAAATAAAATTTTTACACATCAATTGCGATCTATAGAAACCAAGTAACAGTTTGTTTTCCTCATTAATACTTTTTATCGACACTGTTAAACTCGTTTAATCTTTTTACTATTTCGAATTACACCTATCCATTTTTGTCATCAAATGCATAAAATCCACATTTTAATAACACTGTCCAACAGCCAAAAAGTATTTCGATTTCGACTATACGATTCTTATAGAGTTTATATCGCTGATTACGAATCTGTCCTTAATTTTTCTCCTAGACGTACAGTTTTTGAGAAAATTGAGTTTTGAAAAAAGACATATTTTTCAACTTTGAACAAATATTGTGATGTTATTATAAAAGATATTGAATTGTTCTTTACAGCAAAAGATTCTCTGTAGACTTTCCCGAATAAAGTGATATCCAATGTTAATACATTATGATTGTTTAAACATGGGGGCGAAGATCTTTTGCTTTCTGCTTCGAAAAAAACGACGATGTTCCAGACTTAAAAGGGTGATTTCTCAAGATAAAAGTCTGCTCTATCACGTGGTATAGTTCGATTTTCCGCTGGACCCTTATTTTTTTGAAATAAATTAAAAAATATCCTCAAAAATTGGTACAAAACTGGTGTCTCTCCGTCTTTAATAATTGTTTACATATGTTTAAACAATCATAATGTATTAACATTGGATATCACTTTATTCGGGAAAGTCTACAGAGAATCTTTTGCTGTAAAGAACAATTCAATATCTTTTATAATAACATCACAATATTTGTTCAAAGTTTAAAAATGTGTCTTTTTTAAAACTCAATTTTCTCAAAAAACTGTACGTCTAGGAGAAAAATTAAGGACAGATTCGGAATCAGCGCGAAAAATTCTATAATAATCGCATAGTGGGAATCGAAATACAAAAAAAAGTTGGATTTTGTTGGACAATGTAATCATATACTCTCCTCTGTATTCCACAACTTTTATTTTAAACATTTTTACGCCATTTATGCTTTTCAAGATACGGAATTTCGTCCAGAAAACGGGAATTCTATCGCGTGCGCTTGTGTCGCGATCGGAGTTCAATTGAATATTCCCTGTGCAAGAAGCCCGGGGAGGCTCGTCGTTTCACTTTCGCCGTGTTGGCGACAAAAGAGCAAGAATCGCGTGACGGATCGCATTGTGACGCGCTCCGCGGCGTTGAAATAGAGTCCTCGTTATTCGTAAAGCAGCAGAAACAACGTCCGGAGTATCGCGTAAGAAATTCTCCGGCGATACGATGCACGCGACTCTGGCTCTGCTCCACGGCGAATTTGTTCACCGGCGCGCATAAAGTTCTCCTGATTTCGAGGAACACGAGAACAGCACGATAGAATCTCTTTCCACGGCGCGACGCGGCGACTTGCAGGCTACAACGGCAGAATTGAAAATCTCGCGCGGTTCCCGCGGGAACGTAACGGGTTTCGTTCCCAACTTTATCCACCCGGCACCGAAACCTCGGCGGCCGGTTTTCCGCCGGCAATAAATTTTCACCGCGACACGCTTTAATGCGGCGCAACAGGGCCACCGACGCCACTCGTAAATCGTAATCAGTTTAATGCGGCTTACATGTTAACTACGAAACGAACCGCAAAGCGTGCTGACTTGCCTCCGCGACGACCGTCGCGTCGTTCACCGAAGAGATCGTTCCGAAGATCCGAGAACTGCCAAGTGGAATGATACACTCGGAAATTGGAATGGATTGCAGTTTTCCTAGAAATCTGGAAGATCTAGATAAAAGTAACAGTCAACTCCGCGACGGTGTACTTCCTTGCCGCATTTTAACGAGTCAGACTCGCGATCAAGATTTTAAACAAAGTCTAACAAATACGAATTTTACGCATTTCTTTTCAGATGAAATCAAATCCGTGGTTGGATTGTAATGTTGTTTTTAATGTAAGAAAGTCGTTAAGGGATGAAATCAATGTTTATGTTATTCCTGCTTCCCACGATCCGTGCGAAACATTTTTATATAATGAATTTTATGATTTCGGCGCAGGGTTCGATCGTTTATAGAAAACCAGCAAATGTGTAATTAATTAAACATGCTTCTCGATGTTTCGATCCTTATGTGGATCATTCGCAAAGAGACATTTTTTGCGTCTGAAAAATAATATATGTATAATATAATTTGAACAAATATTGTACCACAGCCGTGTAAATCCAACGGAAAAAAGAAAAATATAAAAAAATATAAAAAACACATACTTGATGTGCCAACAGAGACAACATTTAAACAAATATTAAAGAGTTACAAATAACCGGACTTTATTCATTTTTATTTTGCGTAAATATCCGCAAAAAAATTTCAGTTTATACATTGATCGAGCTTTATAGTATAGGATTTACATCGTTACCAGAAAAAAAGTCATGGAAATAAATTGGAAAGGCTCAACAGTGGAAGTATGTGTTCAAATAAATGTAGTCATACCACGAGAAGGACGGCAGAGGAACGTGTAGAACGGTTCCCGTAATTATTTGTATGGGACACGGGGAACCATTCCGCGAGCGTCGCGACGGTATACATAATTCGGTTATCTGGCAATTTTCGTCTAATGCTCGAACTTAAGCTACCAAGATTATCGATTAACGGCGGCGGGCCGTGTGCCGTGATTCCGATGCGCCGCGACGATGCAGCAACGAGCCTCGCAAATCGTTCGTAAACGGGACCCGTAATGTTTCCTTCCTGCGGTGACAAGGGGAACACCGGTGGAGGGGGAGTGGGGGCGGTTAGGGAACGGTTACGGGGGGCCGGCGAATAATCGGGTGAAGTTTTCGGTCACGGTACTCCTCCAGGGAAATTAACGATAAGCCGTGAAACTTGCTCGTGGTCCAACTTCCACGCCGCCGCGGGTTTACCACTGTCTCTCCGACTTCTCGCCTCTTTAATTATTACTTAATGATGCCGGAAATGGCTGGGAATAATTAAAGTAAGGGCTACGGATCTGCAGGCGAGCCAACTGTCCGCTTACTTTGAGAACTTTCTGCGCTAGGATTAATCCGATGCGACCGTTATGACGGCTGAGAATAGGGGTGAGACGGACGGCACAAACGACGCTGAGCGGATATGTGCTCATACCGCCGCGTCGTTGCAATTTTAATGTTTTAATACAACTTCCTTGCTCTAGTCTGTACAAGCATCCGTTTATTACTTTGTTCATTTACGTTTCGGTAGAGATCGTTGAAGAGTGTACAAGATTATTTAGATGATATACTTACCAATTCAAAGTTCCAACGTATTTCTTAATATTCTCAATATTTTTCTAAAAGTTTTCGATCGGACTCTAAGAGTAATCTCTGCTATTCACGATTTGTGGATCAACCTGTATACATTATTTTATACCAAAGTTGGGCAGTATTTAAGTCAAAAAGTATCTAAATCCAGATCCAACTAAAATATACGTAACTAATTTTCGTGATCTTAAGGTTCGGATCCAAAAATATCTTGTATCCGACGTTTAATTAAATACTTGAGTATCCGAAGCAGAATGATCCGAAGCTGCGGATACATTTTTAACTAGTTATGTATCTAATTCAAAGATCCTTTCGGATCCTTCAAGATCCTTTTGACCAGCTCCGGGGTCGAGCCACGAGACCTGAGCCCAGAATACAATAGCAGTACAATAAACACGGCCGGGGGATTGCCCGGCCGTGTTTATTGCACTACTTGGCCAAGGCGCCCGAGGCACCGATGATGGGCAAAAATTTGATTTAGATACATTTTCAAAGATATCTTCACGAATAAAAGCAGTAAGCAGTGGCCGAATTCTATCGAGTTTAGTCTTTTCTTAATCGGAAAAACGCCACGAACTGGTTCGTGGCACTTTCGTGAGGGCATTACGAAAAATGAACAAGTTCAGGATGCACACGACCGGGCAATCCCCCGGCCAGCCAGGCAGCTCGGCAAGAAACTCCTGACAAGTGCATCCTGAACTTGTTCATTTTTCGTAATGCCCTCACGAAAGTGCCACGAACCAGTTCGTGGCGTTCTTCCGATTAAGAAAAGACTAAACTCGATAGAATTCGGCCACTGCTTACTGCTTTTATTGGTGAAGATATATTTGAAAATGTATCTAAATCAAATTTTTGCCCATCATCGGTGCCTCGGGCGCCTTGGCCAAGTGGTGGGCTCAGACTTCGGGGCCCGACCCTCGGGCCTCGGAACGTGTTCATTCAAGCCTCGAGCTGGTTAAAAAGATCTTGAAAGATCCGAAACGATCTCTGAATTAGATACATAACTAGTTAACACTAGAAAGACGGGAGCTTAGTATATACCTATATTGCCTGAAAGCGGTCAAAATGACTGCATTGTGAAAAAATAACTAATGCGCAAAGAAATTTGTTTATCAGTAATTTTTAATATATTTTATGTCACTTACAGTCATATAACAAGTTATTAATAAGTATTAACAATAAAAAAAATGTATTTCAGTTTGAAAAAAAATAATTTATACATTATCTGGACATTTTAAGCAAATGAAAGTGCAAATCTTTTTGGATGTACATCTTCCGCAAACATACTTTTTACATTTTTGACAAATATTATTTGTTTTGTTATTGTGGCAAAGTCGTATTTGACAAATTTTTCGTTTGGTAGAATCTGTTGTATTTGAAGATGTTGCAGTTGATACTTGTTGTCGATGCATTTGATTCTATATCGGAACACTCTTCACCTATCTCTCTTAGCTTTTCTAATAGTACTCTTCTGTTGGACATTTCTTTTATGAACTTAGGGCGCGAAAGAAATCAACTGAACAACGTGTTAGAACGACTGGCAGTGCGTAAAGTAGGCCTGACCAAAGTCGACACGTGCGCAGCCGTATCGATTACAGTATGAGATCATAAACTCAGTGATCCTCCTTCCCATCTGAATTACGTTACAGCGCGTTCAAAGGGAACAAAGCGCGTGGCCAGGCCTGGCATAAAGATTCGAATAACAATAACAATAACTTTAGTTATTGAACAACTGCAACTTATCAAGTGTATGTCGAAATCGACAATTTATCATGAACTTGTATGTTATCATGTTATTCCAATCCAGAGCCGAACTGGTCTTTTC
This sequence comes from Lasioglossum pauxillum, assembly GCA_933228785.1. NCBI lineage: Eukaryota > Metazoa > Arthropoda > Insecta > Hymenoptera > Halictidae > Lasioglossum > Lasioglossum pauxillum. Next base: position 33,745,963 of record OW121702.1, on the reverse strand, counting down.
CAAGCAGTCAAAATGACTGCTTTTCGGCAATATAGGTATAACACACATATATATGCCGGAAGTGAAGGAGGGGGGGGGGCAACAACAATGATTAATTAACCTATTTATATGTTGTAGAAAAAGTCACAAAATTATAAGAAGCTGTGTCATTATTTAAATAATTATTTTTTTAATTGAAATTCAAAAGCAGTCAAAATGACTTTCTTAGGCAATCTAGTGTTAAAAATGTATCCGTAGCTTCGGATCCTTCTGCTTCGGATACACAAGTATTTAATTAAACGTCGGATACAAGATACTTTTGGATCCGAACCTTAAGATCACGAAAATTAGTTACGTATCTTTTAGTTGGATCCGGATTTAGATACTTTTTTACTTAAATACTGCCCAACTCTGCGCTGATGTAAATAATAAAACGCGTGGATTCCGCCGTGTCTAAATGGGTCTTAAAATACGTTTTAAACTAATTTTTACAAACGCTTTTTTCAGTATTGCAAGAGGTATTTCTAAGCTAACGAACTTGGCCGTAGTTTGTTTGATCTCGCAACTTTTTACGGCCATAGGTACTTGGCTCCTGTTTACAGGATGTTGTTGTTGGGATCTGTATAACTGGAGATCGAAGAGAACGTGGCGGATCACGGCGGCACCGCAGAGTGTATTAGCGAAAGGAAAGCCGTGTCCGCCGACACCCAGTCACAATTGCGGTGGATTTAACTGAGCGTAGCGGGGCGGGCAGGTAACAACGCGTCCAGGTGCGACCGCAGCCCAAACTCAACGCAATTTGCGCGACCCCGCCACGCCGTCCGAATCCCGGTGTCCACCTGTGCTGACCGCGTGATAAACGGTGATCAGATCTGGAATACCCGCCGCTGGAACCGTTCTTCCGTAAACACCATTATCGGAATCCCTGCTCGATCTCTCCGATCAAACTACTGGAGGATATGCTACCGACTGGCAACGATACTTCCAGCCATCGCATCCCGAACGACAATAGTCCCAGGCCCCGCGAGAGACAAGAATCCGTGTGCGAACTGATCTAACGTGCCGATACACTCGGGATTAATTAATAGCGCGGCACGAACGTGTGTGCTGCGCACGTGTGTACACACGGTGCACGGGAATCGATAAGCGACGCCGCGTCAGTTTAATGGAACTTATTAACCCTCCATTGGAGACCATCGATCCGATAGATAGAAAGACCAGAATTTTCACAGAGGATTTTTACGAACACTTACACGGCGTGCGCAGAGAATTCTGCGGCAGGAAGAGACAACGAAGATGCACCAGTTGCTATACGTGGTCCGAAATATTGTAACTGCAAATTCAAAAACTCCGCATTTTATTTCGTTTTATTTCCTTCCCGGCATGGTTGATAACAAGCTGAAACTTCGCTCTTAGCAGAAATAGCACTGCAACGATTGAGTAGAGCCGGAAAACTTGAGGATCGGTGCTTTTCTGCGGTAAGAAGATTTTCAGTAATTAACCAATTCATAATCGACAAAATGATCGTCGACTGTTACTAAAAGGTCCAGAGATCTCTTTAATGATCAGTCAGTCAGTCAGTCAATGACAAATTTAGCGATTTTTGAGGTCCTATATCCCGGAACCTACTACTGTTGGAAGATTAATGTTTCGTCAATATTGAGACGTGATAGCATTTAAGAAGTACGAAATTACATCTCTCCATCTGGCTCCAGTGCCGAGTTAAAAGCCTCTAAAATACGGCTAAGTTGTTTCGTTTAAAAGGAGGTAGTGCGAGAACTTGGCTAGTGCACTACCGTGCACCTAGATCACTGGACTCCGGATCTTTATGGAAAATAAAAATGTTCTGCATTGAATGTGGGAAGCAGGAATGAAATGAAAATTCATTTGTTACATTAATAACAACATTATGATGTTCTTAAATTCTTCTAATCCTTTACTGTTTTAGAATTCACCCAATGAATTTCTTCATAAATGTATGATCCGCAGTCTACAGATGACATTTGCGAATCCGTGCCTCGCAAGAAGTATCTTGAGACGGCACAGAATGGCATAAAGTGACGAATTTTGAGTCAAAGTCAAAGAAAAAATTGAAGCTGAAACATTGCAGAATATGAGAAAATAGATAGATGACGGTACGAACGCTTTTTAACCTTGAAAATCTGCGTTAAACGTGCAGAATTTCAATACTATTGACCGAAATATTAAATTCCACGAAAACTGTCATTTGACCAATCACGACCAGAAGACGCTCCGAAACATTCCACGAAATCAATGCTGATTTTCTTCTTTCGCCGTTAGTTGATGACGCTCAAAGACACCCGGCAGAAAATTGTTCTCTCACGTAATTCACTTCCTCCGCTCGAACCCTTTGACGTCTCTTCGACGCTCTTTGTGTAATTAGATTCATCATTCCGCACGGAATGGCCATGCAATAACGTGTAACTAACGATGGGAACGAGATTAATGCGCCGAGTTCGTTTCAGCGGATTTCATTAACTTACCCGGTTTGTCGGCGAATTATCGCGACGATGCTTTGTTTGATCTGTCTCTGATAGTACTAATTACCATCACGTTCGCGTTTTCTGTTCTTGCTTGATGGAACTTAACTTGCTCGCGGATGATGTATTCGAAAAGTCTAAAAGTTTTCGATCGGACTCTAAGAGTAATCTCTGCTATTTATGATTCGTGGATCAACCTGTATACATCATTTTTCGAGAGACGTAGGTTGCCTTCAGTTTTTAAAATTCATATTGAATGTAATATCATCAATCAGTATGAATGCAGTTGTGATCCAAACCAGAAGAAATCAAAAATCTTGATTATTGACAATTTGGCGGGATGTTGGAGTCAAATTGTCGATAAAAGAAAGAAGAAAAAACTGACGGATTTAAAAAATGTTGGTTCATGCCAATTGGTCAACGAAAAGAACTTGAAAAAAGTGGAGAAAAATACGTGAGATGATGAAAGAGTTCAAACAAATACTTTTGCACACATCTCTACAACACTTGCACTCGAAGAAAGTGCAATCAATTTTTCACCATGATCCGTTCGAGTCGGTACGATGCACTGACAGGTTCCCCGAAGGGTTAAAGACAAGCACGAAGCTAGGAGACAGGGGATGAATAGATGGAGAAAGAGAGAAAAGGGATGATAGTAAAATGGACGCGTCGATCGATTAGCCTGACTCGGGTGCTGCCGGCCGCCTGGAAGCTCGAGAACGTAATTGCGACTTGTCCCTCTCGCTTTGCTGCGTTCCGTCCTCCTCCCTTGAACTTGCTCCTTTATCGAGAAACCATCGTTTCTTCTTGGCCCCACTCACGTATTATTTTTACCGCGATAATGGGGCCTTTGGAACTTCGTTCGATCGTGTTAACCTCGCATTACTTGATTCCTCGGCCAGCAAGGATCCCAGAACCTCGATCAATCGACCCGGCGATTTTCTCGTCAGGCTCGCGACGCGGTATTAAAATTCGAGGACACGGAGAAGATTAAATCTCACCGTTCCTCGAGGAGAAGGTCCTAGGAACGACCTGCTCGGCGAATACTCGCAAGGGAGGTTACCCAAATCGTAACACGCCGATTTTCATGCGATTTTTGTGTGATACAGAACTCAGAAAAATATTTGAAAGTTCGGGTGGAAACATCCATTTTATCGAATATCTCCGAAACTATTAGATCTAGACGAAAATTTCGAAATCCAATTTGCGCGTCATTGATTGACGAATCTTTCAGTATAAACAGTTTTTTTAGAAAATTATGTATACAAAGTATATTAAGATTTTTTGCGAAATTTTTGTATAAAACTACAATTTTTCATGAAAATTTTTTGCTACAATTATTTATAACTTTTAGCATAATCTTACTCTTCATTGGACACTTATACTGTACGTAGATTGCAGAGGTTTATATGCAATTCAGTTTTATATTTCTGAAAGGATCACGTGTAAAATACACAAATCCATAACAATGTTTTTCTTCCTCAAAATCGAAATGAAAACTTCAAAACAGCTTCCGGACTTTTCGCAGCGCATCTCGCCCGGATTTTAAACAAGAGGTAATAGGATCCGGAGCAAATAGGTGCATAAGTAAATGAAAAGATCCCGCAATTCCCTTGCAAATTGCATTGGTCAGCTATCATGTTTTCCCGGGGTTCGGGTTGGCATTTCCGTAGTTCCCCGTGACTCCGGTCCTTTCATCCCTTTATCTAGAGCACGCAATTTCGTTTTACTTCTCGCTCGTGCAGTCGTTGTTAATTACATCGAAGCACAGCCACGCCGTTATCTCAACCACTTAACCATGCCTTAATACCCCATCATCTGGAAATTACCGAATTCCGCGTAACAAGCTCCACCGCCACGTTCACCTCTATCGTAATTTCCCTTTTTACGGCATCTGGATTCCGGCCAAATCGCTTTTTGCCTGCTTTCAACGTCTCCCTCCTACGCCATTCCTCCCTTTTCCGGACAGTTCTCAGCTCGCCTAATCGGAAAACACGGCTTGTAGACAATTCTAAAGCCACCTCACCGAGCGTGCGATCTTCAATTTTTATCGTCAGATTCGCCTACTAGACCAGTCAACGAAAAGTTGTAGAGGGAAATGGAAGGAACACAATTTTTAACTTTGGGTCTTTGTTTGGACTAGTTAGGAGGTAAACATACTGAAAGTCCCCACTCCTAGGAGGTGAGCGGAGTGCAGGGGGGCACATAGAAGATCCTCTTTTTCGGTTTTCCGCTTATATCTCAGAAACTATGCGTCCCAGCGATAAGACCATTCTATACAAAATTAAAGCTGACAAAATGTGCCACAAGATTTATTTGATTAAGTTTTCGCTATCTCGCATAGTTTCCGAGATATCAATTAAAGTTCACTAATTGTGCTGAAGAGTTCTTTTCCACAATTAGTGAACTTTGAGCGCGGATGTCTCGGAAACTTTGCGAGATAGCGAAAAACTGAACGGAATCAATCCTATGGCACATTTTGTCAGCTTTAATTTTGTATTGAGTGGTCTTATCGCTAGGAACCATAGTTTCCGAAATATCCGCGCTCAAAGTTCACTAATTGCGGAAAAGAACTCTTCAGCACAATTAGTGAACTTTGAGCGCGGATGTCTCGGAAACTATGCGAGATAACGAAAAACTGAATGAAATCTATCTTATGGCACATTTTGTCAGCTTTAATTTTGTATAGATTGGTCTTATCGGTAGGAACCATAGTTTCCGAGATATAAGCGGAAAACCGAAAAAGGGGACCTTCTACGTGCCCCCCTGCACCCCGCTCACCTCCAAGGAGTAGGGACTTAGTATGTTTACCTCCTAACTAGTCCAAGTAAAGTCCCAAAATTAAAAATTGTGTACCTGCCATTTCCCTTTACACCATCCTTATGAGCATTCATTGACTGGATTATACAGTGATCTGTTTATCGTTTATCATTTGACTGCGAAGGGTTAAAGATTTTTACTCGTCGAACGAAACACATGGAACGCCTAGGAATGATTTTTTTCATCGACTCGATATTAGACATCTGAAAATCTACCCCTGTTTTCCCGCTCCACAGGTAGCCCCACTCATCCCGCCGATTTCCAGCTCCCGTTTCCACCCTGCTGGCGTTTCATTGTTCACTTAATTGTTCCAGATTAAAGCCTGTGTCGTTGTTGACTGGTGATCTCGCAGTCACGCCACCCGAACCCTTCGCCACCGTCGCGTCGTCGTATTGCATTCAGAAGTAATCGCCGTTGAACGGAGTAAATTAGACTTCGCTTGGTTGGACGGTAATTGGAGACGCCCGATATCTAATTCGCTGCACCTAATTGCTTTCGGAATAAGTCACAGATAATTGTGCCGCGGAGATGTATTTAACGCCGGAACTTCCAGCCACGCTGTTGTGAATTCCCCGGAAACTTGCCCAAAAAACGAACTTTCCCTTCACTTTTCTCCATCGTTATTGTAAACTTTGTACAGCAGCTGTTTACTTCAATTGTCTGTTAACAGAGGAAATGTTACTGACATCACTATGATCAGTAGACTGCGGATGTTTATGGAATCTTCAATTTTTGTAGACAAATTTGAAGACAGTGGAATAAAATAGAATCTTATTTACCGTGGTAGTAGCCTTTTTAAATCTGAAATAAATTCAAGTCGTACTAAATTCTCTCGTATTTTATATCCTGGCATTTTTTGAAAATTTTCAAAAGCCATAATTGCATGAAGATCCGCAACTTTCAACGTTATCCCTTGTCAAAGGTGAAAAACATTTACCACTTTTTAGTTTCTGGCGCGTTCTCAACGCAGATATATGCATATTCAGTAGGTTTCCCAGGGTGTCATTATGAAGAGAACGAATGTTTTCGATGAAAAATGGTATCTGAAAAACTTCAATAACACTGTCCAACACCAAATTTGTTTCACAATTACTACTACTACTACATTTATTTATTTAATGTTGCTTCAAGATCAAAGGTCATAAGCAACAGTTTCACAATTACTGTTGGGTGGATTTTACAGAGTTTTTTGCGCTGATTCCGAATCTGTCCTTAATTTTTCTCCTAGACACACAGTTTTTAAGAAACTTGACTTTGAAAAAAAAATATTTTTGAACTTTGAACAAATATTGTGAAGTTATTATAAAAGATATTGAATTGTTCTTTACAGCAAAAGATTCTGTAGACTTTCCCGAATACAGTGATATCCAATATTAATATCTTATTATTGTTTAAACAATCATTAAAGACGGAGAGACACCACATTTGCACCAATTTTTGAGGATTTTTTTTTAATTTATCTAAAAAAATAAGGGTCCAGCGGAAAATCGAACTATACTACGCGATAGAGCAGACTTTTATCTTGAGAAACCACCCTTTTAAGTCTGGAACATCGTCGTTTTTTCGAAGTAGAAAGCAAAATATCTTCGCCCCCATGTTTAAACAATCATAATGTATTAATATTGGATATCACTCTATTCAGGAAAGTCTACAGAATCTCTTGCTGTACAGAACAATTCAATATCTTTTATAGTAACTTCAGAATATTTGTTCAAAGTTTAAAAATATGTTTTTCTCAAAATCTTGTTTCTCAAAAACTATGCGTCTATGAGAAAAATTAAGGGCAGATACGGAATCAGCGCAAAAAACTCTATAAAATCCGTCCAACAGCAATTAGGAAACATAAAAAAAGTAGAAACTTGTTGGACAGTGTAATCTAAAACGCATGATACACATCTGTTAAAAATCGATACGAGGACTTTGATTCTCCATGAACAGCTGGCGCGTCGATCTGGCCCACTGTGCGGCGAGATCTTAAAATGCCGTTTTGTCGGTGAATTTCTAGATACAGAGAGTAAAAAACGAAGTGTCTCGATTGAGCTTCGGAGCGAGAGTACACTGTAGAATAGCTTCTGGAGCGAATCCAAGGTATCACAATCGACTCTGAAGTCTATTATCTGGCCGCTTTTCAAATACCCGTCTATCCTTTTCCACCGTGTCGTATTAAACGGATTAAAGGGAAACCTCGTAAAGCCCGGCTCGAAGCAGTTTCCCGCTGGCACGGCGCACCTGCAGAAATAGAAAAACCAGAGGGTATCGAATCGTGTGGCCTTCGGTGCGGTGTCTCGCGTAAGCGGATGTTAACGCCGTATCCCGTGATATCACTCTCCAAGATCACGTAATCCATATTTTTCCCCCGGACGTCTCGAGCAGGGAATTTACTGCGGCTGTCCATATTCACTGGGCGAAATCTACTTAACCCAATTCGAGGCGATCCGCGGCGATTTATAGTTCCCATTGATTCTAATAGAATCGAAATCCCTATCGTTTCGACGGCGGCATCACTCAAATACCGGGACGAGTGACTTAACGCGGCTACAACCGGGGATCGAAATAATCGTATCGTCGAATTAAACTCCCACGGTTCATCGACATTTCTCGGCTAGTCTCTCACCTAGAATCGACGCTATGATTCTTCATTTCTACGGAAACACAGCCCGGACGCATCGACTCGGATAATCGCATTCTTTCGACCGGAAAACCATTCGTCATTATGATGTATCGTTATGACTCCTACAATGATTCTGCTTCTTCCTACGAACTTTCCGAACGGGAACACAACTAACGCTGTAGTTTATGTCTTCCAGAAGTTCTGCAATCCTTACGGTGTCCCACGGGAACACTAATTTACGAGCGACGTGTCACGTGCGTGGTTTTTACGCTTTTCATCTTCATTCATCACTGCACTCAAGATTTTTGTGCGAAATAAGCAGTTCCGCCATCTACTTTAATCACTAGACTGCGGATTTTATGCGTTTATGACAAACATGGGTACGTCTAATTTAAAGCAGTGGACGTGTTAAAACTATTTAAGGACATCAATGTACAGTGCCGTAACGAGGGTACGAACCGCCTGCGGCAAGTGTCTAACTTGCGCCTCCCCGTAACCCAATAATGACAAAAAAATTAAAAATTTTAATGTAACAAGTTAAATTTTACTGAATGCAATATATTAAATACTATTAACCACATCAAAATGAGTTGCCTGTATATACAATAATATATCTGTCAAGGTTTTTGTATGAATAAATAACACTGTCCAACAAATTTCAACTTATTTTATGTTCCCTAATTACTGTTGGGTCCTTCTTATAGAGTTTTTTGCGCTGATTCCGAATCTGTTTCTAATTTGTTCCCTATCAGCACAGTTTTCGAGGAACATGGCTTTGAAAAAAAAACATATTTTTCAATTTTAAACAAATATTGTGATGTTATTATAAAAGATATTGAATTGCTCTTTGCAGCAAAAGATTCTGTAGACTTTCCCGAATACAGTGATGTCCAATATTAATACATTATGATTGTCTAAACATGTTTAAACAATGATTAAAGACGGAGAGACACCACTTTTGCACCAATTTTTGCGGATATTTTTCAATTTATCTCAAAAAATAAGGGTCCAGCGGAAAATCGAACTACACCATGCGAAAGAGCAGACTTTCATCTTGAGAAGCCACCCTGTCAAGTTTGGATCGTCGACGTTTTTTTCGAACCAGAAACCAAATATCTTCGCCCGACATGAGCTGCCGCCAGTGGCGCTCGAGACGGGATACGGAGCGACGAACGACCGTTCTAGTGGTGAGCGCCACTGGCGGCAACTCATGTCGGGCGAAGATATTTTGCTTTCTGGTTCGAAAAAAAACGTCGACGTTTCATTTCTTCAAACGGGCGTTTCTCAAGATAAAAGTCTACTGTATCGCATGATATAGTTCGATTTTCCGCTGGACCCTTATTTTTCGAGATAAATTAAAAAATATTCTCAATAAAAAAAATATATAAAAAAAACTTTTTAAAAACCACGCTTATATTAAAATGCACTAAAAAGGAAAATATAATTTTTTTAGGCATTAGTGACTATAAATAAAAGCGTGGAGCGCTAAACTATGATGACGTAATCTTCGTGGGCGCTCCATACTTTTATTTATAGTCACTAATGCCTAAAAAAATTATTTTCTCCTTTTTAGTGCATTTTAATATAAGCGTGGTTTATAAAAAGTTTTTTTAATACATTTTTTTATTTCCTTCTTTTTAGTCTTTTTTAAATGGAACGCAAGATGTAGTAATACTGGTATGAAATAGTAAGATATAGAAACGCAAGATATGGAAATACGCGAGATAAAATGAGGGGATGTTCCGAGAGACGACGTCTATTGATGGAGTCCGAAATTGTCCGAAATGGAACCGAATGAACGGAACACCACACTGACTGAGCTCCTTCGGTGCGAAATGGGTCAGTGGTGTGGGGATGAGTCGAAGTGGGAACGCGTAGTGGAGTAGGGAACGCTGGAGCGCGAAGTGGGGATCACTGAACGCGATCACGTACTACCGAGCGTCGCACGATGAGGTGTGACGGTTAATATGAAATTTTTTTTTTCCTGAACGCACAGTTTTTTTTAAATTTGTTTTTTAATATTGCTTTGTCATCCAGTTCTGAGCTATGTTTAAAGTTACAAGTCTCTAGCTCATCGGGAAGTGATTTAAAATTCGATTACAAGATTTGACGCATACAACAACGACAACGACAACATCGACAACTCGGCAAGCTAATATAAGCGTGGTAAAAATTGGTGCAAAAGTGGTGTCTCTCCGCCTTTAGTGATTGTTTAAACATGTTTAAACATGTTTAAACATGTTTAAACAATCATAATGCATCAATATTTCATATCACTGTATTCGGAAAAGTCTACAGAATCTTTTGATATAAAGAACAATTCCATATCTTTTATAATAACACCACAATATTTGATTAAAGTTGAAAAAAATGTATTTTTTTCAAAGTCGCGTTTCTCAAAAACTGTGCGTATAGGAAAAAAATTAAAAACAGATTCGGAATCAGCGCGAAAAGCTCTATAAGAACCACCCAACAGTAGTTGTGGAACAAAGGTGTTGGACAGTGTAATCTATAACCTAAATAAGAACGAATTTTTATTCATATTCAATGACGACAAAATAAAAGAAATACAAAACATAGGTATATGTTAAAATAATATAATAAAAACATAAAACAGTTCATCATATTTTAGAAAGTAATTTTTCTCGTTTTTTCATTTGCAAACAGATCTATTATATTGTCACAATTTAATGTTTTGGCAACATCTTTTGCAATTGATATTATAGACATAATTGTTAATCGCTCTTGTCCAATAGGAGAACGAAGGTACGATTTTACTATTTTTAGTTTGCTAAACGAACGTTTGCAGGAAGCTGTTGTTACAGGCAGTGTTATGAAAATCCTTAATTCTATGTCGAGATTTGGATACGTGTTTTGTAATGAGAGTTCGTAACTTTTTTGCAAGATTTGAAAAGCGTCCAAGCGACCCTCAACCGAGTCGGTACTCTTTGTTTTGCGCCCGTGTCGGGCGCCTCTTTCGCTACGCACTTGTTACGGCACTGTCAATGTATTAGTTTCAGCTTAATAGAATAATTAAAAGAAGCATACAATTTTTATATGGCTCCTGTGTCCTGCAGTCAACACGAAGCTTGGATTTTCGGCATTTCCTCGCCAGAATCTACGGGAATCCAAAAATACTACGAATCTTTATGCATTTGTAGTAAAATTGAGTAGGTGAAGCTCAAAATTGTTAAAATATTTTCAAAATTGAAGATGTCAATATATGATTTGTCTTAAAATCATTAAGGGAAGAAGTAACATTCAATTTGGTTTCTATTTCTCGCGATTGATGCAGACAATTTTCTAAAAAGAAACTTTATCAACAGTTTTTGCGGCAAGTATCTCCTACAAATGTCCCCCGATTCAGGGGCGTAGGTTCGCCCCTAGGACGACTATTACTTTTTATACATCCTATACTTGTAAACGTGCAACTCGCGCCGTCTTTATCCGCTCTCTATCGGCGATCCAAGCTGAATTTACAGTCCATTTGCAAGGTGTCCAGGAAACCGTCTATTCCAGTGACAAAACTACCATTTCTTGGGTCGTTCAATTTGTCACGGAACGCTTTGTATATCCGGGGGTCTCGGTTGGCCGTTTGAATTGGCAGTATTTTTATCGCGGGCAAAGAGAAACTTCGGCCGCGCGAAGTCAACCTGATCCCTCCCGTAAATAACCGGGTGGTTGTTGTCGTTTTCCGTGCAAGTAGCGGCCAGGAAAATGAAGTTGCAGCTGGCTAAAGGTCAAAGGTGTGGGGAATTTCGTAATTACCGCCACGACCCGGCAGTTACGTTAATGATCCAATTTAGGCAATTAGGCGTAATTACGTGTTATTCGTAATTTTTGCCTGGGAGAGCCGTTTCGAGGGCGAGAAAGGCGGAGATCGACTGGAGCTTTATAGAGGGGCGCGTGTCACGATGGAACACGGTCGACGTGCAACGTTATGCATAAAATTATCGGACGGTGATCACGCCACGTTAACGAACAATCGGGGCCAATTTTCGCGATTACCAGCGCTGAACGTGAGCCGACGATTCCTTCTCGCGAAACGATTCCTCGATGCCGGTTTTATCGATTGTTTCGTCTTATCGGGACCACGGCTATGAGACAGAGCCATTTCGTTCGCAGACGGCCGTGCCCGATACCGTACGATTTATAGTTGCCGTTCTCAAACCGGTTGGAAAAAGATTTCACCGGGAACTGCTCGTGGCCATTGAATTTGGGCCACTCGACGCGCTGTGAAGCATTTGGCCGCGAAAGCTGGGCAAAAGTCGATGAAAAGCTTTTCGTCTAATATTAAAAAATAATATTCCGATACCATTTCTTTTACTTTATTCACTCGTGAACTGTGATGCTTTACTAAAGCGAAGAATTTTCGCAATACTGTTTCTCTCAACTAGCCTATAAATTACTGTTCGCTTATTAACACTAACCGTACCGCGATCGGTCAAAATTTTAAATTTTATATAAATTTACTAATTTATACTCATATTAAATTTTTCGACCGCTTTCACATTGTTTATTTCTTAATTATGGAAATTATACAGATACTTCCATTAGAAATTATTCAATAAATTTCTTAATTCAAGCACCCATTATTATAAAAATTGTGAAAAATCTAAATGAATTCAGTCCTGAAATTTTTATAAAACAATATACAATAAGGAGCATAACTGATTTCACACACTTTAAATCAGAATTTTTTATGAATGGACCAAAAGACTTGGAATTGTGAAAAACAATAGTAAAAATGGATTTTTTCAACTTTTTTAGCTGGACCAATAACGAAAATTCAAAATATGTGTCTGGTCAACTGGTATAAATTATATACGCTCTGAAAATTTCATTGAAATTAGATAATTAGTTTGCGAATTATTAACGATTAAAAGTGGTAGAAATTGCAATTTTTCAAGATTCTCGGCCTTTTTACCACTTTTGATCGTTTATAATTCGTAAACCAATGAACCAATTTGAAATTTTCAGAGCGTATATAATTTATACAAGTTGACAAAACACATTTCTTAAATTTTCGTTATTGGGCCAACTAAAAAAGTTGTAAAAATCGATTTTTAGTATTGTTTTCAACAATTCCAACCAGATGCATTTTGTCAACTTATTTATTAAACTAATTCTTCTAGACTTACAGAGAAATTGAAGTGGTTTGATCCAATCATACAAAAGTTGTTCTGATTTAAAGTTTGTGGAATCAGTTATGCTCCTTACTGTATATCTGATACATTTTGTACCCAGTACGGTTAGTGTTACTGATTTTTCTATATCGCAATATTGAAGACTATGGAAGGGAAGATGAAAAAGTTGAAAACCGGATTACCTATAGATGCCTAAAGAGCAGCTTTTAAAGAAGCCATTCTATCCGCAATTACGCGTCAATGCTTCGATACTTAATGAGTCCGATCTAGGAAGAGCTATTACGTTCGTGGAAAGCCGATAAGAATCGAATAGATCGCGGAAAGGCCGGCGAACGGTATGCAACATTGTTCGATATTTTCCGCAGAATAGAGGGGCCGGACCGGTGCGGGTCGGGGGACGGGATAAAGGATCTTAATTGGCTTCTAATCACTGCCTCGAGGTAACGAGAACGGCCATTAATCTTACGGGGTAGGCGGTTCCGGGCCGCGGCGCCGCCGCCCGCCACTCTTCCCTTTTCTCTCGCGTCGATTCTGACAAGATGGACCACGGCTCAGAAATCGGAAAGTTAATCTTCGTCCGGTACCAGGTGACCGACTGCGCCCAGGTCGATGCGTACAAGAGTATTCAATTTACTCGCGGCAATTACCAGCAGCGCCCGGCTACAACGTGCCACGCCCTCGTTGATTTTCAGCGGCACAAATCGGCGAAAATCCTCGGGGCACGCTCGAATCAAGCGACATCTGAAAAACGAGCCGCGGTCGAGCTTCAAAGGTGCACATTCCACGTCCAATCGACCATCTTTCACTGTCCACGTCGGGATTTTGTACGAAATTAAATGCGGCACAGTGACCGCGAGATTCGGGTGGCTTTAAGTCGTCGTTTTGCTAATTTCGAATTCGTTCCTCTTCGCAATTGGGTTTTTTAATTTGTCTCTTTATACGAAATTGGCTCGATGGTGAAAAATGTAATGGCAAAATGGACAATTCAATTTGTAAATTCCTTCCTCTTTGACATCTGGTTCTGAAAGACTGACAATTGAGAACTGATAACTCGGCTGTTCATAAAAATAGAAAAAAAATTATACAGGAAAGTTTAAGTAAATAAAAAAATATTAAGTAAATTTTACTTGCACTTTGCATCTGCTTCTATGCGCCTCCGTAAAAAGTCGCATTACAAGGTAATCATTTTTGTTATATCTACAGTAACAGCCGAGTTAAAATTAGATCAAGTTAGTAGACAGCAGAGTTGGGCATTAATCGATAAAAATTTTAATCATGATTGATTGATTAATGTGTACGATTTAAAAAAGAAATCATCGAAAAATCGACGATTCATTCAATCGATTGATGAAGTTAATAGTCAATCGTTGATTAAAAAAAGAAATCTTCTAAAAGTAACATAAAATCACGTAAACAGAGTTTATATTATAGACCAAATGACAATACACCTAAACTCAGTTTACATTTTTGTCAGTATTCATTGTATAGTTTTGATTCCGTATTTCATTTCGAAATTTCAGCAGTTAATCATTAATCAATTATCCGATTGACGATTATAATTGAAAGGAATGTAATCGTTAATCGCAATTAACGACTAAAGAAAGAAATTTAATCGTTAATCGCAATTAACGACTAAACTAGAAGATTAATTAACTTCCCGATTTTATAGGGAAGTTATTGTAATTACCCCGAAAATCGAAAATCGATTTTTTAGCAGATCTTCACGTTTTATGGTCATTGCAGTCATTTTAGACTATTTTTATCAAAACTCTGTATATGTGTGTGTGTGTGTGTGTGTGTGTGTGTGTGTGTGTGTGTGTGTGTGTGTGTGTGTGTGTGTGTGTGTGCGCGTATGGCCGTTTGTATGTTATCAAATTTTTCGTTAACGTTTTCTGAAAAAGTAACAACGCGATCAGAATGATGAATGATGCAATCGATGTGCCCCGTTGTAACTTAGAGCTGATTAGATTTTAGTCCATATTGGTCAAGAAATTTTTATATTTTTAGTTTTTTTCGAAAAGAGTTGATTCTACAATGCAATTTATAAGGGAGGACGAACATTTTCCACCAAAGAACCAAACGCAATTACATAAAAAATTTTTTTCTTAATTTTTTTTTAGATTAAAAAAAATTTTTTTTTAACTGATGCTAATAAAAATTTATTAATCTATTTAATTTTTATGGAATAATTTAAAATTTCCTCAATTTTAAATTTATATTAAATTTTCTTTTAAAATAATTATTAATTTCAATCATAGTGTAAATTTTCTAATCCATTCAATTTCTATAATAAAACTAGAGGGCTATTGTGTGAATAAACGCTTGGAATAATCGAAAGTTATTCCAATGCAAGAGTGAATTTATCATCTCTATTCCCAAGAATACATTTTGGGAGAATATCGATGAAAGTACAAAAAAAAAACGATGTTGGCGATGTTGGCGAAGGAGTAACGAATCGGGAAGTTCTTTGTGTGACTCTTGGAGAGTCACACACCAAATAAAAAACATTAATAGCAGTAGGCCCTACTAGCCATGCGTATCACTAACCCTCTCGCAAGAGCAGTCCTACCCGCGAGCTCGCGAAGCGAGCGAGCAAAAACAACCCTACTCGCGAGCGAGCGAAGCGGGCGAGCAACAATAGCCCTCTAGTTGTTAATTGCGATTAACGATTGAAGTAACAATTTAGTCGTCAATCGCTGATTAAATTTTTACCCAACTCTGGTTAGACACACCCTGTTGTAGCTGATGATGTAAGCTACTTCGGATAGAATTGGTTTTTCCAGTGTTTTTTCGGAGAGGAACGCAATTGTATCATTTGGATCGTGTACAGGACGGTTCGAGATATAATCGGTTTGTTGCCGGTGAAATATGGTCGCGTACGCGCGAGTATGAAATACTGAGCAAAGCCCCGTTTTTTCCCATCCTGCTCGCGAGCACCGCTCAATTTTCTCTCGAGTCCTTTTCCTCGAGACTCACTTTATCGGCTGATCCTTCCCTCAAGTGTACACTGTCGTCACATCGGCCCTCGCGATCCCGTGAAACTAAGCTGGTAGTCTTAAGTCTAAGCCTGTGGATGGTATATTATAAAGTGATATTGTTGTTAAAAACCCTCCAGCGCTACGGTTTTCGGAAGACACAGTGCCGCTTTGAATGACTAATATCGTTGAAACTGCGTTCGACTACTTATGAAATCTATAAACAATTATCACAGATATATTCATGCGAATCCGATTCATTTATTTATCAATTTATTTTTATTATTATAATTCTGCGAGTCTTTAGTTCGTGAATCTAAACAGCGTCTGCACACTACATTTCTGATTTTGGAAAATCGCGTCAATAGGAAGCTTTAATTTTGAAGTCACGACAAAATTTTCCACTGTTTTTACAGGCATTTCAATTTATAGAATTTTTAAGGAAAAATTAAATAACAATGAGCAATGTTCTTCGAGGGAATCTTTAAGCTTCAAAATTAGTCCAAATTTATTTCTGTACTGTTCTTTAAATTAGCACAAGTTAAATATCGACTATTTTTCCAGAATCGTAAAGTCCAAATACTTTTTGTATCCTCTGTATATAAATTTCTCGTGAACCCTAAGAGATTCGCTGAACCACGTCGAATTTTCTCCGGGTACAGCGAACCAGAAGCATGGAAATGACGCGCGATAAGAGTCGGAACCGCGACACAGGAAAATTTCTGCGGCGCCCAGTTCGCGTGACAATTACACTTTGAATTATCCCGGAAATTGGGCAGCGTAAATTTCCACGGCAGATGTAATTAAACTGATAGTCGTTTTCATAGACCACCGAAAGGGCCACGTTAATTTCGCTTCGATGCTCTGTAGGGTTGAGCGTTAAGCCCGCTTCCGCGCTGAGCCGGTTCACGAGTTTGTGCTCGATTATCCAAAAATCTTGTTTGCTCTTATTTGCGCGGTGTTGCGACCGTATTGGTCACTTGAAGACAAAATATCTCTATTGATAAAATCAGACAATTTATACAGTTGGTCTTTCCGTATCGAGTTACGTATGAATGTTATTCCTATAGTTAAAGTTCAAACACAATTTTATTCTTTTGTTGTCGATATGGCAGCAGTGAAGTTAATGCAGAATATAAATCTTCGTGTCTTCATCTGCAAATGTGACAGACTTTGAAGTTACATACATGTCCCGCAAAAGTGAGTCGAAAAGAAAGAATAACATTCTCCTATTGCTGCGTTTTTGAAAAACGATTAAGGGGATCTATACCCTCGGATTTTGGGGTATTTATCAATGTTATCAACCTCTGTGCAGAAAAAAAGTTTGGTAACATTGATAAACACGCAACTGCATAATGAACACGAGATGGAGTTGCTTGCTATTTCCATATTCTATTCATCTCGTCGCGAATGCCGTTATACAGGGCAGGTCGCACTAATATTAGTGCCACCGATGAGAATATGTACCTCGTCTGTGTCAGTTTTGCTATGATTCCACATTGACAGCAGTGCAGCAGTGAAATGTTGCACAATATCGCAGCACTGATTGACAGTCCTTCTGACTAGGCACCATCTCGTGTAAACTAACTGAAATGAAATTGGCTCTAGATTGGCTCTACATCAGAGATAACCTGTCTTCATGAACGTAATATGGGGAAATCTCTGCTAATGTGAATGAAATCACACGCGGCGATTTTTTGTCCTTATGCGAGCATATTTTGAGCTACACAAAGGCTCATTTGATAGAGGAAGGTTCATCACGGCGCGCTCTGCTCATCATATCAGTCAGAAAAATCTCTTTGAGACAGGAAAATACATTGAAATCTGCGGTTATTTTTCTAGATTTTTTAAATCAATAGCAGAGCGCGCCGGATTTAACCTTCCTCTATAGAATGAGTCCTCACCCAGTCCAAAATCCGCTCAAATAAGGACAAAAAATCGCCGCGCGTAAACCCATGTTTCGACCCAAAATCTAGTAAGATTCTAGTTCCTTTCTAGTTACTTCATTGGGTATAGATCCCCCTTAATCATATTAATCGTGTGCATCTTGCAGTAAATGAATGCCTTCAATTACTTCGAATCGAAACGAATGAAAATAATTCATTAACGAGAGATGAAAGGATAATTTATTGAAAAAATGTAAGAAAGAACAGAAAGACGAACAGAGAATGGTCGACTAATGAATCTGTTCAATCCTACTATGTTGGCTCTTTCTCGGATATTTCTGCGGTGGAAATGAATAAAGTGCCGCAGTCTACACATCGTAATTAAAGGTTCCGTCGGCGCGGCGGTCCGAGAAATAAGTAACGAAGTTAAAATGAAACGATCGAGGAATTTAACTTCATCCAATTTAACCCTCGAAGTATTAAAGGGGTCGAGAGACGGCAGAGCGCGGGTGTCTACTCGTGTCTAGAGCAAAGAGGACGGCAAACAAGAAATGGGACGAATTTATCTTCCCGGATGAGCGCAGATGGGCAGGACAACAGCCATGCTCTCGACAAATTCCGGCTTTTCGTTTCTCTTCTTGGGCGTTCCGTTCCCGCGGTGCGGCGATACATGGCCGAGTGTTCCTCTATTCGACCAAAAGACTGCCGCAGAATATTGTAATCATCTCTAGAGGTATACCGGAAAATTCGGGTTCGGCTCTGGTCGAGAAAGAGCGGCCTAAAAATCTGGATCTTTGGCCTCTTTCAGATCATTTTCCAAAAGAAAATTTACGTCACAATATTACGGACTTCATCTGATAATTTGATATACAAACTCCATTTCCTCTTTCAAGTTATTTTCTAAAAAGTAATTTACGTCATAATATTACGGACTTCACCTGATTATTTAATATACAAACTCCATTCTATTGTTAGCACGAAACATACAATTAATTAGTAACGCAATATATAATCCTTTCACAAATAGTATAAAATAATACAAAGATGAAATTTTATTTATTCATTTATTGATTCCGTAGCCATGTTTGGTTTATATAGCATACATTCGTGCAACACTTTACAGATAATAATGATAATAATAATTATATATAATATTTATAATAATATACATATAAAGTTAAATTAATATGAACAGTAACCGCTAAATCTGATATTTCTTGGAAGACAAAAATGATATGTTATAAATTCTTAATATATTACGTATCATCTTTCTATAGTTTTATTTACTATTTGTAAAAGGTTTCTATTGTGTTACTGACAAACTGCATGTTCTGTACAAACAATAAAATAGATTTTGCATATTAAATCGTCAGACGAAGTTCGTAATACATAAGATGCGCCAGATTCTCTAATATAAGATACCATTTAAAAGATACACGAAATTGCAGTGCGAGATATCTCGTCCGTGGTGAAGAAAGGTTTAATGAATCATATCGATTAATAACGAATTTATATAGGATCCGACCCGACTACAATTTCGGGAATTTCGGATAGATGAACTTTATAAGCGAACTTTATGATCCGAGCTGCCCGACCCGGCCCGCGGCTCGGGTACCCGCAGCCCCTAATAATTTCTTGTTTCTCGAATGTTTTTCTGAAACGTCAGCGCGCCGCGCCGTAGCGATAGTAATTCCATCGGTGTTTCTCGAGCGGAGGTTTTGGACGGATAAAATATACAGTCCGCTTTCAGACGCAGGGAAACGTGAAAAATGTTGTGGTTGATAGCCGGGACAGGAATGACGATATGGAAAATCCGGAAAGCTTTACACCGTTCCGGTGTCCTCGGGCGCGACGCGGAAGACCGTGGAAGAAAAAGGCGACGGTGAAGAATCGATGCCAGATAAGAGGATGGCGGAATAAGGTTTCCAACGAGGAGGACTAAGATGACAAGTAAAGATCCGGAACCGGGGTGAAATATGAGATCGGGTAAGCAAGGTCGGTGACGAGAGAAGACGGAAGAGAAGGAGAATCTCGCGGATCCACGGCGGAAGAGGTGAAATCGGTGCTTTCATTGATCCCGAGGAAGAGGAAAAAGGAACTCGGCCCGACTAAGAAATATTAAAAGAGAACACGCGGCGGTCGTCACCGGTTCCCCGAGAGTAATTGAAACGAAAACCTCGACGGGGAAACCAGCCCCGAAATGTCAGACCGGTCGGAATCGATTCCGAAAGCATCTATGAACGCGACCCGGAAGGATGGGGATGTGATTCTTCATCGGAATTGAATGGTGAACCGACGAAAACTGATATTCGGACCTTCATTCGTACGCCACTCTCGGAGATCTGGCAACACGGTGTTCTTCTGTTTTTACACTTGCTCTTCTGGCGGATATTGAACGCGAGGATTTAGGGGACCGTCCACTTAATCATCCGAACGACCTCTCGGAATTTTTTCGCAAGCAGAAGTTAATGGACAGAACTTTGTTCAATTCATTTCTTCGTTCTGGAACGATTGCTAAGTTATAGTGAAAGGTGTAAACTTCATTGTCAAGTAAACATTTTTTCTACTCTTCATAATTTGCTCACAATTGTGAAAAAAATATACGGAAAGCAAGAGGTAAGTTCTAGTAAGTAACAACCGAGAAAAAAGGATAAAGTTTGGAGTGTCTAGTTGGGATTAGCGACTTAAAATTTTGGAGGATTATCTGTAGGGATGGGATGAAGTACCTCGCAAACTGGTCCGAACCTTCATTGATGGAATTCGAACTCTCTATAAGTACTTAATAATAAAGAAAAAGAATATAAGGAAAAAAATAGTACTTCCAACTATACTGGAACCTTTGCCAGACAGTTTCGAACCCTTTACAAGTACTGTGGTAAACTTAAATAATACTTGCAAGTATACTCGAATCTTAATCGAACAGTGTCGAAACTTTCGAAATTTTTATGAATATCGTTACGAATTTCCGTATTCTTGCACGCTCCGTGGCAATGTTCTGTTTACTTTTCTTTTGTAAACACGCCGTGAAAATGAGAGAGAAAACGGGCTCTCATAACTTTACATGCTTCTACCGATGATTGTAGTTTGGAATGTACTTTGCGACAAAAACTGATACATTATATCGCACATTATGTAGGTGATGTCGAGAACAATCATTTGTATATGTTAACTGCATTATTGGATCCACGATTCAAAACATTAGCTTTCTCTAAAGATGAATCTATCCCTCGAGCACGGGATGCTTTGACCGATATAGCCACTAATTATATTAATAATGATAATTCATCTACAACATGTGATAGTTCACAGACGCAGATGTCCGAAAATCGGCACAATAGCGAATTATCAATTTGGTCATCCTCTGACAATGAAATAGCAATTACAAATAATACGATACCTAATCTGATCGTCTGCTGTGTTAGAAGTGGAAAAGTATCTAAAATCACAATATTTAGAACGCAAAGTAGACCCGTTATTATTTTGGCGTGAAAACTCAATCAAGTACCCCATTTTATCAAAAATTGCACCTGACTATCTTTGTATAATGGCCACTTCTGTGCCTTCAGAAAGAGTTTTTTCCAAGGCAGGAAATATCATGGATAAAAAAAAGAAATAGGTTAAACCCAAGTATTGTAAATGAAATATTATTCTTAAATATTAGGAATTTAAAAGTTTCGATTACTTTCAACATCGAAGTACTTATAAGTATCTTCTGGAAACTTGTAAGTACTCATTCCGAGGTTCGATAACTACTCGTATACAATGATACTTTTCAAGTATAATCATTGAAACTTTTATTGCTTTTAAGTACTAATCGAAACCCATAAAATGAAACTTGGTTATTGAACTTGACTCGGATTCGTGAGTACATATTGAGCTTGATACCATCCCTAATTATCTGCCATCCTAAAAGCATTATTTAGCACGTGATTTCAAAAAAATCGTCCTGCTAGGTCCGTTTTGTTCCGCGTAACAGTCCGCAATCTGTTTATCGTTACCGTTTTTAAACGATAGGGCAATTTTCTGAGAAAAGTGATTCAATACAATGAACCGCCGTGTGAACGAGGTCCGTTGAGATCGAGGCGGATGGGGGCGGAAAGATGAAACCGAGGAACACAGAAACCTACTCACGGCCCCGGAATGCCGAGCTGAAATTGGCCAATGTTATGCAAGTTATGTTTCTCCTCACATTGTTCGGCATCCTCCTCGGTCCTTACGCCGCGCTTAGGCTCACCTTATAGCAACGTCTATGCTCGTCTTCGGCACACGTTAGCCGATCATACGCACGCACACATATGTGTCTATGACGAGCACGTATCTACAGATCAACGGCATTATGGACACACAGAGAGCTGTACCACGTACGAGTGCTCGAGCACACTTGCCTATGATATCCGAACTTGGATACGCAGCTATGTCTATGTATATATGCGCGCCGCTTCACTGGCTCTGTTGCTAACTGCTCTCTCTGCAAATACATTCCGTGTCAGTTACGCGTATTTTCTATCAAAGGTTAACAGCGAATTCGTTCATTTTTTCCATCGTGCCTCTGGAACGCGAAGCTTTTCCCCAATTCATAACCTATTCGGTTCGATGATTTCATAAGATGATTTTTTTATTGACAACCACTTGCCGACAGATTGCGGATGTTTATACAGTTTTCAATTTTTCCGCGCAAATTTCAAGAAAGTGGGAATTTTCGAGATTTTAACACTAAACGTAGCACTGCCGATCAAATGACCGGTCTTACATTTTTAATTTTATAATTATTGAAATTATGACGTTGCTAACATGGAAAATGATTCGATAAATTTCTTTATCCAAGCACATGTTGCAATAAAAATTGCTCGAAATCTAGATAAATAGAGCCTTGTCATTTTTATCAGCTGAAACATTTTCCATGAATTTTATATTCTAGTAACATCTAGAATATTCTATATGACAAAATTCATATAGAAAGGAATTATTTTAGGTCAGAGGAAATGTTTAATTTTCGAGTTACATAGGCTCCGACTACAAAGGGCTGACTAAACTATAAAATTGTCAAGGAATCAGAGAAGGCGAACTACCTAAGCAACTGTGAACACATTACCGACCGGTGATTAATACATAATTATGAAAAATCTATGGTACGTGGCTAAACACTTTTTAATGGAATCTTCAATAGCAACAGTTTTGTGAACTTTTAAATTGTGAACTAACAATTCACCACCAATAACGTCATCTAATAGTTTCATTTAAGATTGTAATGGAAAAGAAAATTTCTATGCTCTCTTTTGCTCCAGCAGAATTGGCTTTCGGTAGACAAAGTGTCAAGTCAAGACAGAGAAGCGGTGGATTGTTTGACGGATGTCGCCAGTAAGTAGAAACGGTCAGTGATTAGTCAGACACGTCATGCACGAGCGTCGCATTCAGACCTGCTTTCGTCGATGTGATTGAGTTTGTTGATTGTTTAACACGTAGATCCGTGAAACAATGTGTGCATATGTACGCGCATGTGCGTCTGTCTCTGTACGTGCGTACACATACATTCGAGCGAAGTATCAATGTCCATAGACGTTGTCTCGTCACGGGGCGGCAACGTTTAGGCGCATGAAATCGAACTATTGGCAAATACGGTCAATTGGACCGTCATGGTGACCTCGGCGACAATAGAGACAAGCTATTAAGTAATTTCTAGTCAACGCTATCTTGCGGACCGTGAAAGGAAATCTCGGGATCGATAAGGAAACAGTAGCAGCGACCAATTAGGATTCCGCGGGATTCTACCGGGTCCCGTTACAACGGAAACAGAGGCGAGCCACCGGTCGAGAGCCAGTTGTTTTTGAAATCTCTAACAACGTGAAAATGGCCGATCGGTCCACCGAAACGGGTCCCCGAATGAAGCGCACCGGCGCAAAGCGGATGATACTAGTTTAACTCCGAATAGTTTCGGTATCGAGATTCTGTCCTCGACAAACTCGCGTTTGGACGCGAAGTCTGCAGAGGATTGTGTCCACTATCGGAAGTTTAGTTTGCTTTTCGAGAGCGGTTAATAAACGGCCCTGTTACACGTACATATGTACTGCAGTTCGCAGTTTACGTCCCCGCCATTTTGTACGTTACTCGCGATACTTGTCGAACCGGCGCGCCGATAAAATGCTCGCTAACTACGCTGCGAAAATCAACGACACTGTTCCGAAAGTATCCGGGTATTTAAACGATCGTAGATGTCAACGAAATCTCTCGCACACCTCCGGTTCGGTTATTGATTTACTATGTTCTCTGGTAAATATTCTATCTAGAGGATTTTGCGCATTCGTGATCGTACCAACGCATTGTTTACGATTGAATAAAATTTCAAAACAGAGATATGAACTACAATTTGGTCTACGTGTCGTTCAACGAATCAAACGATTTTTATTTCGCATACAGACCACATGGTTGACACTTGATTACAATGATTGTGGTCTGCTAACAGGAAATTGGAAACATCGCAGAAACGAAACCCTGAAAAATGTGTCAAACTTGCTTAATTAGTTGCTGCAAAATCAAGACATTTCTTTCAACTCAGATCATTTTCATTCTATGTAATCTTTCCACATTGTGCACATCGAATTGAACCTATTTTCTCGTACAACAGTTGAGCTTTTTACAGTTTATAGACTACAGACAAGTTTAATAATATTAAAACTGTCTCGAATAATGGTATGGCAATTTTTACTGACGCCTCGAGTGTACATTTTAGCTGTACATTCCGCATCCATAAATTAGACCTACATTCGCCGCGTCACGCGTCCAATTAAAGTCCGATTAAAATCATGGAAGTTTCCCCCGCATTAAACGCAGCACAATAGTGAACCAATCAGCGTTTCTTCCACCGCGAGCGCGTCATCTTTTCAGCCCTGCGATAATTATATCTCGTGGCGGTCGATCGATAGCGTTGTTTTCTTCAATCCGCCGCGAGCATGGATAATCGAATGGTTGTCGCGCAAAATCGGGTTCCCTTTTTCAAATACATTTCGATCCGTCGCATCGGTCCACGGAAAAGCGAAAATGTAATAATCCCGAAAAAATCGCGACGGATTGTCGCGCCCGCGTGTGCGAAACGGGGCGCAATGTAACACGCAGACGATTTGCAAGCGTAATAGATAAAACGCGAACATCCGACAAAGGTTCGGGATTTCACGGAGTTTACGATAAGCCAGCTGCCGCGGCAGACAATAAAATTCAAAAAGGCTGTTTCGCGATTGGAATGTTTCGCATCGATCCCTCGCTCGCGATGGCCAAATGCTCGTTGATATATTAATATCGCGCAGCTAGTTGAAATCTAGGTTGGACGCGATGATCGATCGATCTAGCCACTTGTTGGAAAACACGAATCCACTGTTACAACGAATAAAATAAACTGTGTGATTCGTGTCGGGCTATTTGTTCACTGTTCCGACAGTTACGATCATTTTTTACCGGACCGACTATCATTTATAATGAGAAACTAAACAATAGGATACCGTCGTTCAGATGAAAGTATGAATCCGTTTCTGATTTCATACGTCAGCGATTTGTAACGAATATTGTTTCCTCTAAAGAATATTAATGGTTGTTTTTAATCATCAAGGTATTGTTCCCGTTTAATTACGAATCAACGGTACAATGAAAAATAAAATTATTCTTTTCGGACGTTGCTAAAAATCAGTGAAATGTAAGGGCAAGTATTCTCCTCCCACAGATCCACTTATTTCTTTCAGATTCAACTTTGCCTGGTTATTCTGCATGTTCCAGCTGAAAGTATAAGCCACTTAGTTAACGGATATGTGTTCTGTAAAGCAGAAACGAGCAGCTTGTGCAGAAATCCTCAACAAAAACATCATTTTCATCAGACAATTTCAAAGAACATTTGACGAAGAGTGGAGAAGAAATATAGCCACATAACCAATAAAAGAAATAGGGAAAGGACTCTCAAGAATAGCATCATTTAAAATCGAGATTGACACTCGAACTAAAATGAATTTTCGTGCATAACGAGAGAGAGATTCGCGATGCAACGATAACTGCGAGATTCGTTCACACACGATATCAGACGCTCGAGTGCTTCTGTTTACGGCTGTTTGACCGCGTTCGAGTGGGCTTGAAGTGCCGATTTACGTTACGACTTCCAGCTCTATCTGCTTCGGATCGGAACAGAGCGCACATGTGAGAAAAAGGGCGACAGAGGGAAAGATAGAACAAGGGCCAATAGCATTACGCCTGCCGTATATGAGACGCGTATCGATTTGAATCTGCTTGCTCGAGCACGAAGCGGATCGACGTATGGATACACTCGTCTGTATCCACGTAAACACGTCTTCTATTCGCGACCCGAGCCTCTTTGATCCATTCGGTGCCATTGAATTACCGCAATGCCTTTCGGCCGTTTCAGCATCAAAGCTCGGAGGATCTCAGTTTCGCGGTATCGCGCGTTGCGATACTACATCTAATTAAACCCATGGTCCCTCTCTTCGCTGTTCCGGTCGAGTTCCCTCAACGAGATTCCGCGATTCGATCAATCTACGTTCTCTACCGCTTTTTCTCATTTTCTTTCCTCCGACGAAAGTGTTCGAATTGTTCCGAAAAAGAATCTTTATCTAAACGCCAGTACTGTCTTTGTTTCATTGCTTACTGTTTTTGGTAAATTGTTCAGACTCCTCTGCATATTCACATAAAGTCAATTACAAGAAACTAAAGTCAGTTGCAATTTCAAAAAATCCTTCTATCAGCTGAAAAATATTCAAGCCATTTGTCTGAAAGCATCGTGTCCACCATTGGTTTGACACTTTTATTTAACTGCGGTGTGATAAAAGTTTTTTTGCCACCGACCGTTGATGAAAAAACATCAGTTAAAATCTGACCAGCATGGCTTATATAATCCGTAAATGTATCTTCATCTAAACCATCTTCTGCAGGTTCTATTAACATAGAGACTGCATCATCTAAGGCAGCTATGGCCGCGCCAACGCAATTATGCCTTTCTATAAAATGTTGAACCCTCCTTCTTGCGACTTCTGAAAGCAATGGACTTATTTCTAGATTCAAATTAGGGGCTTCGGTGTAGAAGTCCCCTTTTCTATTATAGAATTCCAAAATTTGCTTTTTATTCTTTTCTGGAAGAACTTCATTTTTGAATTTGGATTCATTGCGATCTATTCCCAGTATCTCCAGAACACTACTCTTTGATACCTCAAGTTCAGAGGATTTTAATAATTCTTCTTCATCTTCGTCTAAACTCGAATTATTCTCCTTATTTTCTACGTCTGTGAAATTAACATATTACCGACCGGTGATTATCCCATAATTTTGAAAAATCTATGGTACATAGTTAAACACTTTTTAATAGAACCTCCATTAGTAACAGCAATTTTCATTGTGAACTAACAAGTTAACCTCAATAGCTTCATCTAATAGTTTCATTTAAGATTGCAATGTAAAAGAAAATTTCTTTGCTTTCTTTTGGTAACGCACAATTATTGAAAATCCTATTAATAGGCTTCCGGTAGGTAAAGTGTTAAGGAGCAGAAGAATTATTAAGTAGCACTTGTTGTTTCAATTGCGATATTAACGTTCTTGTTGAAATTAATCACAATAACATTCCTTTCAAGGTCGTATGGACCGTGGCAATCTTTTTGATTTTTGAAATCGAATTATCGTCAGTTCTGCGCTTAGATTGATAGACCTCTCGTGAACGAGATTTCGACCGCTTCTTCTTCTTGTAGCCAGGCATTTTTCTAGATAACGCCTTGTTAGAATT
Organism: Lasioglossum pauxillum; assembly: GCA_933228785.1. Taxonomy (NCBI): domain Eukaryota; kingdom Metazoa; phylum Arthropoda; class Insecta; order Hymenoptera; family Halictidae; genus Lasioglossum; species Lasioglossum pauxillum. The sequence goes on along the minus strand of OW121702.1, from coordinate 33,718,281 downwards.
TACCTTTTCTTTTGAGCACTATGCGAAAAACGTTCTCGATGCTTTGGCACAACGAAACAATATGAGAATAGAGGAATAAATAGGGACAAGTAGGCGATGGAAGAGCGCCAAATTCAAATTCAATACGCGCTGAACGTTGTGATGTGAAGCATGACAAGCATGACTACAATACTATCATTGAGAACGAGACATATAATATAATTCAAGATTATTACTGGACTGCGGATCTTTATGCAAAATAAATTGTCTGCATCGATTGCAAGAAATAGAAACTAAATTCATTGTTATTTCTTCCCTTAATGATTTGAATAGAGGAGAAATCATTGTATATGGACATCATCAATGTTAAAAGTTTTCCAACAATTTTGAATTTCATCCACTCAATTTTGCTATGAATGCGTCAAGATCCGCAGTCTACTCATTACATTTTACAATCAAACAAATGTACAGGCTATTTAAGTCATATGCATGTACAAGATTTCATTGAAAAATCTGTACGGATACTTTGTACACTTATTGTATACAGGGAGATCCGTTTAAGTACGAACACCTATATATCTCGGATATTATTACTCGTACAAAAAATCTCCACAGAATAAAGTTGTACTGTTTCAAGGGGCGAATTTGATGATGGTAAACATTTTTTCTCAAGGTCATTTTTTTAACAAGATTTCAAGGTTGTTGATATTTTTTTAAATGGAATGAGGTATTTTTTAATACATCAATCAATGCAGCTGGACATTCGTTATAAAAAAGTACTAACCCATGTATGTCGAAAAGTTAGTAGTTCAAGAGATATTTCAATTTAAATAACTCTAAAATACACCCTTACTGTCGTACTAATTGTAAGACGTTAGCGTTTACTTACTTCTATAACGTTTTAGTACGACAGTAATGGTATTTTAGAGTTATTTATACATGGGTTAGTACTTTTTTTATAACGAATATCCAGCTGCATCGATTGATGTATTAAAAAATACCTCATTCCATTTAAAAAATATCAATGACCTTAAAATCTTGTAAAAAAATGACTTTGAGAAAAAATTTTTACCATCATCAAATTCGCCCCTTGAAACAGTACAACTTTATTCTGTGGAGATTTTTTGTACGACTAATAATAACCGAGTTATATAGGTGTTCGTACTTAAACGGACCTCCCTGTATATCTCACGGAATACGAGCGCTTCAATTCTTGTTCCGCGAGCGATATCGAAAAGTTTGTTGCGGCGACGAACGATCCGTTGGAACTGGCTGTATCTGAAACTTGTTGGCCATTGACAAGCCCGATCGGTGACTGTCGCGGCAGTGAACATGCTAAAAGGTAAAGCTCGAACGCAATGACGCAGGCGCTATCACGATATCGCGTTCCGCGTAAACGGGTGTTGATTGCCAGTTTTCAGTTTCACGCAGCGCTCCGCGCGTTCCGAAGTTAATCGACTTTAATTAGAGCACGAGTGACAGAGACGACCGTACAGAGTCATCCCTAGTTAGGCTCCTATTCACGGTGAAACGCGGCTGAATTTCCTAGCTGATTTAACCGCGACCCGGCTCTTGTTGATTTCCCCGGCGAAGAAAACAAACGAACCGATGGGCGAACGATATCATTGTCAGCGTAACGCGATACATTAATCGAATATAATCGGAACGCGGACACGCCGATATCGATAAATTCGTCCGTAACGTGGATAAATTACTGAAAACCCGGCTTTGTTCGCGGAAACTCGTCGGTATTCTTCCTATCGTCGCGACCGTACCCGATTTTCTCCTTTTTCCACTTGCCATTGTTACCCTTACGCTTTTTCATTTCCCGTTGGCGACGGTTGAATTTCAATCCTCGATGTTCACTGTTCTTTCATCGTTTTGTACTTCCCGGCGACCAGGTGAAATATCGCCCGAGCCACGCGGCCATGGGAAATCGGTATTTTCAACGGAATGATCGTTGTCGCGGGAAACGACATCACGTTAAAAAAAGAAACAAACGAACGTGTTACAATGCACAACAACCGAAATTGTATCGAAACTTACCGGAGGATCCTACTGTAAAGGATGGATAGAATCGAATGTTTTTTTTATTCAGACAATAGCGCACCTATAGAATGTACTCCCACAGTTACAATGCTAAATCTTTTCTAAACAAAAAGCTTTAAACGCGTTTCTCTCGAAATTATTCTTCAATTCTTCTAGAGTTGGCGAGCAAAATAAATTATTAATACAAAATAATTACGTTAGTTACCGATTTTTAATAGACTGAAAATAATGTACTTCCGGCTAATTTGAATTTCATCTGCCTATTTGAAGAATTTCAAGATGCTGTTGCATCGTTTTTCACTTAACATTATTGATATTAAACGTACACGTTGCGAAAGGAACTTTTCGGATAACCTAATAAATCATCTACCGATGTTCGACGTAAACGGATGAAATCTGCGGTCTATTCATTACTTCTGCGTTCGGTTTCCGGTCCTTCTTTTTTATTGGCGTGCACAACTGCGAGCCAACCGTCCCACGATTATTATCGACCCTCGCGAGGCCGGGAGTGCATTGTTAACAGCGTGCAACAAGTTATGCACCGTGACCGCGCGACGTTACGATATCTAGCGGTTCCAGCCAAATCGATCGATTGCGCACGCCACAATCGAGGATCGTTGTTAAGTCACAACTTCTTCGGCATGATTGGTAAATCTTCCACGCGTAACTCAATCATCCTTAACGGCTTTCTCTCTCTCTCTCTTCTTCTTCCTGGCCCCCTTCGTCTTTCTCGCTTCCGATCTCCATACTTCCTTGAACTATGTTGCTCGAACTCTCATAACTACAAGGATCAGTTACTCGGCAACTCTCATACTCTTATTATTATTATTATCATTTATTGCCTTAGATCATATGAGGTTTATATAGCATGTACATTACAAATTATACAATATATGAAAGTTTTATTTGAAATATATTTTACAACGAGCCAGTTTGGGAAATGATTGCACGCGAAACCTCACGCGAGACACGCTGTATGCGAAGAATTTATTTAACACCATTCCGACACCTTTTAAAATTTGTAACCATCTATTGAAAATTCTAACCTATCATTTCTTTGAGCTTACATTATCTACATTATTTACACCGCCAATTAGCATAATCTAGGTGCACGGTAGTGCACCCGCCAAGTTCTCGTACTACCTCCTTTTACACGAAACAACTTTGCCGTTTTTTAGAGGCTCATAACTCGGCACTGGATGTAGATGGAGAGATGTAATTTCGTACACTTGTTAAATGCTATCATGTCTCAATATTGACAAATCATTAATCTTCCAATATTAGTAGGTTCCGAGATATAGGATCTCAAAAATCGCTAAATTTGTCACTGATTACTGACTGACAGATCATCAAAACCTTTTGGGTACTTCCCATTGACCTACAAGCTTGAAATTTGGTACATAGGTCCACCATAACAAACACTTAAAGGAATAATTATCAAAGTTTGAAATTTTGCACCTTAAAGGGGTCGTATTGAAAAAAAACATTACGGAATAGGTATAAATAGGTAGTAAAACGAACATGCATTTATTAATTTACTTAATGTCCACCTTAAAGATAAAAAATGTTTAGGATTTAATGAATCAGGGATAAAAGTAATACCCACTTGATAATTGATGAAATTTCAACAAAAATTGATGAAATCCCAACAAAAACGTCCTGTAAGCACGAGCCAAGTTCCTATGGCCGTAAAAACTTGTGAGATCAAACAAAATACGGCCAAGTTCGTTAGCTTAGAAATACCTCTTGCAATACTGAAAACAGCGTTTGTAAAAATTAGTTTAAAAGAACGCTATTTAATTTTAAAAGAGTTACATGGAGGGCTGAACTATTAAAACTTGGTCGTTACTTTTTAAGCCAATGGCTATAAAAGGTGTTAGGTAGCGGCCAAGTTTGAATAATTTAGCCCTCCATGTAACTCTTTAAAAATTAAATAGCGTTCTTTCAAACTAATTTTTACAAACCCTCTTTTCAGCATTGCAAGAGGTATTTCTAAGCTAACGAACTTGGCCGTATTTTGTTTGATCTCACAACTTTTTACGGCTATAGGAACTTGGCTCCTGTTTACAGGATGTTTTTGTTGGGATTAATTGCAACATTGAAATCCCGACATTGAAATCTGTTTACGCGAGACTTCAGTAAATAAAACGATGACTTTTTTAATGCTCTTAACGCACGATCGTTTGTAGTGTGACATTTGCAAGGTCTGAGGACTCGCTTATTTACCTACACGAAAGATAGAATTCGTTCCGAGGCTCCCGGTGCGCGAGGAATGTCCTTGTCGAGCACGGAAAAGTAGTTTCAGGCTTTCCGACGAGACGGGTCTATCATCCGGATCATTTTGATACGTTGCAACGGGTTCGAGAGATAGAAAACGCAGTCTTATACGACGTCCCATTCCTCTCCCGCCGGCTATAAGAAATCCATTAAGCAGTACACCGATTTTTGTTGACTCGTTGAGGATGTATCGCTCAAAGCTAGTTCTTAGAGTGATCGAAGACGCGGTCATTAATGGAGTACGGTATCGAACGTTTCTCATTCCATTCGTTTCCGCTCTCCACTTTATTTGCATCCTCCTCAATGGGATTAATCAAAATTAGACACGCCCCATTTCACTCGGAGCAGATTCGAAAGACGACTTTCAAATTAATCGTCGTCGAGAAGCGACGACATTTAAATTAATCGCCGTTCCGAAAATGTCGTCATACCGATGGGATTGAATCTCTCGTTGAACATCTTGTTTCGTATAAAACAATGTTACCAATATGCATACGCGATCATAACTATCTTTCATTGATACAATCAACGTCATTAATAAGGCTTTTTATTTAAAAAACAGGAAGTGACCTTGAAATAACCTTGTGAAAATAAGAATAATATTAATAATATATAATATTTCAATTATCGTTGTCATCTCCGAGGGAAATAAATCAATAGAAAAATTCATTTGCTAAAGATTCTACTTAAATTAATTTTACACACTTTGTTGTTTAAAGTGATAGCACACATACCATTATATTCAGAGAGTACAGAAGTTTCTCATGGAAAATTGTTTTAATATTTCACGGAAGAGGTACGTTGCATTTGATAGAACATTTTAATAAGAACGGTAAGTTCTTGGTGATAATAAAATGGCGGACACACAGTTCACAGAGCATAACCGTCCACGGAGCAAAGATATTCGTCTTCGATTAGGGTCGTAGCTTTCTCTGCGCAAGTAGTTAAGCCCGATCAAGCTTGATCGAATTCCTCGGCAGCTCCGGGTGCAAGATTTCATAAAACTTGGAGCCAGCTCGTCGCGAGTCGACGGAGTTGATGCGTCGAAAGTTTGATAAGGAATTTCTCGCGAGCCGTGCCAAAGAAGCCTCCGGAAGACTTCGAATAATCATAAAAATCGAAACGATTTACGGTATCGATCGTACGCCGTCTCTTTTGTCTGTTCTTGCGTACCGGAAAGAAAAATGAAACGGGTAGCGTTAGCCTCGGTATAAAAAATTGTTAAAACTTCCGCTTCTGCTAACCATCGCTCATTTTTGTCTATAATAATTTCGCACGACAAAAATTGATATTTTGAAACTTTAAGACGCTAAATAGAGTCGTCGATGGACTATGAACGACGGGCATCTGTCTTCCGGAATAATTTACAGCGGTCTGCGAGCTTTCATTTCGAATCGATCGAGCATCCGTGTTGCGATGCAGAGTAACTCATGGCTGCGAGAGGACGGAACCGACGGCTGCCGGAATTACGTATGGGAAGGGCGTAGCAAACCGGCTGACAGATCAGTTTCACCGAATGAAACAAATGTGAAATAAGACACCGGCCGGGCTGAGAGGATCGTATGCGAGACAGACGCTACGCTACGAAATTAGGGGACAGGGGGACGACGACGTCGACGTTGGCAAACGGTTCCGAGATAGACGGATTTCTTCCCGGTGCCTAGCAACACTCTTTCGCCGCGAGAGTGAATCGAAAGGAGGTCTAAAACTGTGAACTGCCGAACGGTGGATAAGTGGCAGTAACACTGGCCGACTTTGCCAAATCGGTTAGCCGAAGCGGCACCCTGCATTCGCGGGGAACGCGAGGGTGGCGTAACGGATGAATCTGATCAGCGAAGGGGCTGTAAGGGGACATGGAAAAATCACTTTGGGAAATTCTACTTATTGACGATACGTTTCAGATCCGTTAAAATAAACAGGAAAAAAGTCTTTCAGTCAGGGGGCCAAAGATTTTCTACTTTTCCGAATGTAATATTAGGTCGTTCGGGGTCATTCGTTTTCTTAAGGGAAACTTGCAATGAGTTTCAAATAATTCAAGAAAATCATTTCAGTCATTAGGGCGTGCGTCTGTTGCGTGAACAATAGTTTCCATGTGGGCTACCTCCAGATCTAACGCAAACCTTTCTACAGTGTGCTGGCAGGTTTGAAAGCAGAGGTGGGCATTATTTGGCGAAAAAACTATTTAAAATACTATTTAATATTCTAGATTTTATTTTGCTTAAAGAAAATAGTATTTTATTTGAACAATCTGAACCTCGAAATAAAATATTTCTACTTGAACAATCTGTACCTCGAAATAAAATACTTCTATTTGAACAATCTGAACCTCAAAATAAAATATTTCTATTTTAACAATTTCATCCACAAAATAAAATATTTCTATTTTAATAATCTGACACACAAAGTAAAATATTTCTATTTTAATAATCTGAAACACAAAATAGAATATTTTATTTTTTGCATCGTTATACCTTATACTTTCAGAAAACGCATTACTTATTTAATATTTCTTATTTTAGCAATAATTTAAAGAAGAAATGGTACTTAATATAAGAAACTATATCATTTGCCACATTTTCGTTTTATTTTTTTATTTGATTGCTGCTATTACTGCGTATATCCACTTCAGTTCACAGCATGTGCCTACTGAGGATTGTTGATAAACATACAATATCTTATCACCAGGAAACTATCAGAAATCTATTGAATGCGAACCATTATTTTGAGCAATAATATTTAAAATTGAAATTGGAAATAAAGACAAAGTCCAAATATTTTCAATATTCTTAAAATAAAATACTATTTTCAAAAATTACTGCAACAAATAAAATATTTTATTTTCAAAAATGACTGCATCGAATAAAATATTTTATTTTCAAAAATTACTGCATCAAATAAGATATTTTATTTTCAAAGTTGTACAGACACTGTAAAATAAATGGGGTTAGTTACAATTTCTTATTTAAAATACTATTTTCCCCAGCTCTGTTTGAAAGGGATTAAATCAATTTGCTGAAGAGCGTAGAATAATACGGCTTTTAAACGTACGCGAATTTCCAACTACCCTAACACCTAGATAAAACATTCTAAGCCTTATCTAGTTCATAATCCTACACTAAAACCTTTCGATGATAGTCTCTGGAAGCTTTTAAAGCTCTGGGTAGAACTCGCGAAATATTTGAACTGTTTCATTTGTTTGCGTAATCTGATTACCTCAGAAATATGAAAACGGACTGGATTTTAATGTGAAAGGTAAAAGATAAAATACAGAACACCGTAAACGTTTCTCTTGTAACGTTTCCTGGGACACCCTGTAGACATATGAAATAACGGATTATAATTGATGTAAACGGTACCCCAAAAACGACTAATAACACCGCACGCGATTTATTGTGTTCACGTGTGCCTAATGGGCTGGATATGGATTTTACGCAATTTATGCATAGCACATTCGGATGCGCGGACCAGCATAGAATTGGACCACCGATGAATGTTCAGTTTTTGATGTAATAATCTCATTACGGGACTCAACGCATTTAATAATCTATTGGAGTTCCTGCATGACAAATTGTGGCACGTTTGTCGAATTTAATAATGCTTTGCGTTACAATCAAGCTGAGCGAATGATAAATTGTAAATTACATTTAATTAAAGGACAACACCATTTTCTCGCGTCCGGGAGTGGGGAGCAAAATTTGTTAATTATATTTCATTCGCCACGTTCTCGAGATTATGGATGTAGTCCCCCTTTTGCCTCCAGGAACTTCGCCGGCCAGTAAGGATAGCGATTTCGCTTTTGGGTGGTGTTTCGATCTGCAGGGCTTTTTTCTTTGTTTATAATAAAACCTAACTTTGTTAATAATTTTACTGTTTCATTGATGTTATTCAAACATACATCATCATTTTTTATTACTGGTTTTAATATTTTGGTGAATGCAAATGGATATGAGGATAGCCCATTTGGCAGACACGTAAATTGGTACGTACTTCCAAGGAATTCGAAACGCAAATATTCTGTGCTTGTTTCATGTACTGGTACTAAAAAATATGCATCTTTGAGATCAATGTTTCCCATGAAGTATCCCGGAAAAATTAAGTTTATTGACATTCGGGTATTTTCCATTTTAAAATGTGTCAACTGTCACAAATTTCTTTAATTTCTTTAAATTTAATATAAATCTGAATGAGCTATCTGGTGTTTCTTTGAGAAAATAGCTAGATAAAACCTGATCTTTGTGTGCTTTGCAGTGTTCAATGGCACCTTTACTTAGTAGCGCATTAATGGCACGTTTGTATTTTTCTATTTCATTTTTTGATTCTATTTTCATTTTTGGGATATGGATTTGGTGTACTTCGGAATCAAACTTCATTTTGTAACCGGCTATTGCACTTAATACAAATTTGTCTTTTTTCACTCAATTACACTATTTAAATCTCACTCTAATGGCGTTTTGCTCCTAGCGAACAGCGAAAAAGAATGAGGAACGACGGCCGTATGCAATGAAAATGCAGCGAGCGGTCGGGGTTTTTGTTTTCACTCTAAAGGCGCTGTTAATCCTGGGGGCGAACGGGGGACTACATCCATAATCTCTTCGAACGAGGCTATTCATATAATTACGATCGAACTTCGCGTAAATAAGTTCGTTCAACCGTTTAATTTTTAAAACGAAGGAATTCTTTTGTATTTTCCAGAGAGATGGGTGTGCGTAATAAACCATGGATGCAGCTGTACAGTCCGTTGTACTCCCATTAGCAAATGAGGTTGGATAATCATGTGGTCCGATAAAGAATATTTCCAGCGGAAAATGGTCGCGATTATGAAAAAGCCACGACCGCGAAAGAGCGCGATATTAATGGAAGATATTTCAGCAAAGATGCTTTAAGACGGCAAATTTATCATCCGCAAACCGCCGGGATATTGGATTATGTCGTCCGAACGCGAACGCAAACCCTCCCGTAAAATATCGCGAGAGCAACAGCGCGCGCTTTGTTCCCGTTCCGCGAAGCTTGGTCCGCGAATGCACTCTCCGCGTAATTCCCGCGAAATTGTTTAATCCGTCGCAATCGAGCCGAAAAACGTGTCCCGGCCGTGTTATTAGAGCTCGCTGGGCGAAATGAAAAATCGACGCGAAAAATTAATTAGAATAAATATTCAGCCGTGTGTACTCCGCCGTTGTAATCCTCGGTCGTCCCGATTATTCGCCCGTTTCATTTCCTCGATCCGAGGGTACACTTTGAATCCTTGCGTTTTCCGCCCATTGTATTTCTCCCAACGAAATTAGCAAATCGATAAACGCGCACCTTTCGACACTAATTGATCCTCGCGCGAACGTTAAGTCCACCACGGTACGAAAATTCGCCGAACGCGTCCCATCAAAATTTGATATTCGTCGTAATTCGATTAATGCGGATTTCGCGACAACGTAATTGCTCTTGATTACGTTTATATCAACGAAAATTGCGTTCGAGTCATAACCGTGCAGAAATTAACGGAAATGATGATTTATCAAAAGCTATTGAATAAACGATTAGGCTCGATAAAGACTATCGGTATGTGCCGTTCATGGGCCAATTAAATATTAATTATACTATTTTAAATGCGCGTGCTCACACAATTGGTGATGCTCCGTTCTTGGACCGGTCAGAATCGCCAAATTAGGGGAATTGACTCGAATTGAGGGGAAAACGTTGCCCCCTCCAGTACCGGATAATTATGAAACTTGTCTAAGTGACAATTTAAGAAAAATAAGAGTTTCAACTGATTTTTACAATATTGTTAAAAACGAACCGTTACTTAGTGCGTGTTATTTCAACATTTCAAGGGAGAAACGGCTAGGAACTGTGCGTGGAGAAATAATCTCTTTGCGAATCAGGATTAGGACAGTATTAACTATTGGACTTATCTATCTACTGGAAAGCTCGCCTGTTTCCTCGAAAAAGAAGAGAGACACTTAGCCTTTTGTACAAATCGGGATTACCATGGTCTACTATTAATTACATTGAAACGTCTCTCATCCTAATCCTTGCTCACCGTTCGCCTCCATTCTTCCTCGTTAGCAGAGGATCCGACCGGCTCATTCGAGATCCTTTTATGATTTCGACTCACGATCCTGATCAGAAGCGAATCGACATCATTAGTTCGCGGTTTTAGCTCTGCGTTAAGTGATGGACGATCCGATTAAGTTCGTTCCAGAAAGGAAATATAAATTGTAGAAAGATGTGGCACTAATCACTCAAGTTTTAAATAAATTTTAATGGACACTCTTTGTTCAAACATCTCGTCGCTAAGGCTGCTGCATTTCGGAAGATTGATCGTCATAAACATGAACATCAAATTCAGTTGCTGTGAATACGAAACGGAAGAAACACGGATAGAAATGAAAGATGATTTTTAAAGTTAAACGAGATATGTACACATTGATTAATTTATATTATATTATAATTGTACGTTCATGATTCGCGTAATTAGCAATTAAATTAAGTGACAGGTTGGAATGACGCAATGCAATTACAACGTAATTCAAATACCGTGTATATAATATACAATCTAATTAAATTACGCAATTCAATTACGATGTATTTAAATTAGCAGAACTCTGACTTTGAGGATACCACTGACTCGGACGAGAATTGAAACGACGAATTGACGCGATTCTACGAACTTTGCGAATGGAGTAGCATTCTCGCCGGATCCACCGGTGTCCATAAATCCAGCTGGCCGATGCACCCTTGTCGCTGAACTACCCGGGGAGCAGAATGAAATTGCAATTTCACCCGGGTTTCGGGATCAAACCTTGTGCTCCTCGCCCCTTCCACCACCCACTTTCATCGGTGAAACGATCGTAGCTCTAAGCAAGTGAATTCCAAGGCAGCTTGTTTCCAGAGGAACCATTGCTGCGTACATTAGCGTCCATGTACCGAGAGCCTTATTTATTAGCGAAGCATTAAGGAACTCCCCGGGAACTCTACCAGCATGGCACTCGTCGCTGTTGAAGGGAAAAGGATCGAGGGACCTGGGGCTTGATGGCGAGCCTCCGTTTTATTCACGACGATACAACTTCTGCTCGCCGTGTCGTTGGTATGCATTGGCCGGCTTCAACTCTCCCGCCGACGAATAAAAGATTGAAAAGCGAGACCCTACGAACGCTCCGCTACGGACAATCGAGTTGGAAACAGTTTCTGACACTCGTCGGCGCGAATCTCGACGCGCAATTAAGGACTCCTTTTCAACCTTCTTCGATTCGAAAGGATCGATTCCTTCGGCGAAGCCTTGGCGGGTTGTAATACTAGATCATTGCGTATACACCCTAGCAGCACAAGATATTGTATACACATTCATATAATATCAAAAAGAGATTCAATCTGTTTTTAATATTCAAATATACATACAATATTTATTTTACATTAAGTACAAAATATTCTTTTTTATATAAGTTAGGAAGAAATATTTTTCTCATATGAAAAAGTGTGGCTTAAAAAATATTTATCCAATATTTTTGTGCTACTAGGGCATTTTTTAATGGACGAAAAGAAAGGTTTATTACACAGCGTGATCTAGTACATATTACCACTTCATTATCTCCGCCGTTTTCGAAATTATAGAAACACTTCCTGAACCAAAGGTTTTTAGTAAAATACACGTGCATAAGTGGCACGTGAACCGTGTAGGAAGAAATTAAGGATCCGTGTACACGGATCTGTGAATACGAACCATTTCAAATAATCTCAATAATTGTGAAAAAAGAATCAACAAGTCATTTTGACCCATCTGGTAGTTCTAGAATTAACCTCTTGTCCTACGATTTATTTTATGGTTTAGGGATTAGAACTTTTTTGTAGTTCGTATAATTTCCTAAAGAAGGAGAACATTTATATCTATTGTATCCAGAAGCTCCAATAGCTGTACATTAACAAGACCAAAGTACGATTTTATATTTCGGTTTATAGGAAATTAGTAGCATACATTATTTATTAGACCCTGTTCAGAATCTTCATCACTTAGCTTCACCATTTAGGGGAAGGGGTTAAAACAATAAATGTTTTAATGAAAATTCTTGTTGTTCAGCAACGTTGCTCGACGATATTATTCGTCGCGTGGATAAGAAATATTGTGTCCGTACTCTGGATCTAATAAATTTGATCTGCAGATTCGCATGTTTCCCAAACATTTCCTGAATTTATTTCAAATATATCGAGAACCAGTCAGTGTTTCGGAATGCGGAGATCGATTTTACAGTTTGCTTTGAATCTATAGTTTCCGAATCTGAACATCCGGAAAAACATAATAACAGAAATATCAATTCGCCGAGCACGAGCGCAATTCATATATTGTGTACGCGAGTGGGGACCAGTATTCCAGGTATGCGTTGCCCGGAAACATTTCAGTAACGTGTACGCGAACTCTCGAAACGTCCATTTAGAGACCGGGCTGTAAAACAGGTCCCGCATCTATATGCCAACTATGCAACTGGTCTGTCGTAAAACAATAATCGCGTCCCTTCCGAAATGAGAACGGGAAATGCGAAATGGCTCATTTCTGCCCTGGCGGGAAATTGATATTTAGAGTTAATTGGATTCTGATTAAAGATTCTGCTTCTCCAATCGGAATTTACTGTCATAATTTGACTGACGTATTTTTTTTTGAAGACACCACCCATTATATGATACATGTCCATTGTAATGAGCAGCTGGAAAAAAATATTTGACATGTACTTTTTATGTCAGCCAACGCACGTATCGAATAAATGAAAAAATATCTGAAACGTGAAGTTGAAAAATCTCATTTATTCTATTGAAAAAAAATGTTCATTATTCGCACTGGAATAAACGTGAAAAATAATTGGGAATGTTTAGAGGAATTTTTATTAAAGAATACCGGATGAATTTTGGAACGGTTGAATATTTTCTGTGAAGAATCATTAAATTTTGTAACTTGAAGTTGTACGATCGAACACTGAAAGAGTTAAGGGAGAAATTTAATTCTCTCGAAGATTCCGTTTCCTAGATTTGGCAACTTGATTGGCCCCGACGGATGCCCCTGGCTTTGGGGGAATCCGTGAGCGAAAAATTTCGTCGGCGTATCGATGTAACGCGGGGATATCGATTGATCGTCGTCGGGTGCCCGCAAACGCACTATCGATCTTCTCGCGCCCGCGGTTCATCTCTCCGAATACGATTTTCTTGGGAAAACGGAGCCGGGCTAGAAGAGTACGTGGGATAAGGAAGGAGATCGACGAGGTCGATGTAATCCGATTTCAAGGATTCGGGATAAAGTCCGTTTGATTTCTTTCTCTACCCGAGAGAAGCACCGAGCGAAGTTTTGGAGGTGAACCCGCGACCGACACAGCGACGCAAAATCCTGGACTCATATTTCTCTTACTTTTACACCATCAGTTACAAACAAAATAGTCCCGTGGGTTTCTGAAGCAGTAAAATTCGACTTTGACGTTATTTTTTGCCGGGGTGAGAAATTACCCTTATACAGGACTACCCCTTTGAAGCTCGTTGCACCCTAAAAAAGCAGAACTTGGCAACAAGAATAATTCTCGTTGTCGCACCATTAACGTTTCGCATTCGTGCGCGTTCCGGATCACGCTAGATGAAGCAATCGTGAAGTTTCACCGAGAAACGGAGAATATTGAAAGCTCGAGAATCGTGAAACAACCGAAAATTAATAACCTTTTGAAACGGTGATAATTCTTCTGGCCGCGGCTCGGGTGTAAAAGATAATGTCCGAAATAAATCATTGATCGCCGGTTTCTGCGATCGTCGCGGATTTCTGCGTCTGCGCGGCCGTTCCATGAATAGCGCGGCATTAAATTCGAGGTTGGTATAATAAAACGTAGCGTTTGCGAGGTTTGCCGCCGTGAATAACGCGGGGCTCAAATATTTAACATTTAATGGAAGGGTCCTGCCGAAGGGACACGCGTGATCTTCGACCGCGTTAAAAATGGAGCTGTTGGGCCGCGCGACATAAATCCAGCGCGTTACTTTTTTAGCGAACGCCGCTTACGAGCTTCTAATGCGAACGCGGCCGGCCCTCGTAAATAAGTAAACGGGGTCTCTGCGTGGATTCCGTGACGGTCTCGGGCGTCTCCATAACGATCCGCCGCGGAATATTGAAGCGGAACGAAGTTTGTCGTCCGTTGAAAAATAAATGACCGAGAGGAGCCGTACAAATTGGAGCGACAAATTCGCCGACGCGATGCTCGTCTGGAATTTCTTGTACCGAAAGATAAACGAACGCTGGTCTCCGCGGCTGTATCGCGAGTAAATAGATCGCGTTGAAGGCGGCGCGACAGATTGAAACGAAACTGAAGTCATCGTTGCGGTTAATTTATTCGAACGTCTCGGATAGGAGACCGTAATATTCTATTTAGAGGCTCTCGGTGCGTTTAACTGCCACCGTTGGATTTACTGTTACTCCGCTTACTCTTGGTATCCCTGCCGTCGTCGCGTCACCCCTCTCCCCGCCCCTCGCCGCAGAAAATTGCACGAGTAATTTCATTTATCCTCCTCCTGCTTCTCCGGCTCCGGTAATTTATTTTTCAACCGTTCGCGCGTAAACCTTTCACCCGGCGAATGCGTGAAAATTTTACACGTTGCAACACCTCCGCGATCACGCGAAACCCGATCGCTATCTTCGCCCATTCTCATTCCCGAGCGTGCCGACGCGATGCCGTGCTCGTGTCTGCTCAACGGAAGAGCCGCGTAACTTCAACCTGAAACGATCGCGCCCGAAATTCAATTTTCTGTTTGCCGATGTCTTCCTGCCTGATAGCAGGGGTCAGACTTTTATCTGAAGTCGATCTGCTCGAACATCGCTAACAAGGAAACTTCGGCGAACCGAACATTCCGGTTTATACGCTGCTTCGCTATTTTATGGGACGCTGCAGCGGACGCATCAGCCAATTCTTCTTACCTGAAAACAACCCCGGGCGATAACAACCCTTATCGACTGATACGCGGTTTTTATTTTTCTTGCGCAACCTCTCGGCGACGCACGGCGGAGTATTTGTTTCGAAAAGCTCTTAAATCTTGCGTAAGATGAGACAATTTCGTGTACCAGTTTTATGTTTTTTTAATTTATGTACTCCGGTTAAATAATTAAAATAATCGTACATCGGAAATATTAGAACCTGTCATTTTGAAACACGTGCAACTAGAATTCGACATTTGTTCTTTCGGAAATTGCGCTTGTTACCCGTTCGCACGTAAACCTGACAGATTTTTGATGTCGCTTTATTTCGATGAAATTTCGCGTGGAACAATGGCTTTTTACATTTTTAAGTGATATTTTCACGTACTTTCAACATGTACGTGTATGCACATTACTCGTAAAATATACGTTCGACTAATTCATATTCATATTCGCTGACAAAGCTTCATAAAAATAAAACTGTCCACTGGATTTTTGCTTCATACCGTTCGTAATGGCAATAAGTACACACATTTTTCAACATGATAGAGAATTCAGCATTTTTCATTTAACTTTTAAATAAATCATACCTGCGTTCTCGAAAGAGAACAAAATTAGCAAGTGATTTCAAATGTATTGTACAGGAGAACCACTTGCCTGTAATTTGTACAAAATGAGAAACGGCTCTTTTTATTCAGAAGGTAGCATATCTACGAAAAGGATTTACCGTAATGTATTTATCAGATCAGGCGCGACCTTCGCCGGTCTATAACATCGTTGATCCTTGACCAGTTTTTACGATCACGGTACGACTGTAAAAACACTATCTTCGCCGTTGGCCGAATGCTGCGATGTATCAGCGTTGTAACGAATGATTCTCGAATGGATAAGATGCGCACGTGTTCGGCTATCTAGTCTGCTTGGACCGTTTAACGGAAAGGGACGCGCGGCTTCAGGATACGCCTTCCGGCCGTTTAAATTTAATTTTTTATTCGACCGGGGCAACTGAAATCACGCGTGCAACGGTTGATCTCCGTTCCAAACGGCCGGTTGCAACGCGATACCCTGAAGAGTTAAACGGCGGTGCATAATGGTAGCACGCACGGTAAAAGTTCAACTGCCGCGTTTTTCTATTCCCCTGCTATCAAGGATATCGCCGGCAGCGATCTAGGTGAGCATTAATCTTAAGGTCAGCAGAGCAAGCGGCTCGTCCCGTGCCACGTTAACATCAGTCAGCCCAGCGCGCAGCGTCTCGACTACGAGATCGGAGAGGATCGATCGAAGGCGCCGCAGTGTTGCGAAAATCGCCGATCTAGCTGATTCTTAGGTATAAGTTTCATATTTAACGATTACAATTCATTTCGGGTTCATTTTATATTACTAGACAGCGGATTTTAATGCAAAATGACAATTTTCAGAATTAGAAATTCATTTCTAAGTATTTTTAAATTCTTGTAATGTTTCTTACTACATTTTTATTAGCTTGCTTTCTTGTACTGTTTTAAATTACACCTAGTCATTTTTCTTATAAATGCATCAAATCCGATGTCGATATATCACACATATTTTTTATTCCTGTAAATAAAAGGCATTTTTAAATTTAAAACAGTTTTCGTTTGTGTTAGCTGAATAATTGTGTTAGTCACCTGAATAAATGCTACATTTTTTGGATAGGAAGAAATATTTCAGACGGGAGTTGTTTGGTTTCGAGGGGCTGAGTACGCAGGGTGTACATAACTTTTCGTCAGGCGTAGGTGCTTAGGAGATTTCAATGTCAACCTAGTTTCATAAAATGGAACCACATATTTCTGAACTCCCACGTTTGTAGCCCTTCGCGAGATAAACAATTTCAACGATATAATCATTCTAGAAATCAAAACTAGTAAATCTTTTAATAAAAAATCTTACACGATCAGAAATAAGACATTGACTTTTTCGTGCACCGATCCGGATAGCTGCGCGTGAAACTGTCGCGGATCCGGGCGTGCGCCGCACAGTGGGAAAAAGTGACTTACCTCGCTTCAAAAAGGAATAACTTTCGATAGAAATGAGGTAGAGCGATGAATTTTTTTTTAAATTAAAGCTGAAACTGCAGAATATGGGAAAAATAGGAAGATTACGGTACAAACGGTTTTTAACCTTGAGAAAGTTCGTTAAACTTTCGCAATTTCCAGAAAATGTGGTTTCTGCGTTACCACGGGCAGAAAAAATTTTTTAAATTTTTGCTATATATCATTTCCCGTAGATTTTTTCACGCTGATTTCAAATCTGGTCTCAAAATTTGTCTACGACTTCAGGATTTTACAAGAAATCGATTTTCGTGAACGAATTGTTTAACGAATTTTCTCAAGGTTATAAAACGTTCGTACCATAATCTTCCTATTTCCCCATATTCTGCCAAGTTTCAGCTTTAATTTAAAAAAAATTTCATCGCTCTACCTCATTTCTATCGAAAGTTCTTTGATTTTGTCTCCGATTTGGACGAAAGGTCCCACACTGTGAGGCGTAAGTTCCACTGTGCGCTGTATCCCATGGCACGCCTCACAGTGTGGGACCTTTCGTCCAAATCGGAGACAAAATCAAAGAACTTTCGATAGAAATGAGGTAGAGCGATGAAATTTTTTTTAAATTAAAGCTGAAACTTGGCAGAATATGGGGAAATAGGAAGATTATGGTACGAACGTTTTATAACCTTGAGAAAATTCGTTAAACAATTCGTTCACGAAAATCGATTTCTTGTAAAATCCTGAAGTCGTAGACAAATTTTGAGACCAGATTTGAAATCAGCGTGAAAAAATCTACGGGAAATGATATATAGCAAAAATAAAAAAATTTTTTTCTGCCCGTGGTAACGCAGAAACCACATTTTCTGGAAATTGCGAAAGTTTAACGAACTTTCTCAAGGTTAAAAACCGTTCGTACCGTAATCTTCCTATTTTTCCCATATTCTGCAAAGTTTCAGCTTTAATTTAAAAAAAAATTCATCGCTCTACCTCATTTCTATCGAAAGTTATTCCTTTTTGAAGCGAGGTAAGTCACTTTTTCCCACTGTGCGCCGCCGCCGCACAGTGCGGCGTTCTTATGGTCGGAGTGGACAAAAGTCTGTTCTTGACGGATTCTTACAGG
Organism: Lasioglossum pauxillum; assembly: GCA_933228785.1. Lineage (NCBI taxonomy): Eukaryota > Metazoa > Arthropoda > Insecta > Hymenoptera > Halictidae > Lasioglossum > Lasioglossum pauxillum. The sequence goes on along the minus strand of OW121702.1, from coordinate 33,699,932 downwards.
AAATTTCACGCTGGTCACGAATATACCATATACTAGGGGTCCCTAAATAGAATTTAACAGTTTTTTCCGCAAAATACCGTTTTTTCAAAGTTTTTTTGAGTATTTTTCCGTGAAAAAACGGTTAAACTTCATTCAGTGACCCTTAATACATGGTATATTCGTGATCAGAATGAAATTTTCTATAAGACCTCAAAGTATCTTTCTTTTGTTTGGGATCACACTGTATATTCAAAGTCATGGAAACAGGGATCAATTAAGAAAAATTGCTCTTCAATGCATCGTCTACAAAAATGAGGAAACACGACTAAAAATTAAATTGAATTTTAAATAATATTTTATATACATTATATCAATAATAATGGACAGAATATGTAGATAAATTTACAATACTAAAGGTATGCCTATTTACATAATATAGGGCATAGACTATACCTATGAAGTAGATATTTATAAAATCACTAATTACATACACTAATTTTATAACAGAAGAAATTTTGAACGAATAGCTTAAAATTTTGGGGAAAAATATTATTAATCATTTAACTAGATTCGGTATTTTATGGAGAACCAGGGAAAAAATTATTTTCTCTTTTTCAGTGCATTTTAATATAAGTCGCGGTTTTTAAAAAGTTTTTTTATATATTTTATTTTCTACTTTTATTGTCATCGTAAGCAAGTGTGTATATAAAATTTCAGTAAGATTGATTTATGGGAAGAGTCTTAAAATTCGATTACAAGATTTGACGCATAAGCGTGGTAAAAAATGGCACACAGCCGTTCAAAGCCGTTTGAAGCAAGAAAGGTTTACATATTTGTGAAGTATAATAGTTGTGAAATCGAAATATATCAAAATCCCAGGATGTTTTGACCCTAACTTGAGAAAAGCTTATATGAATATATTAACGTCTATAAAACTTGATTCTAACTTAGTGTTTTATTATTGCTACGAAACTATTTTAACGGTTAATGAAACAGGACAAATGGATATTCCTCATCTTCTTCGATACCTTCCATATTCAAAATTTAAAGAAAGGACACAAAACAACGTTCTTGATTATAGAAAATCAGTAAATGATTGGCCCAGGTGTCGCGTGAGTTCTTCGATGAGCTCTCTAACGAGCTCTCTGCCACATATGCAAACGTGATTCCTGCCGTTTGTTGCGCTGATTTTAGATCCCCGGCATTTGTTTCATACACTAGAGACATTTCTGAAGGGATTGGTAAAGCCACATAAGGTATGGAAAATAGTTGCATTTTCGAATTTTGTCCACAGGCGGCCGCACTGTGCGCCGCGCCGATAGCAAAACAAATAAGAGGGACTACTTTAAATCGCAGCTTCTGTCTGTTCGAATGCCAACTGTCGGCGAATTCCTCTTCTCTTGTTTGGATATCGCTTGAAACTCCTCGTCGCTCGAAAACCTACACTCGCCGTCGCGCGTCGTTCTCCCAACGCCTCGTCGCTGTCGCATGATTGCGGTGAAAGGGTTGCCGATGTTGACGACAGAGTATATACGCATATTCTATGTAGATTTTTAGGGATGATCGATTGGAGAAGGGAAATTTTCGGGACTGTACTTGTTTCACAAAGAGAGCTTTGTCTCGATCGGGTTAATCAAAGTGTGCGGGATGTTTGGTATAGTTCCCCTTGATTAGGAATGCTTTGACGCTGACTGCACGTGCCTCACTTCGAGGAACTACTGTAGCTGATAATGAATCTCAGCATGCCTGATTCCGACTACTTGTTCCGTCGAAGGAACCGCAAGCGGCTTCGAAAGTTCACGGCAGTCGGGCTCGAGGATAATTATTAGGTGCGCCAATAAATTCGATGACTTTCCTCAGTGATATTTAGCTTTTGTTGGTAAAGAAACTATACGAGATTATGCTTCGGAGTATTCACTTTTTGTAGTACTTTGTATAGGTAATAAGGATCGAAGGGTGCGTTTGAAACAATTTTGAATATCTTCCTTCGAGAATAGAAACACCGCGTGTCAATAAAACAGATATCCAAGCGAGTACAGTTTCCAATTCCAACTTCGCAAGTTATTGTTACCATTCGGTACAGATGACGTCAATAAAAAAGTACGAGAACTTCTCCGAGTGGCACACATCGGTTTCGTAAAGATCGTGGACGATGCTCCAGATGTACGAAAGATCGATGAAAAATGCAAATGATTCGAAGCTGATCGGGTCTATGATAACTGTGATGTTTATTCATTCCCCATGATATTACCGCAATTACCATCCATGTCTGCCTATGGGCATATTAATCCGTAGTGGGCCGCAATCACAATTACCCTGTCATTAATTAAACGCCACGGAACGGTGTAAATAGCACGACGATAGAACAAATTGTCCGTGGAAGCAAACAATATCACGTTGTTAATAACAGATCCATTTGCATTATTACACCGGCTACGCGGAATTATATTCGGGAGCCTGGCGCAGCGAGCATCGGAATTCTCACGCCGCTGCCGCGCCGTCATAATGTTCTCACTTTCCGTTGACGCAGCGCGCCGGACATCCACCATCGGCGTGACTGTTTTTCCCAGCCGACTAGTTACCTCGAATAGAATGCCGATAAAGGCGGGGGACACAATGGCAGGTATCGAATAAATTGATCCGCGACAACGCGTTGACTGGCCTCGTTTGTACGGCTGCTCGAACAAACTGCTATCATCGCTCGCTCGACCATTAATCATCGGCAAACAGCTGCCCGGAGAAATGAGACGGGCCTCGGGAAAGGCGACGATGCGGCTTCGATAAAGAAACCTCATCGAACAGTCGCACACTGGACCAGAGGGTCAACAATCTATGATAGCGGGAATAAAGTTTCCCGACAGACAGAAATTCGTATTCTCTCCGTAACTGTCGCGAAAGTCTCTACCGTGTCTGTTGAAATTTTATCCCCACCACTGGGGAATTCCCCTTGGAACCAGTCAAGCGGTAAATGCGTTCGACGACCGAGCCAGTCGGGGACCCCCGCCACAAGGGTGGTTACAGGATGAGCACGGTTTAATAAACAGAATTTTTTAATTTTTTAAAAATCTATTTTGCAACCAAAAATTCTGAAAAAATTCACACTGTGTGTGCTACTCGGTAGAATGTTCGTGAATTTTTTCGTAATTTTTTGTTGAGGAGAATAGAATAAATAGAGCATGATTAAACTGTGATCGCCCTGTGGCCATCCTCGTGGTAGATGTACCTACCTGAAACCTGCCACAGAGGGCAGTGAAAAATTCGAAAAAATTCACAGTCGTGTGCTATTAAATAGAATGTTCGTGAATTTTTTCGTAATTTTTAGTCGAGCAGAATTGAATAAATAAAGCATAATTAAACTGTGCTCGCCCTGTGGCCACCCTCGTGGTGGATGTACCTACGTGAAACCTGCCACAGAGGGCAGTGAAAAATTCGAAAAAATTTACAGTCGTGTGTACTATTAAATAGAATGTTCGTGAATTTTTTCGTAATTTTTGGTCGAGCAGAATTGAATAAATAAAGCATAATTGAACTGTGCTCGCCCTATGACTATCTACGTGGTAGGAGTATCGAATTTTCTTCGGGTTTCCTATCGAACGGTATAAAAAAGATCAATTTGGTGCGCCACATTTGACCACCTTAACCGGCCATACCTTTTCGTCCACTGCAGCAACCGATCAGACTTCTCACGGCTTCTCTTTGAGCCGAGCAGCCGGACAGAAGACGCCGATTCGGCGAAAGTAATTCGCGTTCCCTCCACCGTTTGATTTCGCATCGAATTCCGATCATCCCCGTCGTCAAACTTTTGCCACAACCAACCACGACAAGAATGACGACCACGGATAAACTTCAGACAGGAATGCCACTATCGCCAGACTCGTCCTCGACAGTTCCTCAGTGTTTCCTCGCGAGCCTTCTGCAATGTTTCCGGTCCGAACTCACCGCAAACATCCAAGCAAAAATGTCCGGCAGTAATAGTTACGAAACCGAAAAACTACTAGTGGTTTTCAGTGGACTTTGCTGCCGGAACTCGCATTTTTCTGACATTTTTCGTTGTGTATTTTAACCCTCGTCCCCACCCATCAATTTGACACACTTTTCTTAATTTTTATTAAACATGAAATATATATTTATTATTGTTAATATGAAAACATGCGACAAAAAAGTGTTACCACATTTGTTACAATTAGACTAGATTGCAGATGTTTCTGCAATTTTCAATTTTTATAGACAAATTTTTAGAAAGTGGCATGAAATAAAATCCTATTTTTAATGGGACAGCCTTTGTAGGTCCGTAATAAATAAAAATCTTACTAAGTTCTATGGAATTTTATATTCCAGCATTTTTTGTAAATTTTAATAAGCCAATAATTCATTGTTTTGTAATTAACCAATTCAGAACGCAGCATAGCTTCGAATATGAAAAATAGGCGAAACTTTAAGAAGAAGTTGCGTGTTCCGTTCTTATGTTTCGGAAATTATTGTTCAGCGGAATTGACCTTGACGAGACGTTCCAAGGTTATTGGAATAATCGGCGAGGTTATGCGAATACGTTAAATTCCCCGATTCCCCGCGACATGGGCGGCAATGTTGCGAAGTTTTCTCCAGAGCCGTCGACATCCCTCGAAATCGTTCCAGCTTATGAAATTACCGTCACTCTCTCTCCTAAAATGCAAATGCTATCGTAGCTTTCATGATGTTTTTCAACGGAGAATACGAGTGGAGGCAAAACCGCACACGGATGGCATTAATGCGACCGCGTGTTGCGAATAATGAATCGCGAAACGCGTTTCTACACCGGTTTTTGAGAATTCGACTCACGGTCGAGGAAAACTTCGACGGTCCGCGATCGATTTATTATTCATGGTAGTTCCACGCGAATGCGAGCCTCCGCTGCTTCAACAAAACTCGAACCGCATATACTCGCGCATGTAAGGGAAACATTAGCTTTTATATTAGGCAGGTTAGGAATTCGGAGGGGTAGGGTAGGCTTTTGCAATTAGGCTCTTCTTGCTGTTCATTTGTGCAGTGATCGAAAGTACAATACATCCTTCTATACCTCGTCTGTGATGCAACATTATTAAAATTAATGCCGAAGCAAGTAGCAACGCCATAGGAAAATAGAACTTCTGCAATGTTTCGACTGTTTTCGATTGCAACGTTTGACAAAAAAATGATTGATGCTCCCATAGTAGTAGAAGTTCATGGAGACACAACTGGTGAATTTATATGGCCATGGAGAATTTTATTTGAAAATGGTACAAAAGACCGTGCAGGCAAAACCGTGTCTATCGCTCGACGAAATATCTTTGCCTTTCAGTACCTTTTATTCTGCCTCGTTTGTCGAACGTGTTGGAAAACTACGAGCAGCGGTCACGTATGCAAAACCAGAGCGACACAATTTCAGGACCGCTGCTGCAAATGTGGACCCATTCGTTCATTTTCCCGTCGTTCCACACTCTGCGCTTTTTGGTTCGGATATCATCAAGAAATACTTTCGTTTGCAAAATTACTCGGAAAATTTGAAACAATTGAGCTGCCTGCAGTATTTCAATTAATAACTCACGTACAAACTTTCTTCCATCTTCGCTATTCTACCCAAACCATTTTGAAAATGGTCTCCACTGTTAGCCTGTAGCATTTTTAAAATTTATTTGCGCTTAGAATTATTCAAAAAATTATATTCTGTCATTATACAATGTTTGTAAATTGTCTCCACTACTCAACCCATTAGTAAAAATTTATTTATACTTAAAAACATTCTAGAAACAATTATATTCTGCTAATATAGAATGTTCGAGAATTATCTCCATTAGTCAAACAATTAGGGTTGCCAACAATGTTTTATCCAAATATAGAAGTAGTGAAAACTGCAATTATGTATACAGGGTGTCCCAAAATTCCTTCAACAACCGGACATGGGAGGTTTTTGAGATCATTTGAAGCAACATTTTCCTTTGCAAAAATGTTATCCGCGGCTTTGTTTAGGAGTTATTAACGAAAAACACGGACCAATCAGAGTGCGACTTAGACGCGAGTTGGCACAGTCGGCCAATAGACAGTTGGCGCGCCGCGCCGAGCCGACTGTGCCAACTCGCGTCTAAGTCGCACTCTGATTGGTCCGTGTTTTTCGTTAATAACTCCTAAACAAAGCCGCGGATAACATTTTTGCAAAGGAAAATGTTGCTTCAAATGATCTCAAAAACCTCCCATGTCCGGCTGTTGAAGGAATTTTGGGACACCCTTTTGGTACACAGCACATTTTAAACTTTTTTATTCAAACAAAGATCTTTGAAAATTATATGCTATTCAAATATGATATAGGAGATCAAGTTCAAATATAGAAGACTCATATCAAATATAGAAGATCTGGCAACCCTACAAACAATTCTTAAAATTGTTTTATAAAATTATGTTCTATTAATGTAGAATATTTTCCACTGTACGAATGTCTCTCGCAGACTATAAAATGGAAGATAAGAGCGGTATTCCAGCGTCGGGTAATAGAAAATTTCTCGGAGTCATCAGGAGTGCTTTACTCTCAATTTCATAAATCGAATTGCAGCAGTTTTCTTGTATCGGGGTCTATGTGCGTCGTTCGAATCGTTTCGAACGTGTCCGGTCATAAAACCGTTGTTCCGAAAAATAAATGTGTGCAACCGGTCATTCGTCGAAATGATTCCTATGGAATCGATCCGACACATAAAATCGCCCGGCAACATTTTATATCCCCACACTCTCAATTTCTCAAAGTCGGTTATTGACGAATAACCCGGCGAACTTTACGAGATCGTCCGGTACGTGGCCTGAGATTCGAGCGTTTGACAAACATTTTATGTCTCCGGTCGATTTCACCGTCGGTCAAGCCGAACTGTTTCGCACGACGAAACGGTTTGCGCTATTCAATCGTTGAACGATCGATTACAAATACGTATAGGTTCCCGGTACCGTGCTAGGATTCATGGTTACCGATTGCGGAGGATACTTCCGAAAATTTTCGGGATCGTTGGAAATGTTGCAACTACTTTTTCGTATGGTGCGCCACGAATGAAATACACTGGCGTGCAACACTCGAAAATTCTCGATTTTCAAACTGTCGTAACTTTATGAAGAAACGTCTTAGATTCTTCGTTCTGGCCTCATTTTGAAGTTCGAACCTTCTGCTTTCGAAATCCATTGTTCGTTTTTCCCGACAAACTTTCTGACACTATGCAATGCGTCAGAAAGCAAGCATGCTTTTCTGTTTAAAAAATATGGCAAATTTAAATGTTAAGATTGGCGGGCGAGATTCCAAACTGAATTTTAAAAACACAAATAGTTTCCGTTCCTATGAATCCGAAATGAAATATTGTTTTTCATTTCTCACGGGTTGAATCGATGGAAGGGAAATATTGTTTTGTTTTTATAAGTATCGAAGTGTTCGGCATCGCACGTATAAATTCCTTTTCCTTGTAAAATACACGGATCGCTATCCGCGCACGTGGAAAATAAAATGCATAATTATACGTAATTGAGAACAAACATGTTACATTGTAGGTTGCATGCACTTACACGTGTCCCTTCAGTACTGATCCTGTGAGAATTAAACGGGACAAACATTTGTAACGTACTCATCTACAAAAGTAACTTCGTCCCGGTGACAATGGAACAAAGGCAATACTCGATCAATAGACTACACATAATCATTCCGACGACTGTTGAAGCATCAGCACCGCAAAACAGTCAGCCAATGTTAGCATTACGAATCACGCTGCATCAGGGTTCCCGAGATCCTCCCCGACGCGGTACATTTCATCGCATCGGTGCACACTGCTCGACAATCCGACTTGCCTCCGCCATTATAGTTCGGTTACCAACGCGGGATTTGTATCTTGTCAACTTTATCCGCGTCCGTGCAGCCGCGACCCTTTGCAGCAAAGCGACTATGCTTCGATTCAAGCTCGTCCTCACCCCCACTCTGCCTCTCACTCTCTTCAATTCCGTCTTATTCGGTGGAATTGGAAAATTGAGGGGCTCCCTTTGTTCGAAGGAATCCGCTCCGCTGGTTACATACTTTCGACGCAAAGTGGCTCTCCACCCGTGGAATATTCTCCATTAAAGCGGTTCCGCAGGCTGTTCAATGATTTTCCCTTTTAAATGCCGCGGAATCAGAGTCGTGCCACATGTTTTCGGACCTAATTTTCATATTTAATCCCGTGCAGACATTTTAGAAAAATCTATCAGATGTTAAATACCCAGACACATATATACCCAGTAATTGATTCGGATTTTCCAGGAAAACATCCTGCTTGTAAACAATCAAACACCTCTACATACTATATTTTGCAACTTTGTATCTTGAAATTTTTTAAAAAATTTAGATAGTCATACATAGGTACTGTAATTAATTCGGTTTTTTCAGTGAAACATCATGGTTGTAAACAATCAAACACCTCTACATACTACATATATTTTGCAACGTGCGTAAATTTTGAAGAAATCTAGACAGACATACATACTGTAATTAATTCGGTTTTTTCAGTGAAACATCATGGTTGTAAACAATCAAACACCTCTACACATTATATTTTGCAACGTGCGGAAATTGTGACACGAACGAGCTCTTCCTTTCGTTAAATTTTGCACTGCCACAGAATTCGACCAGTTCTGTATGGTGCAACTCCGTGAATAAGGATCGCACTTGGCCGTTCTTTCTCCCAGACGTTTCAAGGAACTGTTTGATCGAAGTGTTAATCAGTGATTAATTCACCGCAACCGGTGCCGCAGATGCATCGGTAATTCGCCCCGTACACAGTACACAGGAGAGGCATGCATTCTGAATGATCTTCAAACGTGTACTCGCGCTCGACGGATCACGATCCGTTTCACCCCCGCCGATCGGGTTTTTCCGACTCCGATCGTGAATAAACCACAATTCGCAATCCGATTTCAATCGGCCGACTGCACTTGATATTGTAATCCTGCGGGAATTACCGTGTGCCTTCGCGATGGGAACCATGAGCGCCGGCGGGTAATTCTGTAAACGCGAGAGATATACGATAACTGTGCCGAATATGAGACATTGCCTAGCACGAAAGCTTGTAATGTTAGGTTGGTGCAAAATCATTTCCATTAGTTAGCGATTTTGCTGCTGCGACGTTTTGCAGCTGCTACAACGCTCCTCATTTGTGTTCTGTCTTTTTTATGATTAGTAGACTGCGAATCTTGCGGAGCAAAAACCGCAGAAGAAATGTCGAGGTCATAAAGAGCAGTGAGATAGACGCTAATAATAATAGAAAAAGAAATGAAATGATTGCGAAGGCAACTAAAAGTATTGTAACTATCCCGCAGTAAATAAAGGTGGAAGCTTTCTGCGAGGTTTACACTCGGCGCCTCGTCAACCGTCGAGAACGATTGTCAAGCGTAATCGAAAATCTGTGTAAACAGTAAATCACCTTCAAGAGCCGAGAGCGAATGTGCGTCTCATGTTTTCCCGTTGAAAGGGTTGTTCTATATTTCTCTCATTCATCAAAAAAGGGTCGAAGATTTTCAGAAAATTTCAACGGGACAAACCCCGTTTCGCCAGCATCTATTGTTCTCGAGACTGTCAGGTGCTCGACTATCCCTTTATCCCCCGAGACGTTAGCGACTAAATCTGACCACTCGACCTTATAACCGACGGGAGTTTCAATCCCCCATCGGCGACTCACGTGCAACGGAGTTCCTCGTCCTTTTTTCTCTTAGACTGCCGAAAAGCATTTCGAAGTGATTTACGTCGTAGTGGTTCTGCAGGAAGTTTTTCCAAAGCCGGTTTAGTTCCCGATCAGCCTCGGAACAACATCCACGAAGATTACCTATTTCAACGAAAATCACTTTGTGCGTTTCCCATTCCCCCTTTCCGATTTTCTTTTTCAACAAAACAATGCCGATCGAACTTCGTTTTCGTTTGACTTTGGATTTTCCATTACAGAAATAAGCGCGTTTCGAAAGACTGTCTGCGCGTTACTCTTCCAATTGACTTACGTTAAATAAAATAATAAAATGGTGGATCGAAATGCACCATTCTTTTTCTTCTGGGACCAAAAAGTTTGCACTTCTGACGAGAGACCTCGCAAAATGCATGTTTCAAGTGCAAAACTGCAAAGTAGAACGATTTCGAGTGTTTTTGGCGGGTAAGGCTCCGCCATACTTGTGTTCACCGAGCTGATCAGCTAGGTTGGAGTTTTCTCGTAAATATCTACAGGATTGTATAAAAAGAAGTGCAAAATTTTATAACGAAAACAAAGTTTGGAGAACACTAACCACTTTTTCTATATTCACGAGAAATTTAACGCAACCGAGGTCAACAACTCTTCACACCGTTGCAAGAAATCTTCAACAGCTTCCAACCAGTGACGTAAATGATTGCGATATCGATCCACGACAGCTCTATTTTCCACGAAGCGTTGAAACCTTCTGTTTCTTTCGCGTGAGCCCATGCACTTCTTTGCGAGCGAGCCGCTCGATAAATTTTTGTCGGAATTATTTTACGCACGGTGTCTCCTGACGAGCGGTTAACTGCCTTACTCGCATTTACCGTCGTCGCTGTCTATTTTCTTCTTTTTTTTGCAGCCACGTCGCTTGTCCCCGTGCTTCATGGACGCACTTTTTGTAGCCTTCTTTACATCGGCGTACGGTCCATGAACCTTTTACTACGCTGGCACGGCTTCCCCTTTGCCGGGACGTGTTGTTAGAAAATTCTTTGTCACCTTTTATACGTTGCGAACGAGCCGGGCTGCGGCGCCCAGATTAGTACAATGCCTTTCAATTAATCCCACTGTTACCGGGATGCGTTTGATAATTAGCCTCGAAGCAAATTGTCTGTGATTTTGGGCGTTTATGCAAATTAGTAATTCCCTCTCACATAATTTATCGCTTGGCAGAGGATTTTTATGGGAACGAAAATTACAGGCGAATTAATGCCCCTCTTAAAATGGACGCCCGTGTCGGACATTTTGTTGTAATTTGGAAATGAAAATGGCACTAGGTGATGCGAGAGAGACGGAATGGCCACGACAAAATTGAACGGATTAGGTCAACGTCAGGATTAGGATTATTCATAATTCCCTCTCGCATAATTTATCGCTTGGCGGAGGATTTTTATGGGAATGAAAATTACAGGCGAATTAATACCCCTCTTAAAATGGACGCCCGTGTCGGACATTTTGTTGTAATTTGGAAATGAAAATGGCACTAGATGATGCTAGAGAGACGCAATAGCCACGGCAAAATTAAACGGATTAGATCAATGTCAGGATTAGGTCAAGCACAGGTAGCGATGTCTAATTAGCTATGCGATGTAACCGAGCGTTATGTAAATCGAGTTCGATCTGTAGACCTGGCAAACCGTGTAACGAGTTGCAATCGCTGGCAATGGCTATAATTGCTTTCTGCATTGTTCATACCAATAATTCTGCTCTTGCCATATCTCACCCAGTTCTCGAAATCAATGAAATTTCTTGGCAGGTACAGAACAGCGCACGAACTAGGGCACTTTATAAATTCTTATTTGTATCATAACATTTCTCTAGGAAGCTTTCGAAGTTTGTAAATACACTTTCAAAACTGAAGGAAACAAAAAAATAGCAGACGTGAGTGGTCGAACTTTATAATTAGACTGCTGATCTTTGTGCAAAATAAAAATTGTTTGGGTCAGTTGGAAGGAGCAGAAGACGAATTAAAATTTTCTTTAATGATCAGAATAAATTATATTAGTATTAATAATATTATAATTATATTAATAATATATATATTTTAATTTCTGTACTCTTTTAAATTGCACCAACTATATATATATATTAATAGATATTGTAATTATATTGATAATATATACAATAATATTTTAATTTCTTTACTGTTTTAAATTGCACCAACTCGTTTCTGCTATAAATACATCAAATCCGCAGTCTAGTTGTAACTGTTAAATATCATTTACATAATGGGTACATCATCTACAGTAGAGATTGGTATCTCCAAAAAGTTTCAATGAATGCCAATGCACGCCAATGGTAGATCTTCAAGACTTCGAATTTTCATACTGTTGATCGTTCCCAGACTCCGGGAGTTGAACTTGCTTCAGGGTAGTTTCGATAGCCTCGAAGCTCAGTCAATAGAGATGGTACGCTGTACAGATACAACTTTGTTTGTCGTCACAAATTCTAGTGTACCAGCCGTGTTGTCGCAGGACTACCACCATCTTGCTGCCATGAAACGCGCCGTGTTTGTCTAAATAATAATTTCATAAGCTGTTTGTTCTCGTGACATCGAAATGCAGTGCGTAATACCAATCGTAACTACCTTATACATTACTAATGCAGTGACAAAATTTTTTTGTTTCCAATTATATTTTTCATGAAACTTTTATCAACATGTTTGTCACACTTTTCTGATCCAAATGACATCAGACATGACACAATTTTCATCATATTTACTTGTTTCATTCGCGACATAGTATAACCTCGATCATATGTACATCGATTCTTTTAGACTGGTCTGTTTTGAATCTAATTGTTAATTGAACGAGTTTCAATCAGAAAAACGTCGCTGAAAGTCTTGTAAAAAGAGTAAAATTAAAAAATGAAATGTCAAAATGAAACCCGGGGATTTCATGAAGATTTTAAACCGTCCTCCCAGCTCATGCGCGAGGTGTCCTCGATGTTCATTGGCCAGTCGGTACAAGCTGCTTCACCGATAGCGTTGCGGTAGTATAAAGTGGTGGGAGGAGCTTTTTAATCTCCGAAGCTTACACCGTACAAACGCTGGACGAACACAGCGTGATAGGTCACAGTGTCGTGTGTAAAACCAACGATTCTCGGTAAACCCTGGTTTCAGAGAGACTGGCGGAAAAATATGACGATGATACGAAAGCCCCACCTCCCTTCGGATCCTTCTCCTCCTCTTCCTCGAAACACTATTTTTGCGATCGTAGCCGTATCAAAGGCGCACGTCAGCTGAAAAACGATGCATTAAATTTTTCACCGGGAATTTTCGAACTCGGACACGCGGGAAAAAGATTTACCGCTTGGACTGCTGGGATGTTTGACCCGATGGCTGGCCAAAATGTGATTTCAAAAAGGTAGTCCGAAGCGAACAATTTTTCGAGAGCTTGTCGATGAGCTGCCTCTACGATTTTAGTGGGACTTTTTCCCGGCCAGTTTCGTTTAACGCAGTGTATAACAGAAAAATAAAAAAATGTGTATGTACATGCGAAGGGTATTTTGAGCAGCATTTTAGGGCAGGTATGTACTTTACATTCCAACAATTTATACTTCATTACACCGTGATTATTAGCGTTAAACACTAAACCGACCGAGCCTTAAAAGTAATTGGTATATACATGTTCCCTTATAAAAATGACACGATTGATTTTAATTAAACTTTGTGCAGCTCCTACTGTAATATGTGCTCCACTAAAAATATCTATACAACCATTTCTTATGAAATTATTTTTATTATATCAATAATCAAAATAGAAAATCTAGAACCGGTCATTTTGACCGAGCGCAAGTTGCGCGAGCTGTAAAATTGTCAACGTCCCTTACTGTTAATCGTAATAAATTGTCTGTTCATTGTTCGTGTAGTCAAGTTGATTTGTCTCGTCCGAAGTCAACGCAAATCCATCCGCGTTGACGACCTACAGTATATAGTGCATATACTTCACGAATGATTTTCTTATACTTCCACACTTCGTTTCATGTTCATATTCCTCATTAGCGAGATTGTCACCTCTATTTTGCAATCTTTTTTAACATCGACGAATAGTACGTAAATTAATCGAAACATTTTGACGAAGCATCACGTAATGCTATAGTCAATATGTTAGTTTTCCACTCAGATAAAAAGAATAAGCAAGATCTAACACATCAGCCTTTTACCTCAAAATGATGTCGAATAAACCTGTAGATTGGAATATTGATTTCCGATCGAACCTAAAATCGTACCTCGCACATACAACAATCTAATAGTACCGTAGCTGATGTCACGACGAATCCAACGACCTACTACACCATGGTTTTAAACCTTGAAATAACGCTAAAATATTTTTGGCCAGCTTTTCGAGCGAAATACCCCACTGTACGCTGGCTGGCAAAACCTTGCCCGCGACGAAAGGATCATCGGACAGATGTGAAATGTAAATCCCTTCGAAGCCTTTAGAAACCCCTGCCACGGGCGCGTTCCCTTCGAGGATTTACCCCGTTCTCTTTCTCTCTATTCCCATTTTTTACGTTCGTTTTCCATAGTTTTTTCACTCTGTCCTCCCGCTGCAGCATCGGCGGGCAATCCGTTGACAACGTCGCAGCCATTTTCCCCCGGTGTACGGCACGCATAATGATGCGCGGTGTTGTTCCGACGGTCACGCGTCAGTTTGACACGGGGACTGGTCGTACCAGCGAGCGCATGCAACGATTATCCAAATCCTTCGAAGATCCTGCTCTCGTTGTTGTTCGTCGAGAAATTAATTCCCGGGTTTTCGCGAGACAATACCGCAAAATGCGGTCGATCGGCTCCTGCTAAATTTCCGAGCGCGTAATTCAGAAATCAATCGCTGCCGATTGCCGTTCCGCGAACGATTAATTGGCCGGCTTAGAGCCGCGCACTAATAAAAGTCTTCCGTTCGGTTATCGCGGAATTCCGACATGAATAACCGCTGAATACCGGCAGGACCTCCGATTCGCCGTGTTATTGGATTCTTTCGTCGTCGAAAATATTTCAATATATCGTAAACTTTAGTCGTCGATAATTCGATTCGGTGTGCCACGTGTATCGGAATATTCAACCTATACCGCGGACGGTATTTTCATCCCTTCGACAGCAAGGAGGGACTCGAAATTGTCTGGCGTCGCCGTGCGCTTCCTCCACTTCCACGTTCTTACAAAACCATACGAGACACGCGTCACTTTCCTCGTAATAAATCTCCAGGCAATTTCCCGCATACTCGCTTCCGGAAATTAATCAGATTTTAAAACGATTCGCGTACATACATCAATCGATTTAGCGATAGTCGCTTGTGAATACTTGAATAAGCCGTTTATCACAATTTTTAGAAAATATATAGACGTTTCCAGTGTATTTTAGTAGTTTTTGTTTAGAGAACAATATTCATTTATTACATAGAATTAAGTACCGCATTGGTCACACACTTTGCAACAAAATCCTAAGAATAGGATCCTACTTGCATAAATTATCGAGTTTCCGTTTAAAATAATCAATTTCTGTGTGGAATCATAACACTGTCCAACAAATTCCAACTTTTTTTTTGTATTTCGATTCCCACTATGCGATTCTTATAGTGTTTTTCGCGCTGATTCCGAATATGTCCTTAATTTTTCTCCTAGACGTACAGTTGTTGAGAAAATTGAGTTTTAAAAAAGACATATTTTTCAACTTTGAACAAATATTGTGATGTTATTATAAAAGATATTGAATTGTTCTTTACAGCAAAAGATTCTGTAGACTTTCCCGAATACAGTGATATCCAATATTAATACATTATGATTGTTTAAATATATGTAAACAATTTTTAAAGACGGAGAGACACCACTTTTGCACCAATTTTTGCGGATATTTTTGAATTTATCTCAAAAAATAAGGGTCCAGGGGAAAATCGAACTATACCACGCGATAGAGCAGACTTTTATCTTGTGAGCAAAATATGTTCGCCCGACATGAGTTACCGCCAGTGGCGCACACCACTAGAACGGGCTTTCTATGTGATATGGCGCCGCGAACGCCCGTTCTAATGCTGAGCGCCACTGGCGGCAACTCATGTCAGGCAAAGATATTTTGCTTTATGGTTCGAAAAAAACGTCGCCCATGCAAACTTGAAAGGGTGGTTTCTCAAGATAAAAGTCTGCTCTTTCGCTGTCGCGTTAAACATCTTTAAACAATAATAATGTATTATTATTGGATATCACTGTATTCGGGAAAGTCTACGGAACCTTTTGCTGTAAAGAACAATTCAACATCTATTATAATAACATCACAATATTTGTTCAAAGTTGAAAAATATGTCTTTTTTTAAAACTCAATTTTCTCAACAACTGTACGTCTAGGAGAAAAATTAAGGACAGATTTGGAATCAGCCGGAAAAACTCTATAAGAATTGTATAGTGGGAATCGAAATACTTTTTGGCTGTTGGATAGTGTAATTACAAAGATCGTGTAAATGAAAACAACTTATTTAATAATACAAGAATGGAAAAAACAAGGTTCATCATAACTAGACTGCGGATCTTTATGCAAAATAAAAATGTTCTGCATTGATTGTGGGCAGCAGGAGTAAAATAAAAATTGATTTCATCCCGTAATGATTTTGTTTCATTAAAAACAACGTTACAACATTCTTAAATTTTTCTAATCTGTTATTGTTTTATATTTCATCCAACCAATTTCTTTATAAATGCATAAAAATCCGCAGTCTAATCATAACTAATCAGCGGATTGCGCGAATTTCAGTTTTATCTATTACGTGGACAATGAATGTATTTTTCACACCGTGTTCAACAAATGAGAATTTCGTTTGATGTTCAACAACGTCCACTTCGCTATTCTTGTAGCGACAAACGAGGTACCGGATGGAAATGAGAAAAATGTTAACTCGTCGTCTACCAAAGTTAAATAAATTGCGTCGGTTTATTAGGTGAGAAAAGTATTGAGCACGTAGCCGACAGTGCAACAGAAAAATCAAACTGCGACGGCTTAATATATAAGCGCAACAAGTGCAGTCCTCCACTTCGGTAAAGCGTTCACGAGTGCTGTCCTCCCTTCGAGGCTGCACTTCGTTCGCTTTTCCTGTGAAGATGAATAGAAACGAAAGTATTCGAAGGTGTTTCCGAACGGTGTTCGAAGTGTCCTTCAAAGACTAGTCAAGGTATATCGAGGAATGTCTCATAACGAGTGGCATAGAAAATATTCTCAAGGGAAACGGTGCTGCGTTTTTAACGTCAAAGAAAATTACGGTTCAGTGATCTTCTAGAGTCAAGACGATCCGTAGAATATGCTTTTAATCTACGAGACTTACACCGCCTTTATAATCAGACGTTGCCACGTTCTTCAATATTGGGTCCATTCTATCTTCCGATAGACAATTTATAAATTATAAAATAGTATTAGCTTCTAAAAATTTCACAATTTTCTATGGAAAGATCTTCATAATTCCAGCAGTTTACCTATTTTATGAGACAAATTCATCTTGTAGTTGCGTAACATTTTTTCAACGAAATTCTGTACTCGATTAAGCCATGCGCACAGCAAAGAATTTGTCAATACGCTCAGTAAATAAAGACTACAGTATCGAAAATGGCTCGGTAAAATCGAAGCAATTTATTTGATGGAAAAGGAGCTGAAAAGCCAAGATTTAAGTATCGGTTCGTTTCGAATGTCAGCATAAAAATGGCTTTTATGTCTGGATGTGGAATTGCGTCGGCGATATCTGGCTGTCGCGGCAGTCAAAGTACTATAAAGGGTTACATATTTAACAGATAAGAGATAACGAGTGAAACGCACTGCGAACAATGAGCTCGTTCGCGCGCCAATCGGAAACATAAAAAGAGCAGCGCGCGGGAACGCCTACATGGGGCGCGGCTTTAGCTTTTATTAAAAAAACTCATTCCGCTTTCAGTAATTTGCGGCAAAAGCGGTATTCCGTTGCGCGAAAATACAGGCTCTACCTTTGCGTCATTCGCCGAAAAGATCGGTATAACGCTTTCGGCGGTATTTTTAGTCGGCGCTCCTAAATATCTATTCGTGTATCCCGCGGCGATCGTAACACACAGAGAACGAAAACGTGGCCCAGCGTTCCAGTTTTAATGGTTAATTTTTATGCATCGTCGTTGAATTTCGTATCGGGAAATATCACTCACGGCCCGGCTAGTTTCCGAGCGAGTTAACAAAGTTTTTCGTTTTTAAGAGAAACCCGGAGTGCGCGAAATGGCTGTGGCGTTTGTCGAGGTCACAGAATTTGCTGCCAGGCGCATTCCATGTGAGCTCTCTGCAAAAGTAACGAAGGTGGGAGCCATCTTGTTAAGAACTATGTTGCACCAATTTGCACCAATCTCACCTCGGTCCTTCGTCAAGGAAACGTCGAAAGCTACACAGGATCGTCGCACAGTGGGCCACGCTGACGAATTCTCTATAAAAATCAAAGAACTTTCGACAGAATTGAGAAAGAGCGATGATTTCTTTTCTAAATTAAAACTGAAATATTGCAGAATAAGGAAAGATAGAACGATATTTTAAAATATTTCAGCTTTAATTTTAAAAATAAATCGTCTCTCTATCGAAAATTCTTTGATTTTCACACAGAATTCATTAGTTTCATTTTCTGTGTTCCTTCGCTGGTTCGTTTAAAAATTGCATATTATGTCATAACGTAACTGAAAGCGTAAATTTTGTGACGTACGCTTTCATAAAAGATTCTAAAGTTAGCTCGCGAAACTTGTAGGGCTTCAGACAAGTGATGGACGTTTACAAATTGGCTCACAGGAAATCATTTCCTGGAAGAGCAAAGAAAGGAAACGAGAATAACCATAAATTGATATCGAACTTAACAGGGCCGTATGTATTTTATTCGTCGAGAGTTTACACGTCGGCAATGAAATAATCAAACAGTTGTAATTGTTGAAATGTTGAAGTTCATTGAACAGAATACACTGAAATAATTAATGAAACACTTTAGGTGCACTCAATATTATAAGTCCACAAAGATTCGTTAATTTTCTCCGCAACACTTTAGTCTTACATCTTCTTTGACTTAAGAAAATTTAATACCCACTGCTATCGACCACGGTGTCTAGTTTACAACAGCAATATTCCCCCTCTATCGATAATACCGGACGCGATATTATACAATTACTTCGTCTAAGCTTCCATATATCTCGTGGCTCACTCTCTATAGAATTTCAAAGACCGCTAAGTAAATGGACTTATTGCTTAATATCTGCTTTACGATGCTTCGAGTAATAAGCGAACTCGATAATTGCCCGTGTTTATACACCACCATAAAGCGCAATCCGTCTGCGACGCATAAACTTCGTGGAAAAACGTTCCTGAATTGCACCATACGACGGAATTGCGGCCGACACCGGTGACGATTACGCTACAGACACGTCGTTCATTCATGGGAAACGTGACGAAACTAAAAATACATTTCTAAACAAATTATAATAGTAAATATACAAATTGTGGTGTTTCTTCTAACCAGACAGCGGATCTTTATACGAAATAAAAATTTTCTAGCTGAATTAGTACGTTTGTCAGTTTGAAAATAATATAATATAACAGCATTATTAAATTCTATATATATATTATTATATATAGATAGATATATTTATAATTTTAACCTCAGAAACTCTTCATACTACCATTCTTGCACACCAGTATTTTATCATACAAATATATTTCCAAGTATTATTGCTTACAATTAAATCTAATTATTAAATAACTAATAATATAAATACAGGGTTATCTAAAAGTATCTTTAGGATGTTCAATGAGAATATCTGTCAAACGCCATGTTTGTTTCTTGTCACTTTCTTGTATTTCTAACCTGCAACGATAGACGATTTTAACAATGGAGTCGTATACGATTGAAGGGCGTGTTAAAGTTATTAAAATTTATTTTGCAAATCAGTGTTCAATAAAAAATACGTAACATAAACTACGTGATTTTTTCGGCATACATAATCGTCCATCAAAGCAAATAATTTTGAAATTTGGTTAAACAATTTGATCAAACTGGATCTGTTCATGATAAACCAAAATCTGGCAGACCAAAAACATCTCGTTCGGATAAAAACATTGCTGCTGTTCGTGAAAGTGTTGCTAATGGCCCATTAACATCAATGCCACGTCATTCTAAAGAATCGAGCATTTATTATGGCAGTTTGTGCGAATTTTGCATAAAGCTTTGCACCTGCGTTCGTACAAAATTCAATTAACACAAGAATTGAAAGAACGTGACCATATGCAACGCAGAAACTTCGCTGATTGGTTGTTAGAACATTGTTCAATTGATGCATTGTTTTCACACAACATCTTCAGCGATGAAGCTCATTTCACATTGGATGGACACGTAAATAAGCAAAATTGAAAAATCACTTCATCCAAAAAAAAAATGCTGTTTGGTGTGGATTTTGGTCGAAAGGCGTAATCGGTCCATTCTTTTTCGAAAACGAGAATGAAGATGCAGTTACAGTGAATGGTGCACGTTATAATGAAATGATTATTGATCACTCATGGCTGAAATTAAGCGGAATCGACATAAGCAATGTTTATTTTCAACAAGACGGAGGATAAATAATGAGTAGACAGATCTTTATGCAAAATAACATTTTTTTACCTAATTTGCAACAAACTGGAGTGAAATAGAAATTAATTTTCCTTCTTAATATGTTTAATGACAATAATTTAAAAGTATTTTTAAATTCTTCTAATGTTTACTGTTTTAAATTACACGTACTCATTTTTGTCATAAATGCATAAAATCCGCTGTCTAATAATGAGCCTACGGACTCACGGAATGGACCTTTAAATTGATCGTATGGGTTACAAACCGTTTGCAGGAGCGTAAAGTCCGGGAACCTGGAATGACGGTGGTCGACTGGCTGCTCGTGTTAATTACTATTAAGCTTTAATTCGGTGCATCGAATGTCAGGCCGGTCTCTCGGTGGCACGAATCGCGGGAAAAACATTCAGATTTGATGAACACACCGACACCGAGATTCCAGCGAACGATGAATATTCGTCCTGCGACCCAGCACGACGTGTCTACACGTTTCATGAGCCAACGAGCATGTCGGCCATTTCGTCCTGGCCGGATTTAGTCCGGAGAACAGTCAGTCGAATTGCTCGGGATCGATCTAACATCCTTTCATTAGTCACCGATATTTTTATCGGTATATTTCTTCGGACCGGTGGACATAAATTAGCTGTCAGTTTAATCGGAAAATTCTGCCAGCCTCGCTTCAGAGAAAATGGGATTCATATTTGCAATCGGACTGGTTATTAATTAATCTTCCGTGGAATATCCGCCGATCATAATGGATCGCTAGTTTTAATTAGGAATTAATATTTTCAGCTGCGTATTTCATGAACCGCGGTATCAAATGTATACTGACAAATCTGTCGTTATATAATATTCCATGCATATTTCAATTGTGAAAGTATTTAACGAATAGTATTTAACGTTTCAATTCGTGACTTTTTCGAGATAAAAAAGTTTTCCGGCCATCACAACAAACAAATGTTCGATAAAAATGACATATGGTACATACACTACGAAAGCGAAGGCACGACTCTTGAAAATCAGAGGTTTAGGGGATCCAACAAATTGAAAATCAGAGGTTTAGTGTCCGGCGAACACGTTTTACAACCACCATAACATCCCGGGACCCTAGAAACTTCGACTGATACTCTGAAAATGAAAAGACAATAACTTTCGATTCTGCTTGCCGGTCGGTTTTCTCAGGCAGACTTCACTGATCAATTCCGAAAGTTTATCGTTAGCACTTTGCGTGGCGGGGTAACACAGCGTCGAACGCTAACGGCAGAAGTTCGGCTCGCTGTCGAAAAAGTTCGGTCATGGTGCATGTCCATGCAGAGGACGTTTGCATGGATCCGCCGGGAGCGTTTCAAATATAATAGAATATAGTAGAGCGCGTGACGGCAAGCAAACCGGAAATATTGGCCAGCGGCGGAAAGAACGACAGCGCGTTTCGCAACACGTTCGTATAAAACGTGGAATTCGCGAGCTCGGGCCTCGCGTTGTTCGCGACGTGACTTTGTAATTCGAACTCCTTGTTCGTAAACGTGCACGCCACGGCGAGCTTTACGACGGCGATAAACGGAATGGATGCGATCTGAAACATGTCCGCCCGCTGTGAACTTAGTTAGGCGACAGCGCGAAGAACTATGTCGGAGCGTCGGGCTCGATATGGAATATCGTTGCCATTTAACGTTCCCCGTGGATCGCGACCTCGCACTAACCTCGCCAGATGTAAACAACACTTTAATGCCGGCTATAGTTCTGCGATCATGAGCCACGATATACTACTTGATGCATCCGTGCAGTAAACTGCGAGCTCATAATGCCGAGATCGTGCGGAAAGCAAGAATCGAAATGGGCGTGGATGGAATAGCGTCTCAAATGCCCGACCTGGACGTTATTTGAATGAAATAACAAGAGAAATGGTTATTTAACGCTAGGACTACCGAGGTTAAGATACAGCTATTCTACCAAAACCAGTTCAGATGACTGTTTAAACATGTTTAAACAATCATTAAAGACGGAGAGACACCACTTTTGCACCAATTTTTGAGGATATTTTTCAATTTATCTCAAAAAATAAGTCCAGCAGAAAATCGAACTATACCACGCGATAGAGCAGACTTTTATCTTGAGAAACCTTTTTAAGTTTGGAACGTCAACGTTTTTTTCGAACCAGAAAGCAAAATATCTTCGCCCGACATGAGTTGCCGCCAGTAGCGCTCGGGACGGGATACGACGCAGCGCCGATTGTTTAAACATGTTTAAACATTCATAATGTATTAATATTGGATATAACTGTATTCGGGAAAGTCTACAGAATCTCTTGCTGTAAAGAACAATTCAATATCTTTTATAATAACATCGAAATATTTGTTAAAAGTTGAAACAAATGTTTTTTTTCCAAAGCCATGTTTCTCAAAAACTGTTTGTCTGGGAGAAAAATTAAGGACAGATTCGGAATCAGCGCAAAACAGCTCTATAAGAACCACCCAACAATAATTGTGGACCTTTGGTGTTGGACAGTGTAATCGAATACTTTTATATTTATTAATTTATTACTATCTTACAAAAGGAATGTGGGGCCGAATATGTCTTTGAAAATATTATGTAGTGATAATCTGCCAGCTTTAGACCCTCCTTTTATTTTTCCCAACTGGATCTTGTATACTTTCATTTTTATCTTCACGACTTGAAGGCACACAAACACGTCTTCTTTTACGTAAATTCAAAATAATTTTTAATTCACTTTCCGTGGTCTCCTGAACCTTTTATACTATACCATTTATACTATTAGTGCTATTTACCCTCCCCTAAACGCAACATTTACCCTATTTATTATTATTATCACGGTAAAGTTCAATTTCATTTTCTTCTGATTTACTTTCTTCATGCTCACTCAATTTCCCATCCTCGATATCAAAGCATTCCATTGGTATATTGTTCACTTTTTCCAACAATTCAGAGATTTTCAATCGTTTTGCCATTTTTAGGGTTAGTAAAATATTGTTATATAAAAAAGAATTAAAAATGACAGCGTGAAACAACATCGATAAATATATTACGTTACATCGCAGCTATGTTTATGTTGTGGCGACAAAATAAGACGTTGTGCAAAACATCAATATATCTATCTAAATATCTAATAAATGATTTCGAATTCGGTAAACAAATTATTGAATACTTTTCCACTTAGAAAGTTGTACCAGTCAAAATGACTGGTATTGGTATAAGTAGCCATAATACACAATTATTTTGATTCTGAATAAATTAAACAAAAATAAAATTCATTATATTACTCCTTTAGTTATGGTTGTAAAAGTCATTACATCATTGCGAGAAGAAAATGTAACACGAAGTAGGAATTTTAAAATGAAATTGTAACACCAGTCATTTTGACTGGTCTGGTAGTTCTAGTGTTAATACTTCCAGTATTCTACGCATCATACAATGAACAAAAAGTTTGACGTTGACGAAGACTTGTAGAATTCCATTTTTACATTAGATTTTATTTCTTTTATTTCTGTCTGCAAAAATGAATTCACATTCCCCTGTGAAAATTATTAAGGAAAGAAATAACATGCAATTTAGTTTCCATTTCTTGCGATCAATGCAGACAATTTTATTTTATTTTGCATGAAGATCCGTAGTTTAATTATGTATCTTGTAAACTTGAACTTGCACCTTTGTGCAAGTGTATTCGCCAGTAATCGAGGTATCGTAATCACCTATGCAATGCGTTCTACACGAGCCAGGGTCGCTTTAGCTAGCCGAGAAATCGCCAACATTCACCCTGTTAGTCAGCGCAGTAAGCTCACACGCTGATTGGATAATAAGTAAACATTGTAGTTGCTGGACTTACAAGAGACATTACACAACTCGTATGTGCCGACTGCAGCGACACTTTGCACACAAGCAGAGCAGTGAAAGATACTTCGCACACGTTGTTTGATGGCAATTCCTTTTAACCGCTTCACATGTCATTGAATTTTTGGAAAGCATGCCAGAATTACCACTCAGTTTTATCTGTATAAAAATCTAAATGTCTCTATGTAAATGTTCATAAACTTGGGTGAATTGAAATTATTCGAGACGAGCAGCAGACGGTTACATTTCCATCGAACCAGATATTACCGAGGTGGCTTTTGAGGGACGAAACGCCGTTCAAAAACCAATACATCTGGTAATTCATTTCCATTTCCGACTTTCAATCACCCACACGAATCCATAGCTGTTGGCAGGCGGCAATAAAAAACGCTCGACATTGTTCGCAGCGATATTTGTATACCGTGGAACAACAAACAGCGCTGAAACAATTAATCGATTGGTTCGAGCCTGTAATTGAACGTTCGCTATAACATAAGATTCATAAAACAACACCTGTTTTTGTACTCGGTGAAATTTACTGAAAACCTCCGAACTCGCGAAGTGGAGGGAGAATTGGAGACAAAACACAGATACAGTGGTGTGCTCACTTGAAATTGCAACATTCAAATAAAACTCTTCGACACGTGGTTAGCAAAATTGTAAAACATTGTGAATTGTAAAGAAAATTGCCATAGAGTCTAGAATACACTATTCATCCATATTCTTATTTGTCTTAAAGTTTTGTCGGGGGGTGTAGTTGTATGTAAATTTGTTGTGAACGGAAACGGTGCGACGCGTGGGTGTTAAAAGAATGATGGCGGGACGATTTCCGCGGACGGCAGTCGGCAATTAGAGTCGCGCGACCGTTAGCATCGAACGACAGCGACTTTATATTCGCGGTAAAGCTGTCGCAAATCGAGTATACGCTCGCAATAACTTGAACGACACGTAACGCGTTACTTTGCTTTCCTAACGCGATCGAAGCTCCCCCGTAGCCGGGGTTTATTCACGACCGTTCCCGGCTCCCGGTCCCTTTTTCCATTTCTGAGCGACGAACGACCATTCGGTCCCGCCCCGCGCCATTTTTCTCCGTTTTCCAATCTCCTTCAGCCCTCAAGAGCGTTATTTTTCTAGACGTTGCTGCGAGTAAAAGCCCTTTGAGAAGCTTTTCTGCGAGTACGCTCGCAGACGATGAAACAAGAGAGAGAGGGAGAGAAAGATATGTTCTGTACTCGGTCCAGGCCACACCGATGTTTAGAAAACCACGATCATACGAGCGATCGATAAATGCCGCACGATGGGGCCAGCGTCGCGGCGAATTACAGCCAGGTGCTACTACTCATTCCATTCCACGGTTAAACGATCGCTTGTTATGACCCTGACGCAATAACAACGACCTAGTCCGTATTGCTGT
Source organism: Lasioglossum pauxillum (assembly GCA_933228785.1). Lineage (NCBI taxonomy): Eukaryota > Metazoa > Arthropoda > Insecta > Hymenoptera > Halictidae > Lasioglossum > Lasioglossum pauxillum. The sequence continues at coordinate 33,674,394 of OW121702.1, read as the reverse complement.
GCGTGATTTGACATAATTACACGCCGACGAGCTTAATTGAGAGCATATATCTCTTCTACCGATCCTCTATCTGTGCCGCATTCCCATTTACCATTGATCCACTTCACTGCCGACTTCTTCAAAATCAATTGGTACACGTTCCCTCATAAAAATGACAAGATTGACTTTATTTAAACTTTGTGCGGCTCTTGTACAATCATTTTGATTATTTCAATAATTGTAAAATAAATATCCCGGTCACTTCGACCGGTGGTGGTAGGTTCAGCACCCTTTAACTCGAAAATTAAACATTTCTTCCGACCTAGAATAATGCCATTGTATATGATGTTTTTCATTTTATGGATATGAAATTGGTGCAATACCTCATACACCGTCGCTAATGACCATAGCAGTTGATGCGACGTTAAATAAATAATAATGATGATGATGAATACTTCATACAATACTTAAATGTGTCGTAATTGATATTTATAATTGTATTAACACTGCGGATCTTTATGCAAAATAAAAATGTTTTGCATTGATTTTGGGAAGCAGGAATAACATGAAAATTGATTTGATTCCTTAACGACTTTGTTACATTAAAAGCAACATCACAATATTCCTGAATTGTTTAAATCATTTACTGTTTTACATTTCGCCCAATGAATTTCTTCATAAATGCATAAACACTGTAAGTACATTAAGTACATTAACGTGGATCTCAATATAGCGGGTTCAAAAATATGCAAAAAAGGAATTGTAGCCACTATGTGCAACCGGGAAGAGCATTCGCCCAACAAGGATGAGATAAAATACCAATGTCCGACGCTATACGAACTTCCCTAACAGCGTTCTTTATGTGGCTACTCGGAAAGTATACCTATTACGATCAGAGGGTGAAACCTCGATTGCCTCACGCTCGTGAAAGCCAGCGAAAGTGTTAAATATTCGATGGTCGACGGTACCCCTAAAAGGGGTAGAAGGCGTGAAAATTTGTTTCACGCCGTGACATGGGCTGTTAGATAGCAAATCACGCGAGGCCCAACGCGATGCGATCCGCCACGGCCCGCGACAATGTTACGTTGCAAAAAGGTGGCCATAAAGGGAGGGTGAGAAGTTGGGTCAGGCTAAAGAGAAAAGATGGTCAAGGGATTCGGGCTCGGGGTGTTCCCAGGCAGTCTTAAAAACATGACCGTAATTACGAGACCCTTTTGTTCGGGAAAGCAGGGGCTGGCGCGCGTACTCCCTCGAAAACAGACCCGTAAATCCCCGTGCTTAATCCCGCGAAATTCATGCTCCTCCATCGTTTCACCTGGACCTAAATTTCGCTATCGACTCCCGCTCGTCGTTAAGGAACTAATTCTTGACCAAGCACTAATTTTCAATCGTGGAGTAAATCGTTCCCGAACAATTCTTTAAAGGAACATTGACAATTCGAACATATACAGTAAACGATTTCAATTTCTCTGAAAGGCTAGAAGAATTAGTTTAATAAATGATGTGTAAAAAATATGTTGAAAAAATGCATTTGGACGAAATTGTGAAAAACAATAGTACAAATTGATTCCTACAACTTTTTTAGCTGGGCCAATAACGAAAATTCAGAAGATGTGTCTGGACAACTGGTATAAATTACATACGCTCTGAAAATTTCATTGAAATTAATTAATTGGTTTGCGAATTATTAACGATCAAAAGTGTTAAAAATTGCAATTTTTCAAGATTTTCGGACTTTTTACCACTTTTGATCGTTTATAATTCGTAAACCAATTAACCAATTTCAATGAAATTTTCAGAGCGTATAATTCCGACCAAATGCATTTTTTCAACTTATTTATTAGACGTCATTTAGTAAACTAATTCTTCTAGCCTTACAGGGAAATTGAAGTCGTTTGGTCCATTCATATAAAAGTTAGTCTGATTTAAAGTGTGTGGAATCAGTTATGCTCCTTACTGTATGTACTCATAATTATGAAAGTGGTCTAAGTGAAAATTAAAAAAAAATGAGTTTATGTTATTTTACATCACATTATTTTAAACTAAATGAATCCGATGTAATCTTTACGATATTGCTTGTTATTTCAACATTATATAGAATTCATTTAGCGTTGATATTATTTCCCTTTAAGGAAACGATTAAGGGTGCCCATCCCCTAAAAGATGGGTGTAAGAAATGCTAAGTTTACCTATAAATAACTGTAGGTGACCTTGATAATTCTGGAAAGGGTTGACAAGAAATTTGATGCAATCTAAAAATATTTCCGATCGAACCGCCAGCAACAGAGTAATCTAACATGATCACGCTTCGTGACTCACCCGGTATATACAGTCTTCTCAAACAAGTTTCTGGTCGCGGTATACGGGAGTCTACTGTAGTTGAAACGTGCTATCTTTCGTAACGCGCGTCGATGGAGACGACACTGCAACGGACACGGCCGCACTTGTTCGTTTTCCATAGCTGATCGACCCATTGCAGACTCGGCTTTCTCGGCGAATTAAAGAAAAAGAAACGAGAGACGTCGCGGGTCGTACCGCCTGTTCCTTTTTTCTTCGCCCGTCCGCCCGCTCCGCGGTTGATTAAATTATATATTCCCGTCGACGTCCCGGAAAATCGAGTCGACGATGAAGTCTTCCCCGAGTCCGACCTCACCGGGAACAATGAAGGAAATAGCATATTATAATCGACTGGCATGATACGGCGGAACTGCAGTCTACGTTCCATCGCTTAATTTGACTTGCTCCACTCAGTTGTTTGCCCTTTATGCAAAATTCAGATGATGTAATACGCAACCAGCCATAATTTATGAGAAACGCTTATTTCTCCGGGTCCCTTTGTTGCGGATCGCGAACCTGCGACCCTGGAAGAGAGCTCGAAATCGTTCCGAGAAAATTGAACGAGAGCATGTACATTTAGGGATTCGTAGTGGAGATAATAAACGCATTCAATAGCAATTTCGAAGGAAACAATGTTGCGCATAACATTGCATCAAGTCTAATAAGCAGGAATTTCAGTGTTATTTGTGTGATCTTAATGGAAATTATGTCTGATTCTGCATAAGATTACACGAGATTTAATAAGAAGTTAGTGCACATCGCACCCTTGAGATCATTTTTATTCTACAATCTTTATTTACATACTTTTAAAGAAATTGATCTTAATATTAGAGGAACATTCAAAATTTTGTTCGCCTTTTTCGTGCAAAATTAGAACGTCCTTCCTCACGATATCATAAATCTGCAGCTTCAAAGAAGAACATCACAAAACAAAGTAGAAAGCTTGTTACGTGTTCAAAGGGACCTGTAGCTTGCTGCCCATTCGTATTTAAATCGGACAACGGCAATACTTGAATGAATTAATAACGGACCGAAATGAAGAGGAGTGTTTGCTCGGAGCGTTACGGGTATCGTTCGACGGAACGATCGGAGTGATTAAAGCGCGCGTACAAAACATGTGCCGCGACCGATTACGTCAATGAGAAAAAGCTCGAGGGAAGAGTGCACTCCGACGTGCTCCGCAAACCCAATTAAATTCCGTAATTATTATGAAGTCCGATGGACGAGTCGAGTCGGGACGGATTCGAGGAAAGTTACGGGATCTATCTGCATATAATCCTTAAACGCGAACTCGTCGATGTATCCCGCCGCCGCGCCGCGCGCGCGCGGTGTATGAATAACCATGAAAAGTCGTCGAACATTAAATCAAAGGTACTGCTCGCCGGTAATGGACGGAATTAACCGGGTGCTCTGCTTCTCTGTCTGGCTGATTATACACCGACTTGTTCCACTTCGGCGAGTAGTTTCGTGCCGCGCTCTTCTCGCTGAGCGAACTTAAATAAATCGGACCTAACGGAACTCTCCCGTTGAACGTTCGAGGGGAGAGAGTCCCCGGAACACTTTGCGTCTCATTAAAGATGGCGGCCGGGTTACACGGCCAATATAATAATTCAGCAATAACGACAGAACACGTGATCCGTTTCGGCTTCCTACGAATCGCTCCTTTTGGAACGATCCGACGTTCTCTTGAGTGAAACGGAACTAATTAGGCGATGCGGACTTCCGAACTGTTTTTCATGGGCCGGCGGAAAGCAGTAAGCAAGCAGGGACCGTCTTCCCGGCAAGTAATTAGCGGCCGCTGTTAGATCTTTTCATACCGATATTAATACCGTTGATAACCGCAACTTCAGTGGTGATTGCGCACCGCAATCTCGCTCGATTTCAACGTTGTCGCCTCCGGGTTATTCTTATTCGCGACACGCAAACAATTAATTTATAATTCATAGTTTAACTCGCAAGGAGAGGTGAGATCTGTGGAGTCGCCGACTCCAATGCAACTTTTTGTGCTGATTCTAGAGACAATTAAGCGGACACGTGTCCGAGGTTTTTTGCCGATATTCATTTTCTACGAAGATATTTAACGTAATACAATTTTTGAATCTCTCTGTACATACAGAGTGTTCGCGAAACTACCTGGAGTATGGTTAGCAGAACTCAGAAATGCATTCTTACTGGTAAATACAGTATTACGAAATGATAAATCTATTTCTTTTATTTCTGCTCTGGTAAGGCCGATTTGATGTGGGAAAATATGCAGCAGAGAAAAATCGCATGGGAAAGGGCAGTTTCGCAGAGAGGGAAGATTAGGGTTGTCAGAAATGTTTTATCCAAATATAGAAGAAGTAGTGAAAACTGCAATTATGTATACAGGGTGTCCAAAACCACCCGTCCAGGGGTGTTAACTTCTCAGATAAGCATATTCGGTAAAAATGTTTCGAATAAAAGTTGCAGGGATTAATGGAGGACATATGTCCATGACCTTGTATTTGACCTTAGGATCCCTTTTCAAGGTTATTTGGAGGTCAGTACGTATTTTTTAAATGGGAACTCCTACTTTTAACTACGGATTCTGAAAGAGCTCGAAATTTCACGTTCAGATATGTACTTATGGATTAGATTAAAATGACTGCTAGAGGCTATAAAAAATACGTACTGACCTCCAAATAACCTTGAAAATGGATCCGAAGGTCAAATACAAGGTCGTGAACATATGTCCTCCATTAATCCCTGCAATGAATATGCTTATCTGAGAAGTTAACACCCCTGGACGGGTGGTTCTGGACACCCTGTATATGAGATGGGCTCAAAATATAGGAGTTCAAGTAAAAGAGGTACACAGCACATTTTAAACTTTTTTATTCAAACAAAGATGTTTGAAAATTCAAATATGATATAGGAGATCAAGTTCAAATATAGAAGACTCATATCAAATATAGAAGATCTGGCAACCCTAGGGAAGACTTGTCCTGCGAGTGCCGTGCACAATATCAGACTGGTTTTGAAGTGTTACGCGAAGCGACCGCCACGTTCTCGTTTTTATGGACGGCCGGAAGATTCGCCAGGAACCCCGAAGAGACGTTAAATAAGCTGATCAACGGGGGTATCCTGCAGTGACGCCTCAAGAGGCACCGGAAGGCACGCCATTATGAGTAATTAATATGATTGAATTACTGGGCGGACGAGGGAACGAGTGAACTGAGTGCAGAAACCGCACGAAGGGAGGTTTTACCCTCCGACGGGGAAAAAAAGTGTATGAAACGTGACGGTCTATCGTTTACTCTCACCTCCGTGCCTCGTGCATTTATCTATCGAATTTGCCAATCGCGGAGCAGCACAGACTCGCCACGGTTCCCCGTTTTACGTTCGCGAGTCGCGGACGGAATGAGAATGATTATTTAAACGTTCAATTTCCCACGGTATGAAATTTCCATCGAGTTTTTATCGAGTTGAACACGCGTAACACGTTTGTGTCACGGCTGCCGATTCGCGTGTCCGGAAATTATTTCATAATTTCGTTTAACCGCGTTATTCTACACGACTTCATAAACGCCAACCATGATTTATGAATACTTTTCCGCGAGATATTTCATCAATATATGCTGAATTAAACCGGATGTGCGCGCCGAACGTATTAACAAGCTTCGTTATTCGCGGAACAAAATTGTAATTAGCGAACTCCTAGTAAACAATATCATATTAACACGCATGATAACGTAGAGTAATGAAATATCTTCTATTTACGTTATTAGCTACTGGTGCTTAAACATTAATTTAATAAGCAACCGTCCTGAACAAATAGCAATTCATTTAGCAGCAATCTTTGCGTGCAATTATCGACCAATTACTCTAATAATCGTTCGCGGTAATGCATTGTTATTTCGATTATAATCAACTGTTGTATCTCGCGCGCATCGATTTGCCCCGCGAAACGAATAAACGGAGAGTACATTGAGCGAGAGAGACTCTTGTAAATTCTAGATAAAGCGCCATTCGGAGCTGAAGTGTCGTTACATTTTTCCTTTTTTTTTAGGAAAGCTCTTTATATTGAGGAAAACAAAGAACCGATGAAACCGTCGAGTTAACTTAAAGTTTATCACGAGTGCTCCGAACCTCGGGTTTCATAGGTGGCTTTATCGCGTCATTACGTCGCGGTGTATTTAAGAGTGGAGATATCGATACCTTGTAGCGTGCCAGGGTGTAGCCGGTATCGGGAGGCGTAAACATGCTGGCAAAACATCGGAAGGAATTCTTCGGGAACACATATAACTGGCGACCGTAAATTTCGCTGGTCGGTTCGTTTTTACGGTCCCGTGTGAACGCGATCGCGATCCCGCACGAACACAGAAACGAGAAAACATCGGCCTGTTCCCGCCAAAGGCAGGTAATCGTGTTTAAGCTTCCGCTGGCAGCCATTGCGAAGGGATAAGTGTCAACGGGCCCGAACAGTGCCGACAAAAAGTGATCAATGGCGCTGCTATCAGTCTGCGCAAATTAAAAGCACCCGTCTTTACCGTTGGAATACCCACCCAAAATAGAACGCATTGTTACGAGGAATTTGCAATTCCGATATCTTCGCGCCACTGTCGGCAATTACCTCGTTTGGAAATGAGAAACGTGCGTCGATTAAAAATTACACTAGTTATCCGCAGTTCAAGATCCACCTCGCCGATTAGAACGATCTTGACATGTGAAGCGTTGGGAATTGTTTATTCCTAGACTGCGGACGTTTATGCAGTTTTCAATTTTTGCAGACGAATTTGAAGAAAGTGGAATAAAATGTAATCTTATTTCCAGTTGTTGTATTCCAAGCTGCCTTTGCAGATCTCCAGAAACTAAAAATTGTACTATAGTCTGTCGAATCTCATATTCCACCCTTTTTACTAAATTACTAAAATTATTCTCGAATATTTTTACGTTTTTCAGATTTGTTCACAACCTGATTAGTCTAGTCCAGTGTTGGCCAAAAATTGTATTTAAATACATTAAGCAAAATTAAAATGTTTTCAAATGTTCAACATTTGATCGAACCAATGCGCCGAAAACATTTTAATTTTGCTTAAAGCTTCATACGATCGCTATACTTTAACGGCTACCATTTAAATACATTGTCTTGAAATTGTATTTAAATACAAATTTCGGATAACAAATACAAGATACAAAATTTATATTCGTTATTCGAAGGTTCGAATACAAAAGTATCTTTTATTAGACTTTTATTTAAATAATCTTGTATTTGTCGAGAATGTATTCGATGAATAATAGTTACAAATTGTATTCGAAGTGGATGTATTCGAAGCTTCGAATACAATTTGTAACTATATGTATTATTCATCGAATACATTCTCGGCGAATACAAAATTATTTAAATAAAGTCGAATAACGAATAAAAGTTATGTTTTATGTAATCCAATCGGTATTTAAATAATTTTAATGGTTGGTTAATGGTTTATTCGTTACTCCATATCGTAGTACACAGATGGCGTTGTAGAACCGAGGCGAGAAGTATTTAAATACTGCCCAACTCTGGTCTAGTCTTATCATTTTCTAGCAAGCCCAACGGAACACGCGGCGTGCGCGTAACGTAGTAACGCTTCCGAACAGTACAGTGAGTGACTGTATCTCGCAGCAAACGAGCGGATATCGGTCAAACGTTGCGCGAGACTATCTCGGTTTCCTGCGCCGCGTGTCAACAAATTACTCCCGCGCGGCTGTCGCGTCGGAGTGCATGTGTACATCGGAGAAGATTTCTCAGCGGACTCGAAAATCTGTTCCCATTCTTCTGAATTTATTCCGGTGATCGAGCAGAAACTCGGTAGAACCGAGAAACCCCGACGCGACAGGGTGCGGCGAAGGGAGGAAATCGAGGGGAATCCGCAGAATATGGCGTTGGACAGAAATCACGACAGGATATCGAGGAACGCGGCCAGAAGAAACCTTTCAACGTGTTCACGGGCCGTTCAGGACATGTGTGCACACTCAGCCAGCATAGAAGTTCGTAAACCGCTCGTGCAAGCGACGTCTTCGTGACGAAGCTTCCTCCTCGCGGACCACCCACGTATCCGCGAAGCAGACAGCTCCTGGCGACGCAAATAAGTTTGAGATCGGTCCGCGACTGTCCGGAAGCTCGTGGCACCCGCGGCGGAACGCCCGGGACTTCTCTTGTTCCATTTCTTTCACCGTCCCGGATCGACTTTCCGCTTTGTACCAAGCGCGAGACCTTTTACGAGCATCTTGATAAAAGTGGCTCTTATCGCGATGAATCGGCAAAGAGCGGCAATTGCGACTTCCGCGGGACTCGTCGGCGAACGTGCGAAAAAAAGAGGCAGGTTGGAAACGGACGACGGAGAAATTCGTTCGCGCATCCACCTTGAAGTGGTGAAATTATTGCCTGGCAACTTTTATCTTCGTATCGAGTAATGTCGCGATTCCGTGCGACAGCCTGGAAGTGTTACTTATCGCTGCTTTCACCGGGGAGACAGCCTTCTTGAATCGACGGGCATTTGTTAAAAGCTCTCGCAGAAGCGGCAACTTTGATCTTGACGTTGAATGGCGAGCTTTCTTGCGGCTGCCCGGTGTCATGCGTCGTTCAGCGAAGGTGCAGGGTTGCGGACCGGTTGGTGCGTGAAATATTGTCTGCAGCGACATTCGTGCCGTTCTTGTTCCCCCACTCTACCTTTACGGTCACGTGACGCGTTTCGTCTCCCTCGTTTCACTTACACCATGTACAGGGTGAGTCACTCAACGTTTGTACCTCAAATATCTTTAAACAATTTAATGATTTTTTTTAAAACGTTGTTATTTGCATCTGAAACATTGCTGTCATCTGTAAGACCATCATCAATAATTACACCTCTATTGTTCACTTTTAATAGATTGTTAAATTTTTTAATACCTTGTTTTTAAATGTTTTTTGTTTTCAAACTTGTAGAATCTTTCAAATACCTGTCGAGGAATCAAGAACTGAATTTCTTCGTTCAGTTCAGAGATCTTGTTAAGTAAACTTCTATGTAAATTATGTGTGTCTTTAATAGCAATGTTCAGTCATTTTTTCATGTATCTATTTTGTAAATTTAACAATTTATTATGAGTGAACATAGAAGTGGAAAGCACATTGCAATTTTCGATTACATTGTTTCTAATAAATTTTGGTATTATATTGTGAGTTCTGCATTTTGAAAGAAATAATTTTCTGTTACTTATCTTAACTATAGAGCTTCTTGTGTTAGATCATTCATTGAGAACCCTCATGGTTTCAATTCCGAATAATCTTGATGTTGACGCATAGAAGCTTTCGTAGTGTATGAGTTTTTCGCCATTCATGATGAATTTTCCTTTATGTGCACTATCTACGATCGACATAAAGGAAAATTCAAATATCTTTGTTGTTTTCAAAGATACGTGAAATGTCTTCAGGGCAAAGTTGAATAGTAAAATGGGATTCGCAGCGCACCAGAAAATTTTTGTTTTTATGTCATTGAATTACCTTGAATTATTATAGTCACTATCAGTGTAGCTATCGAGTTTTCTTGCATTTAAAGCAATTTCAAACACACATCATCGACCCTCACTTTCGGCAACCGTGCGGTTATACAATACGCGTAATTAAACTCTCCCTCGTTTATTTTATTCCGCTCGCGACATACTGGCTTGTATATTACAACGTTGGCTCACCTGGCCCACAGCGATGCTCTTCCCAACTGGTGTACAGAGAGCTAAATTATCACTCGCAAGTATAATTAGATACATACATACATGTATATATATGCACGCAGTAATTTAATATCCCCGGGAACATCGAAATAATTAAATATAAAATGTTATAAAATTCATTGTTCGGTGATCACCGGCAGAGTTTCAACGAACCCGAAATGTGATTTTAGCCAGCCGGGCAGTGTTAATGAGCACGCCGCGCGACGGTTGATGACTGCAATTAGTATCACACAACGCCAGTTTCCACACGCATTAAGAATTCGCGTAATCCGCGCAGAGAAACGTATATTCCAATATTTCTGCGTTGTTGTACGATTGATTGGTTTTGATTATAGTGTTACGGCACCGTGTAATCAACCCTAAACCGTTGTGTATCCACGATCTCGATGCGAGACACAAACCTTAAACGCTCCCCAGATCATCGGAGCAAGCAATGCAGCCAAGCCTAAACTCCAGCGATTCCTGGAGTCGATCATTTGCATAACATATTCCATTCGTGGCTGTATGCCCCATTAAGCGGCACTTCAAGCTCGAAGATCGAACACATCCGGAATCGTCGCAATCAGTTACATTGTCTCGAGCTTCCGTGGAAAAATGCAATTTCAGCGAACGGTTAAATATTCGTCGATACACGGTAATCGAATTTTCAAACGAATATCGGATGTGAATTCTTTGGATGTGGAATATCGTGCGATTTTACTGGTGAATTCTTTGGATGTGGAATGTCGTACGATTTCACTGGTGAATCTACACTTTCGTTGTGTATGGTTTTCAAAACAGTTCTAAGTCTGGAAAGAAGATACTTGGGGTAGGAACCACCCTTGTGATAGGGGTACCGACTTGAAGCTCGTCACAGAGGGTTCTGTTTGAAGGCCTATCGAAAGGTGTGACCAAACATCAATTTAGTTTGGTGTCACTTTAGGTTAAAAAAATATATTAATCATTTGAATTGGTTATTCGTAACCAGAATATTAAAGACTGATTTAATCATTGTCTTTTTTGGAAAGTGTTTTTGAGATTTATTGACAACTGGCATCCATTAAAATAAATAATAATTTTCTCTGACATTTCCCCAGTTCTGTCCGACGTAACCACGAACGACAAACAACGAATAATGCAACGAACAACTAGAGTGATAACTAATCGGATAGCGAATTTATTCTTTCCCTGCTTCAAATCAAGTTTTATTCGAATAATGCCGAACACTGCACTGGTTGGTGATATTAAGCCAGCTATTTATTACGAAAATACACGAAATTCAAACTTCCCGTTTATGGCGCTCTCGGACGCCCAGTTCCGACGAGCGTCGAATAGTTCGCGGCGTACGCAACTTCGTGGGAAACACGTCGACCCACGCGAATGCAAAAACCGACGACCCAATTCGAGCAACGACCGAAATATCGGCGTCAATAAGCCTGTGCATACGATCTGTCTCAAGAACAGGAATAACAGAAAATTAGCCTGAAGTTTCAAAGATCCACATTACACGTTCTAATCTTTGACTTTGCCGGACAGCCATCTAGGATTCCGTTCGAGGAAGTTGGTAGAACGCTGAACGCGTCGTGAAATGTTTAATTAGCCCGAAATCGAGGATCGAAAGGACAGCGAAGCTTGTAAACTCTGACGATCGTGGGGCTCAAGTGAGTTCGTACGGAATAATGGCTCGTCAAATGACCAAAGTTTCGGTATCAATAGGTAGTCGCCGAGAAGATAACATTTAGCGTCCGTTCTCCGTTATCTTCTCCGGTGTCGAATTTGGAATGACTTCTTTTTGCGAAACGGTCGTTTCGGTAGGTAGTTTGGACACCGACTCCGACACCGATGGTTGGCTCTTTCAACTTTCGAACTGCGAATTAGCCAATCAGCGTAATACATCTCTTTCATTTAATCGTTGCTTTCCTTTAAAATCATTCGTCCCTCATTTCGCCTACTGAATCTGTCCCTCAGCGTTATCTTTCGATGTTTGTTATTCAAATTGACGTATTAACATTTACATCTTAGGTTTTTCGGTTATGTGTTTCGCATTTAAAAAATTCCGTTACTAAAATGCAAATGTTAACTCATCAGATTGAATAAAAAAACATCGAAAGATAACTGTTTACCTTGATATTTCATCGATTTTTTATCACTGTGTCAATTTGACACCGAGAGAGAGATTCAGTTTGTAAAATGAGGGACGGGTGCAGGGAATATTCTATTAGGTTATTATTTTCTGCAATCGATGCAGAGAATTATTTCTTTGCATAAAGATTCGCAGTCTGGTTATTCTCAAAGATCTTAACCTGACGACTCTGGTCGCAGCTAGAGAGCACATCGGTTACTGATCAACGCATTTTGTTAATATTCTTTTTCGGATAGCGTTAGCTAGTAATAAAGTCACATAATTACTTATTATATAAAATATGCAAAAAGCATATGAAAATATGCACAAAAATATGCAAATATTCACGAAAAATATGATTATAACTAATACGAAAATATTTATACAGAAACACCATAATTTGCGTTACAATAAATTACTAGTCATTTTTCCACAATATAATGTTTGTATTTTGTAAGTGTAATTTTTCCATTACATCACAAGATGTAATGTGTGCATATTTATATTTGCTCTAATAGTATCGTGTATTACATTAGTTGACACATTCTCATACCTTAATATCCTCACGAGTTTAGATATTTCGCATAAACCAGGATTCTTTTTCACCACTGCATCTATTTTAAAACGAATTTGATCACCACATTTACTAGGCACAGCTCTTAAACGTTGAATACAGTCCATGAATATTTTCATTCAATTTGTTAGGGGCAAACCGACAGTTTCCAGTCCCTTCATTGTGGCTGGAAGAGTTTGTAAATTAACTTTTATAAACATAAAATTTTGTGCAACTTGTGTCTGTTGCAACACATTCTGAGCTGTTGCAATTGCAACTACTTACTTTGACATGAAGGAAAACATTTCCCTGGAAAACTTCTTGGTGTAACCAAAACTAAAGCGACAATTTCATCCATGGAAACGTACGGGCGATTATGGAAGTGACCAGAGATGCCTGATGTGCTGGACTACGAGTGGAAGGTTGCATTTTCTCATATCAATGAGCCCACGAAATCGAGCAGAACTCGCAACAGGTCTACTCTGTTCCTGAATTGAACTTTTTATGGAATTGATTTGTTTTATTTCTTATTTTATTCTTTAATTGTAATTTGTGCTGGTAATTGTTGGAACTAAATGATAGTAAAATGATTCCTAACATTATTGCTTTAACAAAATTTTGATAATTTCGGCGCACTGGTTCGATCAATTGTTATTTACACACTATTTGCAAATTATCGCAATATCTTTTTTCGACGTTCCTATTGCACTAAGCAAGTTGGTAACAGTTGTTCTTCTTGTTTTAAATTTACACAGTATGAAACATAATATTGATTATTAATTTACAGACGCAATTCTTATAATTTTCTTGAAAATGATCTAAAGTAAGATCGAAACGTCGAAAAAAGATATTGTGATAATTGGCAAATGGTGTGTATATAATAATTGATCGAACCAGTGCGCCGAAATCATCAAAATTTTGTTAGCAACAATCTACGATCGACATAAGGAAACATTTATTATTGCTTTAACCCTCTTTCTAGTATAAGTGGTCGACTACTAACGAACAGATGGTTAATTACTAGATTTTTCATTTTAACGAGTGGTCAACTTCTGAAGCGATTACTGAATTTTTAAATATGTTTCTTAAATTTGTATAAGTAAACTTTTTTGAAAAAGTGGCCTTGGTACATAATCTAGAAGACTTAAAGAGTGTCTTCAGGCATCGACTCTCGCTATTTGATGACAGAGCAAATGGTTACTATTGTTCGCGTAGAAAACTTCTCTTAACTGGTCAACTACTAGTGCCTTTACCTTATATCATCTTCATCAAAATCGTCAACTGCCCATTTACAGAAACAAAATAAAGATTGTGAATTAATGATTTTACTGTTTTCGGATGTTTAGAAAAAAGAATAGTCGAATCTCTTGTTTTATTAAAATTTTCGGCATAAAATTTTGGAGCCAAACAAATCGCAGCAAAATACATGTGTATGTGCACATTGTAGAAAACATATACATATGCAATATGCAAAATAATATTTGCATATCGAAATATGTATTCACATAAACATTCGCAGTCTACTTATTACCGATCAGTTGTTACGAGTTGGTTCACCAAAACTCGATACTACGCCACAGACAAAAAAATCTCGAAAGTGTTACATCGAATAACGAAGTCATGGGGTGGAGTCGATTATTTGGCCACAGTGAGACGCGATTCCCGCATCGAGATTTGCGAAATAACCTTGTATCTGTACGTGGCCGGTGAAAATCGAAGAGACGGAAACCGAAATCAGGCGATTTGTATTCCGGCGTTTCCGTTCTTTTCCGCGTGGGGGTATCGCGTGACCGTTCTGCGCCGGAAGGAGAAACACCGACCCGTGAAAGCTCTCTCATTCGCTCGCCGCTAGCGAACGGAGAACAATAGGAAGTTAATCAACCGCGATCCACCGCGCCGCGCCTGCTCGCCGGCACGAGAGTGGCCACAGAGTCGATCATAGGAACGACGTTTTCGTTTTAAAGCGAGAAAGCTCGCAGAACTTTTCAATGAAACCCCTCCGGAACGATTTCACGCGGCCGTGAGGATCGCGCGACTTCCCGAACCCGGCCCGATCCTCTTCGCAGGCTTCTTTGCGAAACTTTTCAGCCGGATTCCGCGAGCAGAAACTCGAAACTTTCGACCACCGTAAGCGGTGATAATTAATCGCCGCGCAAAATCTCCTGAATCGAGTTGCCAACTATCGATTACACCTCCGCCACTTTTCTCGACAATGACAACGCGGTTCGCGGCGGGAATTAGGCTCGTGGAAACGATGAGTACTAGTGAGCGTACTAAGTATTCATACACTTTTTAAAAACGAATAGCTTTTTAACGAAGAACGACAACGATCGCACATTGAGACCAAGTGAAATGGAACGAAGACATCACAGGCACGATGCATAGTGTGACGTTTCGATCATTTAGGAGCATTAAATTCTTAATGATATTGTTTCTTTTTTTTATCATGTATTTTGTTAAAACTACTCAAAATATGGTGATTTCTAATTACTTTAACATGACTTTTGTTGTATTGACCGAAAATACGTATTTTAACTCTTGCAAATTACTATTTGAAAGAGTATTTAATTTAAATGATACAAGGAAGTTGTAAACACAGTCTTACATAAATATATTCAAACTTTTAATAAACTAAATACATGAGAAACACTGAACAAGCTTTTCATGGGCAGTACTATATACACATGTACATTATCTATTAATTTTCACTCTCAGAACCGGAGTCGACTTCATCGTATTCAGACGAACTTTCATTATTGTCTTTTGTATTATGTAATGTAGGCACTGAAAGTAATTGTAGTACTTCCAGGGTAAGAATCCCTTTTTTTGTGGGAATGTGCCTTAAACTGGTAATCAAAAGGTCTGACGATACGAGCAGCCTATTAATGGGGTCTATATTTGTGGCAATCCGTGAAATTTTTCTCGTGAAAAGTTCACGAAACCTTGTGTTAATAATCGCCAAAATAAACAATATGTTAAATAATAGTCGAACAAACAATACTAAACAAAAGACAAAAACTATCAAATGTAATAAAAATCAAACACAACAACAATTAAACAAAAACAATTGAATAGAGTAAAAATCAAAGTGCAGGTTTGTGAATATCAACAGAAACGTTCTGGCTCGGATAAATTGTGTTAGACAACTGCACGAGGTGACAGCGTAAGGCTGTTGAAAACAAATGAAAACTCCCATAGACGCAGACGGGCGCAAAAATTGTTTGCGTAGCTGACTATGTATATAGACAAGGCTTCCATGTATACATTCAGTGTAGTCTCAGGTCCATATTCGCTCATCTAATAAAGTTTTACTCTTTAAAACATTGGAAAATACTGAAAAGTTCTTCGACTTTGTATGATTATTAACCATAATATATTATATGTGTAATATTCAGGAACTAAAAATATTGAAAACACACGACAAAAGATTGAATAATCACAAAAATTAAATACAATAACAATTGAAGTTCAAATACACACACTTTTATTCGGGTAAAGTATCACTGACGATTGATGTAGTTTCATCATTTGTATGAGCAGAAGTTGCACTTGAGGCTTATTTTTCTTATCTGAATGCGATGAAAAGTTAAAAACAATAGTGATTCTGGGTTACGGAGGTATTGCTTTCAAGGTAAGAGTAAATACGCAATTTTTAAAAAGTGTTCAATTTCGGAATTAAATTCCCCTAAATGCTCGAAACGTCACACTGTGCGATGCCGTGAAATTATCGTGTTACTTCTAGACTGCGGATCTTTATGCAATTTGTAGGAAAATTGAGAAGTTGAAATTCAAAATTGAAGATGTCAATATATGATTTCTCCTCCCTTAAAATCATTAAGGAAAGAATGAACATCCAATTTGGTTTCTATTTCTTGCAATCGATGCAGACGACTTTGATTTTGCATAATGATCCGCAGTCTAGTTACAGTTATCGCGCGTTTTTTGTCGGGGATCGTCTGCGCAATTGAAGTCGAGTGCCTACTCACTCCACTGCCGGCCAACGCTGCGCCGCACAATGGGCCAGATCGGCGCGCTAGCTGTTCACGCGTATTTCACCATTATTTCAAAACATAAAGACCACATTAAATATATCGTCGGATTCGTCTTGGCATCAGCTATAATATTATTGAATAAAAAATATATAGTTATAAATAAATAATGAAGGTAAACACCATTTTTTATTAAAAAAAAGAAATTATTGAAATTTTTTGTATTGAGATTTGTAGAAGACTGTGTACTGATTACTTTTTGTAGGAAACATTTTTTTGTTACATCACCGGAAATGTCTGTAAACTCGTGTGAATAATGAATAATATTTGAAAACTGGCTATTCAGGCATTCAAACAAGAGTAATTCATAATTATTGAATGAATGAAGTTTATTATATTTAATGAAATAACAAAAATGTGTTATTACTGTCTTATTTAAAAAATTACAAAAATTCAAACAAGATTAAGTATTATATTTTACAAAGTTCCTGACTATATTCGATTGATCATATGGATTTTCTGCTTATAACTCTGTTTATCTATGAATAAACAAAAATCTATACTATAATTCCTCTTAACAAAGGTAAAATACAGGTCTTTAATATGGAAAAACTGCTCTGATGCTATACTACGATCCTGTTACTATAATCTCTCAAATACAAATGATTCAACTGTGAGCTAGTAATAAGTTCGAATGTTTATCAATGGTCGTATAATCTAAAAACTTCATAAGATAGGTCTCGGTTAGGTCTTTACACTCTTAAGAGCTGCTGAGTGGTCGTCAATGCGTCTCGCGCAACGCGATTCGCCGCGGAATTGCGTGACACGCGACGCTTTAAACCATCATAATTTCCAAGTTTAGATCGATTTGGATGTGAAATTTATTGTGTATTTTGATGTAGATCTAATAGTAATTTGGATGTGGATCTTTTAGAGGAGACGTTGCTGAAAATGTTTCACTTTGTTAGAGCACGACACTATATAACACTTTTAACTTATCCCTTGTCAAAGGTGAAAAGCTTTGACGGTATTCCTTGGTTGACTAAGTATTTTTTTTTATAACAAATTATGAACATTAATGTTTAGTTCCTGGTGCGTTCTCAACATAGATATACATTCTTCATACAAAAACAAATTGGGCACTTAATCTTTAGTAGGTTTTCCAGGACATCGTTATGAAGAAAAGGAATTTTTTCGGTGATAAATCGTATCTGAAAAAGTTTGATCTTTGAACGCTTATTGTAACGAGAGTTTTTAATAACTTTAATTAATATTATTGTTTTTGAATGTAATGGACATTTAAGAAACATTGTACATTCGTTAAAAATCGATATGAGGACTTCGATTTTTTAGCTCATGAACAGCTAGCGCGTCGATCTGGCCCACTGTGCGCAGCGCCGTAGGGCGGCGATGATTCATCTCGGCTTGGGTATATCGGTGTAAACACCACAACTGACTCAAGTGAATCGAATTTTCATTTTTTCTTATGGGACTTTCACTAACTTGTTTCTGGCATTTCTCTGATTATAATGACACCAAACACGATATAACTTCAACTGTATTTAGGGGTTTAATCGATGATGAAAGTTTCAAAGGCAACGAAGAAGAGCGACAACGCGGGCCTTTGAACTGTGCCGGCGACGGCGCTTGTTCGCGTCTCTTTCTCTCCAATACGCTAATCTTTGTTGCGTTCGAAACTTTCATCGTCGATTAAACCACTAAATACAGTTGAAATTATATCGTGTTTGGTATCATTTTGCATTAGAAAAATGCCACGAATATGTTGGTGAAAGTTCCATAAAAAAATAATGAAAAATAAAGAAGATTAAATTTTGGTGTTACATTGTGATGGCCGCGCGGGCCTTTAAACTGTGCCGGCGACGGCGACACGCTTCGGCCACGCGATTCTATTTCATTTTGTCCTTCTTTATGTTCGGCTCGTCGATTGAAGTCTAGGCGCGGTCGACGCAGTCATAAAACAATCATTTCCCTGCGCAATATTTGACGGTGCAGTACACGGCTGTTTGACAAAAAACGCGCGATTACTGTATTTCATTCGGTCTCTATATGACGTCATTCTTCGTGATCGTCTTGCGATGGTGAGGGACAAAGCGAGCCCGTATTCGTTGCCTACCGTTTGACGTTCGAACAGTACATTTACCTTAGAAACTATGTCAAAAAATTGGAGCAGAAGTGTCTCAGCACGATTTGCTCGAGGCGGACAATGTTCTCGCGTATCTGCGCCGGAGCAGGTTTCATTGAAGGTATTAAAGACGTGCGAATGAAAAGGTGTAGCTATTAAAACGGGATAAAAGTCGGTAGACATCGAGACGCCTAAGCCTCGGACAAAAGTACGTCTCTAAAGGAGTTAATTTGAGAATGGAACTCTCGCGAATTGCTCTCGATAGTATTTCTCGAGAGTGAACTAACTGCTCTAACTCGTCGAGACAGTTCAAATCGTACAGTCCAATATTGAAAAAGTTATCGTTTCTTTTTAGAGCGTCCGAATATTAAAGGGAGTCGCTGTCTCTCGCGAGAGTTTTTCTTTGAAATGGACTCCCTCGCCGCTATCTGGTTCGCGCAAAGCGGCCGCGCTCGCGAGGGTTGACAAAATTCTCGGGGCTCCAGAAATTCCTGAATAAGGAAGCCAGGCCTTTGGAAATGCCGGCCGCTCGTCGGCAGCGGATACCTGAACCCGCTGATAACGGGTCCCTCGGTTACTTCGCGAAATCCTTTTGATCCCGTTGGCGGAACGTCCATCAACAGGTGAACGAGCCGGTCGACGAGCAGATACACGGTATGTACATATATGTATGTATGCGCAGTCAGCCACGTTGAATAGGCAAATTTGCGAGGGAGGAGCGAGGGGAAGTGGCGCATGGAGCAACGAGGAAGCTCGGTGGAAAGACGAATGAACGATGGCCGTTACAAACGTGCTATTTTTGACGCTGCCGCACCGCGAAAAACAACGGTGACAGCTGGCGACCAACAACTTTCAAATGCGGCCCGCCGCGTCGGTTCTCGATGCAACTCGTGTCTCTTTGCCTTCGGAACGCGATGCCTTTGACTACGAGCGTGGCGTGCTACGAACAGTATCGATTCCCATCCGACACCATACGAATGCGCATTAATTACGTCCAACCCGACTCCACACAGGCCACGAATCGCACGGAACACTCGCCGCTCTGTCGTTTCGGCGACAAACGTTAGTTTCGACCCACGAAACACGAACGCTTTTCACGATTTCACACGGTGCCCGTGCTAAACACTGTCTAGGCACTTGGTCCGCAATTTTCATTCGCTCTTTGTCACGCAGTTTCTGCGAATACGAACACTCGACACAGTTGAGGATGAATTTTCCTTTATCTCGATCGTAGATAGTGCAAATAAACAATTTAATGATTTCGGCGCCACAAGTTCGATCAAATGTTACTTACTAAGCCAGTATGCAATGTAAATTGTTCTCGACGTTTCGATCCAAATGTGGACCATTTTCAAGAGAAATTTTGCGTCTGTAAAAAACTGTAAGCTATAGTAATTGTTCAACAAAACCGGGTAATACCAATAAAACTTTGACATACTTGCTAAGTGTAAACGAATTATATTTTACTGATGGAACTTTTGAGAAAACTAATTAATTCCATGCCGGTAGCGGTAAACTGAAACCACGTGGCCATTAAGGAAGAACCAAACGTCAGAACATATCGAACGATAGCCAATCAGAACACAGAGATCGATGAGTTCTCTAATCAATATTTGGCGGCAATTATGAATCATGCCGGTCCACCAAAGCCACTTCACATGTGCTTATATAGATGTTATGGTAAATTAATAATTGACATTCAGAATATTTGAACCAAAAATTACATACAATTTCTCTTGTATGTGAGAACACTAGGTGTTTAATTTATGGGTGAAAAACAAATAATGCAACTTATTATGTGGAAACGTCATCATAAACACATTACTGGTTTAGGAATGCTGCGTAATATTCATGAATCTTAGGAGTTTCGTACGTAAGATTTACGCTATGCTATTTAATCATATGAATAGTTTCCAGTAACAATCTTTGTTGCAGGTTAGGTTTTCTGTCAATGATTTTCGCATTCTCAAAATCAAACGCATGGTCAAATTCTACAGAATGTTTCGTCAAGGCAGTGTACTGTGGTGGAGGCAGAAATATGTTACGTGTGTGTTCTGTGATCCATGTGTCTAAATGTGGAGACGTCTGTCCAATGTATGCTTGG
Organism: Lasioglossum pauxillum; assembly: GCA_933228785.1. NCBI lineage: Eukaryota > Metazoa > Arthropoda > Insecta > Hymenoptera > Halictidae > Lasioglossum > Lasioglossum pauxillum. The sequence goes on along the minus strand of OW121702.1, from coordinate 33,653,478 downwards.
TTGCAGCCTTTGCATGGTATTGCATATACTATGTTACAACTTTTTAGTAATGGCAATTTATATTTTATTGGTGGAAACCAGTTTTTTAGATATAATGATATCCTATAGATTGTATGAATTCCAAACTTTCTGAAAATTCTTCTGATGTAATTAGAAATATTTTCCACATATGGAATGACTACTGTGTTTTTCCAATTAGTTGAACCTGTTATTTTGAACTTCTACTCTTTTCGTTTTTCGACGAAAAGGGGGTGATATATTTCAAATATTCTTTCTTTGATAATATTGGAAATAAGATTAACAGGGTATCCATTACGTTGGAGTACATTTCTAATGAGCAACAAATTATCAGATCTAAATTCTGGATTTGCAAGAATGATGGCACGATAAATTAGACCTTTGATGAGGCCTATTTTATGATGTAACGGATGGAAAGAGTGAAAATTTATGTATCTGCCAGACCAACTAGTTTTGTGGTAAATACCAATTCGTTTTTAATTCTTTACTCGTCTTAATTATACGGACGTCAAAAAAATTCAACCTTGAATTGATCTCAACTTCATGAGTGAACTGAATGAGTCTGTTATGATAACTGTTGAAAGTGTCCAATAAAATTGTAATTTGATCAGGTTTGCAACAAGTGAAAACATTTTGCTCAGTGAGTAACATTTGATCGAACCTGTGGCGAAATCATTAAATTGTTTATTTACAGTTGAGGACATTGCGATACAGTAGAATTGTTCGTACTAATTAGTGGAACATAGTAAGTAGAATTAAATAAAAACACTTTTTTTTTGCGGTGTTGGTATGAAACTTTAAACATGGTTTTCTCGAAATGTTCCTCTTTCACATGGCGTAGGTAAAATCTCAAAAACTACGTTTCCGAGTGGTCTGAAATTTTAACAAGCTATTCCACATGCTACATCGCCGGCGTTAATTTATCATATTTTTAACTTAAAATTATGATAAAAAGCATGAAATTTTAAATATAAACTTTTGCTAATTTTCAAGATAAATTATTTCGTCTGGCAGTATTTCCACTCGGAGATTTCGAGTCATTTACGTCAGCAAGGAAAAAATCGTGAAAATCGATCAAAAAAACTTCTCGCGAGACAGCCCCTTAATACAAGAGCACAAAAAAGTCGATCAACGTTAAATGCGTTTCTTGCAGTGGTTCGCCGACGACACGACGCGACATGCCGTTCTAATTGCGAACAGAATTTATTTCCAGACAAAGCCGGAAATTATCCGCGCTACGAGGTTAGCGCCGAGAGCGAAATTCCAGCTGGAAATTTCGCCGTCCGCGAGGAGTGTCGAGTAACTCTTCTAAGTCAATTGTCGCAGAAAAACTTTCCCCACGGTCAAAACGTGAGTTTTTCATAACGTGTAACGAGCCACCGGATGAAAGTCACTCGAATTTCACGATCCCACGGAGTCCTGAACCTCCTGGCGAGAAGAACCCTTTGCGGTTAAGCTAGCGGGAGCAGCAGACCGGGGGCAATTTATAAAATACAAGCGATTCCCTCGAAAACGTTTTGAAACGTGAGTGGCGTACGCCTTCGGGACCGTTCCTCAAAACCGCTGCGATTTCGATCCAACGATCATTCTAGCACGCACTCGACACATCGCTATTCCGCTCTCACGACTTACCCCCCTTAATGACTCTAATATCTTTCGAATGATCGCTGAATTCCGCGGCGAACCAACAGCCTAATCGCTCCTCCCTCGGCTTCGGAACCGGAGGGTGAGAAATCTGGATCAGTTTAAACGCAAATCACGCTTTCAGCTCGGTAACTCGAGAATGATTCGCCTCTTGAGCCCACAGCACAATCTTTCCATCCAATTTATTGGCTCTCGCGAGGGTGTGAACGCCTTTTTTATTTATTTCGTTCCCGTTCATCTCTTTGTAATATCACGTTGTTCTAAAAGTTTATACTTTTGCTTCTCCGAAGGTCCTCCCCATAGTTACCCACGCATCTTTTTACGTGGAAAGCGAATGAGGGTTTAAACCTAAATCTACCGACCATCAAAAGTGACTGATGTGTATTGTATTATAAGAATAACAAGATTAAATTTATTTATATTATGTGCGATTTTTATTCTAATATATGTATAATGGATTAAAAAATATCTCAAATCAGTTCCTATGAAAACGTCTTTATAATTTCAATAATTGCAAGATGAAAAATCTAAAACCGGTCATTTGGCATGGTATAGGATTAGTTAATGAAGCCTCCAGCTCCGTACGATAACTGAATCGCAGAATGCGAGGGCAAACGCGATTCTCATGCATCGCGCGCGATTCCATTCGATATTTTCATAGAAAATATTTTCTCGCCGGCCGCTGCGTGCGGAGCGGAAACGATCCCGAGCAGAGACAGTATTTCGCGAATCGTCTACAATGAAATCGATGCTCGGGTCACTTCTTTTCCCATTCTGGATCGCTCACGATCCTTCGCGTGACGTCCGATTCATCGGCAATATTCGACAGTATTTGCGTTGACAAATTCGATCGCGGTATTGTCCACGGTTGCCGAAATGCACGCGAATTCTATCGATTCGTGCGGACGGTGATACACCGTGTCGACCGGTATACACGCTGGACCGGATATAAGACATTTCTTTCGAAATCGAAAACGCCACACGCGGGAAAAGTTGCCTGATGACAGAATCAGAATCCAAAAAAATTGTCGATGATGCCTTCAAGTTGCGCATTGAGCCCAAAGATTGAAGATTTAGGGAAAATATCGACATTTTTAAGAATATCGAAATCTGTCATAGATGGTGTAAGGACAATCAAAAAGTATGGTTAAACGTGATTTAACACATATTTTATGCGTATTAGCCAATTTACAAATGAAAATGTGTAAATTCAGTTCAAATATAGGATGCGGCGCCAAAATCCGGACAAAATTCAATTTTAATTCCCCGCTGTTCTATACCACTTCGAGAGGTTACGATTGGCGTCCAAATAGCTAGACGCATGTACTAAACATTCATAACTTCGAAACAGTCGCAATGTTGAAGCCAAGTGCGGAGTATAATCGAAGAGCCGCGATTATCGAAAGTGTTCGCGCTGGACGCTCAGCGACAGAAATCATTCGATTCTTTGGGCACACAAGATCGATTGTGTATGATGTTGTCGCGAAGTATAACGAATCGGAGAAGTCCAACGAAGGTTTTGCAACACCGGCAACGAAAACTCACTCGAAGGAGCGCGTTGTCAGGACGCCCGAAATCATTCAACGGACTCAGGAGCTGATTTTTGAGGATCCAGGGCAGTCGATCCGAAAATTGTCGTCAGTTGTCGGTGTGAGTGAAAAAACTATTTCTGGAAATCGTCTGGAAAGCTGTACGTTTTCCAGCAGGACGGTGCGCCCGCGCACACAACTCATTTGATGCAAAATTAGTTGTCGGACAACATCGACATGTCTTTGGTCCAAAGAATTTTGGCCTCCCAACAGCATAGATTTAAATCCTTTGGACTTCTATGTATGCAGCGTAGTTGAAAGGATCACTAACAAGTTCAGACAACCAAAAGTCGCATTATTGAGAGCCGCTATTGAAGCGGCATTCGCCGATATGGGCCGTGACTCATTAAAACGGGCCTGCGAACGCTTCAGACCGAGAATGGAGGCGGTCATTCAAGCAGAAGGGGATTATATTGAGTAAATGTGTTCTTTATGACCTAACAAACAATTTAGTAAAAAACAAAATTATAAACTTTTCCATTTTCGCAATAAAAATTATGTTTTAAAAAAAATGTTTAATTTACCCTGTATGTAATTAATATACTACGGATCTTTATGCATTGACGACTTATAAAAATTGTCAAAAATGCTGGAGTATTAAATCAACAGGATTTGGTACGATTTTTATTTATTTTGTATCTACAAATACTGTCACCAACGAAAATAGAATTTTATTTGGTGTCACTTTCTCAAAATTTGTATATTAAAATTGAACATTGCATAAAAATTATTTTGATTATTCGATTATTTGACTATTGATTAATCGTGTCAATCATACTTTTAGGTTGCCCTTACTCCATCAATGGCAGAATATATGGCTTTTTGGCTAAATGGCACCACTATGCGGCGGCTTATCGGTTCCCACTACGTTCGCCGAAACATGCTCGGCGCGTGATAAATTTCATCGAATTTCCCATGCCGAGCAAAAAAACATTGCAAAAAGTATGCAGATTGAATATTCCGTTAACATTCGCGACGTTTCCCGTGTAAATTACACGATAGCGTGGAATATTCAGTTTTATTCCGCGCATCGGTTGACCCGACCCTACGATGAACCTTGCAGAGCAGAATTGCAGCCTAAACACCGGTTATTTGAAACGATGCACATATGCATGTATCTATGCGATTGTTGTACGCGTATAAGAAGCCTAACGATAGCACGGTTAATGATGTAATCGTAGACGATCATTACATTCGTATATGCGCGATATGAGATACGAGCTTAATATCGTGATTCACCAATCATGTGGCGAAGCCAAAATTCTCATTTGATCCTTGCTCGCTTACTCGTTCAATAAATTATTCTAATCCTACGAAGAACACAATCTGGACATTGAAATAGTATTCCTTAAAACGATGAAACAAGGCAACTCTACGTACTAACATACGCACGTATGTTACGCGCATGACTGGAAATTTAGTTACAACGTAGAATTTCAGCGAAGAACAATGTGTGTTTCGCGTATGTAGGTATTATCTAAACCATCGTGCTGGATTTACACAGTTTAATCAAACAGTCAGTTCATGATTAATTCGAAAATGGGAACAGACTTTCCTTGTTACCTCAACGTTGGGCTCTATTAAAACAAGCCAATAGTAATGCAGAAGAGTTGAATGCACCAGTACGATAAATCAAGATATAGACGATATAATTTAGACCGATTAAATTTCCGCAACTTTTGCAATTACTTTTAAATAACTATTTCATGTACATCTTTGCAATAACTAAAATTTTGATATTCTTAACAATTAATTTACATTTGATTTGATTTCTTTTACAGAAACTTCCTTAAAAGTACTTTGTTGGCAGAAGGTTGAATTTGATTTGCATAAGGGTGAAATTGATTTGCGAAAGGGTGAATTTGGAGTGCGAAAGCTGTATTAACGGGCACGTCCGGCGGATGGGTTAAATGTGTGTACATGTTATCGGCAAAACGGGTCGCTCTCAGGCCCGGTCATTAGACGTCGCGATAAAGAATACAATATTATCATCGGCGGTCGGTGGGAATACAGTGGCCGTAAATCCGGTAGCGGTAAATAGTGCTCGCAGCGATATCGAACGATCGTTCATTCTCTGTTTTCGCGAATCGCGACCGGTTTATCGACCGCGGTCTAAAAAATATGAACGTCGGCGCGGCTCCGGTGTGGGTGTGCGAAAAAGAGCGAATAAAAAGGGTGAAACAGAGATATCGTTTCTCATCCGGCGCTATGGTAATTAAATCGCGCCGCCGATCCGAAACTAGTGTACTCGACAAGTTTTCCGCGAGAAACAAACGGCCGGCAGGGGTGGGCGAAACCGGCGTGCAGAGGATAACAGGGGAAACATCGGGAACGACAAATAACGACAGTTCGGAAGTAGGGCGAGCGTTTTTACGGGAGCGTCGTCCTGCGAGGAAATCCAGTGCCAGGAAGCGTCGAACGATGGTGTGCCTTTGGCGCTGACAATAGAGAAGAATGAAGATGATTTTTCGGTGCCTCTGCTTTTTTCCCCCTGCAACTCATGCATTCACGCTCGTTGTTAGCGATCGCCGATTCCCGATTGCCAGGGTTATGTACTCGCGCTTTAACGATGAAAGCGGATCTCCCGGTCAGCGGGCTCGTAAATTCGAGCATTTTACGGGCTGTAATGAAAGGTTAATTGCGTGATCGAACAGCCAACAATACGCGGAACACAATCTTTCCGCGAGAAGTATTCGATCATACAAATCAACCTTTTGTACCAGTATAATAACTCGTGCATTCGATGTGGAAAATATTTTCGTCGACGATCTGGGTAAACGTGATTATGGAACTCTTCAAATTTTCACAATATTCGACATATAAAAATAGAAATATAGTTTTTTGTACATGTATGACAAACGTCCGATGCAATACTATTTATTTTTGTTAAATACTCAGATAATTTTTACTATAAATTTCGAGTTTGATGAAATACTTTCTGTGTAGGCTACTTCGCCTCAAATATTTCTGTTGTTTTCAAAGATACATTAAATGGCTTCAGGATTCAGTTGAAGGGTCCAATCAACAATGCAGATAATTCGAAAAACTGAAACTAGAAGTAAAACGAGGTTTGCTGGGGCATTATTAAATAAACGAGATGACTGTTATCGCATACTAACCTTTGAGGAAATATGTCGACCGAGTTTCCCATTCGTAACAATGTAAAGCTTTCACGGACCTCGCGGTTCTAGACACTATACGAAATAAATATTATTCTCCACTTTCCCGGCTTCTGGCAATAATATTCACAAACTATTTACTGCGAATCTCGGCAATATCATCAAATATGGTATCTTCGCATGTCAAACATCACTTCCCGAAAAACAACCCCCTGAAAATATTTATTCGCAGAGATGTCCTTGAGTGCTCTCCATAGCGTGTCTGACTACAACTCGATATTTTCACTTGTAATATTAAATTGTCTGTGTTCCCGTTGATCTAATTATCTTCTAACGAGGAATTGATGCCAAATAACAGCGGCGAACAAATAATACATCGATAACATTTACAAACCCGATGATAAGTGAAACGAAACATTATTCGTCAGACACGCAAGCTAACCGGTATCTAACCGTGCATACACGCGATAAGAAGCACGTAGATCTCATGAAACACGAGGCTCGGTATAAAAACACTATGAATTTTTTATATATTTTCTTCTTCTCTACAAGATAACCTCGGTTTCGAGTGAGTTGTCAATTTGTCGACGCTATCTGCAACGACATGCACATTCCTTCCAGATGGATTTCTCATTTTCTATTTCGAAAGTGATATTAAAAAGATATTATACAAACGTGCGTGCACGGAAAGCAACAAACAACGTTATTTCTCAAAAACAACCCCTAAACTTACAGGGAAAGTTGTCGAACCCGTGAATTCAAAAAATTATCAAACTTCGCACACAAGTAGAGTAAGTTATACCTAATGTAACCCTATTTTTTCGTGGTGCTCCACGCATTGAAGGGGTGAAATCAGCCCTTAAAAAAATTTCGAAATTTTCACGAAATGTCTCGGGAACAACAAACGATATTAAAGAAAATTTAGCGTGTCTACCAAACTATGTAAAAAAATTTTTTAATTCATTTGGTAGACAACAACATGCAACCGTATATTTTCGTGTTGCACCTCTCATTGAAGGGGTGAAATAAGCCCTTGAAAAAATTTCGAAATTTTCACGGAATATCTCGGGAACAACAAACGATATTAAAGAAAATTTATTGAGTCTACCAAACTGTGTAAACAAATTTTTTAATGCATTTGGTAGACAACAACATGCAACCGTATATTTTCGTGTTGCACCTCGCATTGAAGGGGTGAAATCAGCACTTGAAAAAATTTCGAAATTTTCAAGGAATATCTCGGGAACAACAAACGATATTAAAGAAAATTTATTGTGTCTACCAAACCGTGTATAAATTATTTTTAATTCATTTGGTAGACAACAACATGCAACCCTATTTTTTCCTACCGCTCCTCGCATTGAAGGGGTAAAATCAGCCCTTGTAAAAATTTCGAAATTTTCACGAAATATCTCGGGAACAACAAACGATATTAAAAAAAATTTATTGTGTCTACCAAACCGTGTATAAATTATTTTTAATTCATTTGGTAGACAATATGCAACTTTCGTTTAAACTTATTTTTTTGGAAATGTACTAAAAGTTTCCCATATAAATTCGTAACTGTGATCTGCGCGTCCAGAATGCAGTATACCTGTTACAGAATGTGTTTGCTTTCGACCACGCAACGGTAAATGTCGGACACTGTATGTCCTCGGTTAAAATTCGCTCTCGTGATATGAAATGAAAAACCGATCCGGTCGGGAGCGTTTTGCAGGGATATCGTCATCAATTATATCGTCGTCACGAGTCACGATAAATTTCTGTAATTGTTAACGTCCCGGGTGAAAACAAAATTTCTAAAATGTCTGGTTCGCGCGTGAACGTCGGTTGTCCCTCGACCGGCGAGATATATGGACGTGCATTATCCCGTGGTACCGCACAATAAAGTAACGCGGTCGTGTCACACTGCGAACGATAATTAGTTTAAGCGGTATGTAAATGCGCATTAGTCTTTTCGGGAGTCGGTTGAAATCGTGAATACGCGACTAAATAGAACTCGGTGATGAGGTCGGGACAAACTTCGGTACGCGACAGAGGGAAAACCGCGAGGCTGCAGCGTCGTTCCTCTAGTCGAAAGTATAATAGATAAACACGGTTGATTAAGGCTCCGGCAGCGATGCAGTTCGCCTCGATGAACATTCTGCAGAGCGTTGATGCACCCTGCATACAGGTTTTGCACTCCAAGTTCAGCCTTTTGCAAGTCAATTTCACCCTCTTGCAAATCAATTTCAAATTAATTACACTTGAAAGCATCCCTCTTGAGTTCAGAAAAAGTCATGGACGGGAGAGTTAATACGCTTTTGATGTCTTATGAATAGACTGCGGATTTTATGCACTTATAACAAAAATGGGTGCATGTAATTTAAAGCAGTGGACATGTTAAAAATATTTAAGAACATCAATGTATTAGTTTCAGCTTCATAGAATAATTAAAAGAAGAATACAATTTTTATTTGGGTCCTGTGTCTTGTCATCAATGCAAACATTTTTTATTTTGCATGAAGATCCGCAGTCTATTTATGAAATAATATTTACGGAATTCATTAGTGGTAACAACTCAAAAAGTCAACACCCAAAAATCAGGTTTTGTGCTCATGTAACTATCAGGCGTACCAATTACCGCTGTAGCCAAAATGGTGGCGCCATTCCCTATCAAAAACGCTTGAAGTCGCGTATAACTTTGGAACGAGTGCACTCCGCACCTTAAAACTTGCATTTGTGGAGTGTTCTCGTGAAAATCTACAGGATTGTGTAAAAATGTTTGGTCCCAGAAAGTGAAGTTCAACCAAGAAAAGCGTTGTAAATAGAACCTTTCAAGTTTCTGTACAGGGTGTCACAAAATTATATGTCGCGGACAACATAGCGCGATTCTGCCCCCGCGAGTTAGTCGAAAACGACATAGGGAACTCCCACAAAATTGACCTTGAACTTTTAGGACTACAGATTATTTTTAAGATCGAAGATTTTTAATCTCACAAAAATATTTTCGTTTTTTTTACCTTGTTTTTCAAGGTCAATTTTGCGGGGAACTCCTAATGTCATTTTCGACTAAATCGGGGGTGTGAAATCGCGCTAAGGTGTCCGCGACACGTATAGTTTTGTGACACCCTGTACTTGCAGCAGGATTCATAATAGAAGTCCGAGAATGCTGTTATATTATCTCCGGCCTACAAAATTGATTAAAAAAGAACATACATCGTCATTTAACTCATGGTCGTTGCGATCAACATATTATCGCATCTGACCTCCGAGGCTCGATAAATTCATTCTTCATCGAAGCCAGAGGCTCCGGAGTGCGGGGGGTCTCCGGCACGGTGTGTAATCACGTTTCTGTTTCCATTATGGCCGTTCCACAAGATCGATTGGATCGCGACCGGCAATCGCGCGGAAACGTTCCGGACTCGAATTTGAGATACGCGACAGAACAGTGAAGAGGCAACCGATCGGGTACGGCGGCTGCTTTATGGGCGATAGGTAAGTAAATTTTCGCGGGTATCGCCGGTGACGATCGCAATCAAAAGTTATCTTAGCGACAATGGACGGCCGAGATGGAAACGGCAGCGCTGACAATGATATTTCAAAGTCCGTTGCGACCCACTTTCGTAATGGTACAATCCGATGGGGCGTTGGGACGGGCATCGTTATCGTTGCCTTTGACTTGGATAACGGCCAAAACGTGGCGCGAAATATCCCGCCCGTTATTTTCTCTCGAGCTGATGGCGACGAAACTTCGACCGTCCGCTAATTCCACGATCGCAACCCCCTTCCCATAATTACCTCGCATCGTCCGATCGCGGCAAACAATTTCGGACAAGCTGTCTGTGGCAACCAAGTGGCTCATTTATTTATTCGTCGGCGGTACCGAACACTTCAGCCAGAAGAAGTACGAACTCGATCCACAAAACAAATCGGAAACAGGAAAATTTTGCGTTGAAGTTGATGAACCATTTTGCATTTCAGCGTGATTAGCTTTGATTACTCTGTTGCTAGCGGTTCTATCAGAATATTTTTAGCTAAAATAACATGGTTCAAGTGGAGCTTTAAGCTGATTCCACCAAATTTCTTGTCAACCCTTTTTTCCCCATAGTTATCAAGGTCACCTTGTTTCTTGAATTTTCAAAAAAATGATTCGTTTTTACCCACGGTCCCTTTAAGAATTTTGAACAGGACACAATAAAAAAAAAGTTTTGCCTTGAAAAAATCTGTCGAGCCATGAAAAAGTTGTAAACAACAACTTCTAGTATTTTCTCTGTAATCCCTACCAATTGCAATGTTTTCAGAAATGTTTTTCACGTCTTGTAGTAAACTAATTCGTATGATTGACATCAATATGTTGCGAATAATGCTCGCGGGAGCGGATGTTCGACAAAGCATCACTGCGAGAAAGTTATCGGTTAACTGGCGTGTCGCTCCCGAAGGAAACAAGCCGAAATCGGTGGAAATAGGATAACGCGGAAGTTTCGAGCACTTTTGCGAAATTTCTCGCTTATCCGGGGAAATGAACCATCCTGCGGGTCGATGAATTATCTCGAGATGTTACGGGGGCGGGACGGGTGTATTCTGTTCGTCTAGTTTGTAGCATGAATTCTTCCGCTTCCTATGCTACAGCCGAACGTTTCCGTAACAACCATAAATCTCGGCACTGTTCGCATCAAGTTACTGGGAAAGTTTCGGGAAACGGTTCATTTCCACAATGGCGGACAGTAAAAAAAAGGGGACGGAGGACATAACGGGGCAAGTTCCCGGACGTACGAAAGGAAAAAGCGCAGCCACTCCCACGCTGGAAGATAGAGTCACCGTAAAACATTACCTTTTTGTTTAACTTGAACATCCGACGTCAATGGATCGCGCTCCAATTTCACGGGGACCTCCGCAATCCCCGATGACATAAGCCGCGGTACTCGTTTTCTATTTTATTCCCCGCGATTCTATGTTTTCGTTTTACGCAAGAGAAAACACTTTTTTTTACCCACCATCGATTTTCCGGCGGGCGTATATATTCCGGTGCGCGCAAAAAAAAGTTCATTATTTCTCGACAAAAGTGTCGGAACGCAATTGAGTCAGGAGTCTTTTCGTTCGTGCAGCGACGCTGAAATCAATAAATTTCCGCTATCCGTTTTGATCGTGCAGCGACGCGCTCTTTTCATGTTCTTGTGCATTCACGTCGAACGATATAAATTCGAACGTTCAGTTATAATTCATCACTTGTTGATTCGATCCGAGACTAAGATACGTCCGTATCTATTCCAGTTCTTTCTGCGATGACTGGACAGCGGATCTTTATGCGAAATCAAAATTTTCTACCCGATTGACGTCTTTCTTAACATATTTAATAGGTTGAAAATAAGATAATAATACTTTAAAATTATTTTAATGTTCTTACTGTTTTAGATTACAACTACTCATTTTTTTCATAAACGCATGAAATCTTGAAAATTGACATTGAAATTCAACAAACACGTAAACGTACTTGATCCTGAATTGGGTTCGGAATTGATCTATTATATTAAATTCTGTTGTCTTTCTTAACAAGTTTAATAGGTTGAAAATAAGATAACAGTATTTTTAAATTATTTTAATGTTCTTACTGTTTTAGATTACAACTACTCATTTTTTTCATAAACGCATGGAATCTTGAAAATTTACGTTAAAGTCAAAAAAAAAAGGTAAACGTACTTGATTCTGAATTGGGTTCGGGATTGATCTATTGTTGAATGTAATAACATTATGTTGTCTTCCTTAACATGTTTAATAGGTTGAAAATAAGATAACAGTATTTTTAAATTATTTTAATGTTCTTACTGTTTTAGATTACAACTACTCATTTTTTTCATAAACGCATGGAATCTTGAAAATTTACGTTAAAGTCAAAAAAAAAGGTAAACGTACTTGATTCTGAATTGGGTTCGGGATTGATCTATTATATTACATTCTGTTGTTATGTTGTAATGAAATTTCCACTTTCCTTTAAGAAGATGGTTCTTGCACGAATTTGGACTTACACGAAACGTTTTTAACAGATTTTTGCTGATCGTAGGTGTAGAATCACACTGTGCCGGGGTTCACACATAAATTCTTGACATACATATCATATCCCTGTACACACAGCACACGGATACAGAATTCAAGGTGTGAACGGAATCCGAATGCTCGAAAGATCAAAAGATCTTTGGCCACTCGAAGCTGTCCCCGGTTCGATCGAAGCGCACAGGCCGCGAAAATGAGAAACAAACTTCTGTGGTAAAAGTGCTTCCAATCGCAGCTGGAAACTCCGGCGCTGTAGATGTTGAATATTTCCGAGTTCATCGGCGGAAACGGAAGTCTCGGCTGAAATAGAACGTCAACGCGCCAGAGACCGGCTGTCAAAGACCGCGTGTTTCACTCGGAGGGACTAAAGACCCGCTGACCGAAAAGCGACAGCGGCGATTTCTCCCGGTACGTTGAAAGGAGTTAGAAATCGCGACGGTCCGAACCAGGTCAAAGGGAGCGCGAAATCGAAAAATCCGTAAGACTTTCGCGAAGTAGAAAAACTTCTTCGCGAGAGCAAAGATCTGACGGTATATTCCCTTTGATCATCTTCGCCCTTCTTCCTGTGTCAGGAACAGTACAATGGACACAGAATGGCCCGTGTTAGCAAGAAAAATTCCTGCCCGTTCTGTGCGTGGCTAGCATATTTTCTGTCTTTCGTTTGTTCGCTTCGTCCGATGCACATTTCCTCCGACGAAATCGCCGATCTTTCTTCGACCCTCGCTTCGACAAAATTGATATTCGAACGTGTATTAGTAGATCTTTAAACCAATTTTTAAACCAAATTTTTAATTTGCTTAAATGTCCCTTATAGATTCGGTTCTATTAAATGAATTATTTTTATTATGTGGAGATTTTTGGGATTCGTCGCTTAACTTAATGTCCCTTGTTAGTTTCGGTTTTATTAATTGAATTATTTTTACTATGTGGAGATTTTTGGGATTCGTCGCTTAGCTTAATGTCTCTTGTTACTTTCGGCTCAATTAATCGAATTATTTTTGTTACGTGGAAATTTTTTAGGTACATCACTTAACTTAGCTTGAAAATTAAGAATGTTCCTTTTGGCCAGGCTTCAGTAATTTCCGCCAGTATGCACACCAAGGTTGCAACAATGCGGGCTGCTGAACGTTAAATATCTGGGAGCTACAGTATCGAAATTATAACAGCACGCAGGTGCGCGCGTAATCATGACCAAACATTTGGCAGGAGACGTATATCGGTAGGAACAGATTCCCTGTCGCTACTTTGATTACTTGCGCCACCCTATTATAGCCTCGGCTAGCCGGTCCCTAGCCTCCTCCCCTATGGCTATTCAACTTTCATTCACCACCCCCCTATACACTCCCCTAACTCGATAGCATTTATGCCTCGGCTTGCATCAACGATTTCAGATCGGCATTTCCCCGATCCTTTTCATTAAACCGAACTAATTACGGGATTCCGTGGACTCGACGTAATTAATCTCCCCTGCGTTTACGAGAATTTTACGATAAAGCGATAACCGAGCCCATCCTCGAATCAAATCTCCGCCTGCATCGCGTATGTTCATTTCACTCGGATCGGGAGATTGAATGGACCACGTGTACGTATCGCACACTTCCGACGGATGTGACATAACTCGGGGAAATGTGCTTTTCCAGGGAAAACTGGTCTACAACGTAGTCAGACACACTTTATTAACCCTCGTTCGTTCCTCGGGCGGAAATTCACCCGTCTTTTGTTTCTAGATGCCTTTTTCATTCTTGTTTGACTGTAATGACTTGCTAACAATGTACAAATTACAGATAAAATGGAGTGCGTGTGACGGAGATTTTAAACGGAGTCTACCAAATATGAATGTTACGCCGTTCTGTTCAAATGAAATTTTGATTCGTTTGTAGTCAATAGACTGCAGATCTTTATGCGAAATAAAAATTGTCTGCATCGATTGCAAAAAATCGAAACCAAAGAGCATATTATTATTTCTTCCCTTGATAATTTTAATGGTTGAAAAATCATAAATATACATCCTCAATTTCTAAAATTCTCCTGCAATTTTGAATTTGATCTACTGAATTTTGCCATCAATGCATAAAGATCCGCAATCTAGTAAAATAAACGTAGGCATACATTTTTTGGGGGTAAAGTCTAACCAGACAGCATATTGTTTCTTCCCTTAATAATCTTATAGATGAGAAATCATAAATGTACATCCTCAATTTCTAAAATTCTCCTACTATTTTGATTTTGACCTACTCAATTTTGCTGTAAATGCATAAAGATCCGCAGTCTAGTAAAATAAACGTAGGCATACATTTTTTGGGAATAAAGACTAACCAAACTGAATATTATTTCTTCCCTTAATAATCTTATAGATAAGAAATCATAAATGTACATCTTCAATTTCTAAAATTCTTCTACAATTTTGAATTTGATCTACTCAATTTTGCCATCAATGCATAAAGATCAACAGTCTAGTAAAATAAACGTAGTCATACATTTTTGGGGGATAAAGACTAACCAAACAGAATATTATGTCTTCCCTTAATAATTTTAACAGATGAGAAATCATAAATGTACATCTCCAATTTCTAAAATTCTCCTACAATTCTGAATTTGATCTACTCAATTTTGCTGTAAGTGCATAAAGATCCGCAGTCTAGAAAAATAAACGTGGTCATTCATTTTTTCGGGATAAAAACGTTTTAGTCACTGTAACTGTAAAGTAAGTGTGGCGGCGGGTTAAGGGTAGTTCACAGTGTTTCCACTATTTCACCCAATTTCTGCCCATTACCGTCCCTCGGTGAATTTCGCTGGTCATAAATGCATAAAGATCCGCAGTTGAGCGATAAGGTCGGCTTGCCTGGTTTCGAGGTATAGTTCGAACCAGGCTCTGTAGTTCTCGTCGAGCCGAACGTCACATTTCTAGCGTACAACGTTTCCACGTGCGGCCGTGTGTCTGTGCGAAGGACGAGTTTCCAATCTGTATTCCGTGTGGACACAATTTCCAGTTATCAGCCAAGAAGCAACTGCTCGAATTGTGCTCGAGGTCAAGGAATGTCTGCAACCATGGGACGGAAGCATGGACAATAGAAGTCGATTCCGAGGGAAACGTATCCCCGACGCCGGGCAACCCTCATTCGAACATCGATCCAAATAATTTACGATCGATCGAGGCCTCCCACGTCCGAACCCGTCCCTTGCCTCCGCCACGAGAAAATTATTTCCTCGTGGCCGATTTTCTGCCCGGCCGTTCGGTTGTATAAACATCGCGGCAACATGGCGGCGAGAGATTTCCTCCCCGAAGCCGATAACGCGCTGGAAATCGAGACGGAATTAGTCCGGCTCTCGTTTCACCCTTTCGTTGTTGTTGGCGGCTAAAGACGCTTTGAAATGGTCAAGCAGACCCCAAGATAATTTTTATTGATGTCGTGTGCGAAACAATGCTTTTAGGTTAAAAGATAATCCCTTAAAATTTTTAAGTTTATCATTTTACTCTAGGCTGTTAAATAACATATTAAGATAAAGAGAAAACGAAAATACTCGAACTTATCTCCTGCATTTCATATATTTTTTTCATAATTGTGAGAAGATTATGAAGGGTAGAAAAAAATATTTATTATCACCCCTCTTTCTTTATCAGTCGTTTTTCTTCTTTATGTTCTCTACTAGAACTGTCGTTCGGCAGACCCCACGATGCGATAGTTACGGAGAGACTACGGTATTGTCACGGCCGACAGGCTTACAAAACCCGGCATGACAAGTTTTAGATTACCGGCTACGATGTCAGTGGATATTATGGCCGGTGATTTTTTAATCGAGCCATCGCGACGGGACCAGCTCCATTCGGAACATTTTTCATCAGCCCGAGTGGTTGCTAATTACGAAAATCATTAACCGGCTCCGGATATTACGCCTGGAAGAGGAGAATTGAGATGGACAGTCGACCATCATCGTGTTTCGTTTTAATCCTCTAAACCCAATTTGTTCCCAATTCAAAATGCACTTCGAAAAACGGTTCCATAAAAGTACTTAAAATTTAAGTGCTTAAATTTAGCGTAGATCTCTTTCAAAAGTTAAAGTGAACTACACGACGTCGATACGAACGAACCAAGCACGAAAGACCCGGTAACACGTTAGATCGTAAACGGTCGGTGTAATAAAAACGCGAGCGCGTTAAACAATCTTGTACAATCGTTCCCAAGGGCGCCCTAACGAAATTCCAGTTTCCATTTGAAATTCTCGTAAAGGTAAGCAAATTATACATTTATGGAGCTGCGAATTTTCTAAAACGGATTCGGTCAGCAGACCGGATTCCCCTCGGCGTCATCCCTTTAATTGACGAGTGGATATTTCGCCGGGATGATTAAAATGGAGACTTTCGTCTTAAACGAGTTTCGTTTAAGTACGCCGGTGGGTAAACGGAAAGAGATTAATCCGCGGGGAAAACGGTAACAATTTAGCAGGCGGACTTTAAGTGGGCACCTTTGATCGAACGTTTGCCCGGTCGGAGCGCAGTTAAATATAAAATTACACGGTTAAGTTTCCGTACACTTTCAAACGGGGGTTTGCATAGGACACGCCCAACTCTTCGACTATGCGAAGCGGGCAGAGAGAGAGAGAGAGAGAGAGAGAGAGAACGCGGTCTTAAACGAGGCGAGGAAATTTTCAGGGGAAATTACTCGATCCGCTGTGTCTATCCAAGATCGTTTGCGGGGAGATTGACGAATCAACGCGACGTAATTGTACGGACAGAAATACTTCGGATAGAAAAGGTTCGATCCGGGCAGTCATCTCTTCTATTTCCGGCGACGAGAAGCCACCGGCGGCGGCGGCTGCGCAAAACATTAATGAGGCCAACTAGCACTGTAAAATTATAAACGGGAGGGAACGCCCCGTGCCAGTCACGACCAATGTCTTTCCCGTCGCGACATATTGAATGAGGAGAACGCGGTCTCGCGTTCCCTGAAAGCCAATGGTAAAACGTTTAAGCCGCAGAATGCCGGGAAATATTTTCTGTAACGAGCGCTAACGAGCGCGAGTCAGTTTCCGGGATGCGGCTGCAGGATTGCGACAAGCATCATTTTCTAATCGCACGCTCGCGAATGAGATTCACGAAAATGTAAAATAAGAGACTGTCGTTAAGGTTGGGGCAGTGCCTTTTTCCACGATAACGCACTGGAAACACCAATATTTCTGTTTATAAACGAACTTTTAACTAAAAATGTTCTACAAAGTTTTATGGTGATTCTTATTGATTCGTTTTCAATTTAAAATTCTTCAACCATGAGGGATTGATGAGGGTTAATTATGTAAACAATATTTTGAATAATGGTACAACAATTTTTAGTGATGCCTCAGTGTCACCACTCGAGTATTAAGGGTTAATACTAACACTCTTCAAAATTTCTTTCCTCGAACTTTCCGAATAAAGTTGGGATCCATTTCATCCTACGAAATAATTCTTATTGATTCGTTTTCAATTGAAAATTTTTCAACCATGGGGATGAGGATGAGGGTTAATAATGTAAACAATATTTTGAATAATCTCTCTCTCAGAGTCACCACTCGAGTGTTAAAGGCTAATACTAATGCTCTTCAAAAATTTTTTCCTCGAACTTTCTGAATAAAGTTGAGATTCATTTCATCCTACGAAATAATTCTTATTGATTCGTTTTTAATTGAAAATTTTTCAACCATGAGGATGAGGATGAGGGTTGATAATGTAAACAATTTTTTTGAATAATCTCACTCTCAGTCAGAGTCACCATTCGAATGCTAATGGTTAATACTAACACACTCTTCAAAATTTCTGTCCTCGAACTATCCGAATAAAATTGGGATCCATTTCATCCCACGAAGGATCGTCTTACTACTTGTGGACTGTAGCTCTTCGTCTCCGCTGTCAACATAAATTGGTAGCGTGATTTTCGGTGTGTACCAGTCCAATTTCGTTTCCGTTCGAGACGAGACGAGCCGGTTTTAACATAGTTTCCCGGAGGATGTGGGCGGAGACTCGCCGTAGTAGCAACACTGCCACTCGCATTTAAATTCGCGGCTGGCGTACGCCGTATGACAGGTTGCTGCGCCGCCGCGACGCCGATGGAAATACCGTACAGAGCACGACACGGTAGCGGTCAGAATCTGTGGGAGGAGGGTCGGACCGATTCCGCTGGAATATTTCATTAGCACCAGCCTTTATCGCGAACGTGACGTTTCGTTGCAGCGCGACGCGTGCAGTTTCTCGGGTTCCGGCGCTCGACCTTTGTCAGGTTTCGCTCCCTAGAGCATTAATTACCCTCTGATCTTTTGAAAAATGACTGCGCCGCGTGCGTCCACGGACTTTTGTATTATCTCGGCCGTCGGCCATCGGGGACCTAACACTTGTCGAGATTGCCTTTTTTTCCCCTGCGTGCAATATTACCTGCCGGCCACGAGCACGCGCGATCCTCATAAAGGAGACATCTTGTAGTCCATTACGGGCGACGCACAATGGGACACACCGATGAATTCTCAGTCAAAATCAAAGAACTTTGAGCCGAATCAAAGAACCAAAGCTGAAATATATTGTAGACTATGGGGAAAATAGAGAGATTATGGTACGCGAACGTTTTTTAACCTTGAACATCTATGTTAAACTTGCAGAATTTCAAGAAAATTGTGGTTTATTCAATTGCCATGTCCGGAAAAATTTTTTTTTACATACATAATTTCTTGTCAGCTTCATCAAATCTGGCCGTAAAAGTCTATCACCTCAGGATTTTGCAAAAACTTGATTTTTGTGAACAAAACTAATGGAATCATTTCCACGAAAAAATTTGTTACACCCAGGAAACCGGTGCTAATGTGGATCTCCAGTTACCTAATACCTAATTACCAGATTGCGGATCTTTATGCAAAATAAAAATTGTCTGCGTCGATTGCAAAAAATAGAATCGATATTGAATGTTATTTCTTCCCTTAATCATTTTAATAGATGAGAAATGTTGGAGACTAATTAGGAGCTACACTTATATGCCTTTTTATATACTTATTATTTATTCATATATGGATAATAAACACTTACAAAATAAGAAAGAAAAATTATATCGTTACATGCATTCTACATTACATTCTACATAAAACCAAAATCTCCCAATAACGTGTGCGATCAGGAATACCAACAAAAAGTCATACATTGGCATTTCTGATTATTAAAATTTTTTTACAATTTTGAATTTCACCTCCTCAATTTTGTTATAAATGCATAAGGATGCATAAAGTCGTGTCCTGTAAGTATTCATGCTTCAAATCTGAATGGCTCTTGGACAAAACATAAACGGCACATGTGTGCTACCTTTAATTTCTCGAAGGCTACATGGAATTTCTGAATGGAACATAAAGTAGACATTATTACGACACAGAGGGAAGGAACCTATTACTAAATGAAGCTCGCCTCGCAAGGAGCAAGCAGAAGAAAAACAGACGTCTTGAAGGCGAAATAATGGCACACTCGAGCTGCGTGGTGTAATATCGTTCGCTAGTTTGTGAGTTGTCATGCAAACAACAGTTAGTTTCAAGTTTTAAAATTACAGTTAAGCCCGCCGACTTAACCCAAGTCCACATGGGCAAAAAGTCAAGCGAAACCAAAATTGAAATCTACAAGGAAGCCACATTGCCATCCCTTCCCCTACTCTCCGCTTCGTTCTCTCGATTTGCTTTTTTCCAGTAGTACGGTTCAACGAGAAACGTTATTAAACGTGGTGTAAATATCGACTCGCTCGGTAGTTTTGTTTGAGAATGATGTATAGGTACTCGGTGGACGGAGAAATTCATTTCATTTCGCAGAGTGAGGTATATATTCGGAAAAAAGTTTTAACGGAGGTAAGAAAACCTACGCTTCCAAAAATTATGCGATAACTCCCGGTGAATAATGTATTAAATATACGAAGCGAAACATCAGTAAGACACTTTCCTACATATTTCGCGCATAATTACTGAGGCGTCTAATTATGCGCAGACTTCTACTACTGGAGACGAGCCACTGTAAGTAGTACGCTGTTGCATAAGTCAAGCGGCACTTGCACGATGATTCCTTTGAACTTTCCTAAGTAGCATCTAATAATAGATTGCAAATTTCCGATGTAAATTATTCATTTGGGATGCACGCCTCAAAAAGAGAAGGTATTTTCTCTCTTAATCGTCTCAAAAAGTCGAAAATAATACAACATCTTAACACTTTACCTACCGGAAGCCTATTAATAGGATTTTCAATAATTTTGCTGTACCAAAAGAAAGCATAGAAATTTTCTTTTCCATTGCAATCTTAAATGAAACTATTAGATGACGCTATTGAGGGTGTCTTGTTAGTTCATAATGAAAATTGCTGTTACTATTGAAGGTTCCATTAAAAAGTGTTTAGCCATGAACCATAGATTTTTCAAAATTAAGCAATAATCACCGGTCGGTAATGTGTTAAAATTCTTTCAATGTCTTTTGGAACGGAAGTTCCTAATATAAAATGAAGATTCATAGATTATATTATATTATTTGTATTATTATTATTATATTACTAGCTACTCGTGGCGTGCCTGCGGCACGCCCTCGCAGCCAGGCCCTCCGGGCGGGTTGCCCTTGCGGGCGGCGCACCAATGACGTCACAACTTTTGAACGACTGGACTTTCGCATGGACAGAATTTCATGTCAACCAAATGATTTATTTTCTTGTATTAACTTTGAAATCACAATAAATCTCGAGGTGTTTTATTTACATTTCGATTTCGAATGCAAAATCGATGTTAATGTACACAATCAAAACAAAGAAATGTTTTATTTCAATTGGTTTTTTGTGATATGAAAATTTTTTCATCACGGCCCTCTCGCGGCGGAAGATGGATGTATCTTTAGAACGGTTAGCCCGCGCAACACTGCTTGCGAGAAACTCGCTACGTCGTCACGGCCCTCTTGCGGCGGAAAATGGTTGTATCTCGGGAACGGTGTACCTATCGCAAAAAGGCTCAACCGAAAGCATGTAGGGTATGCACCCCCTTAGGGGTCGAATTTTTAACAACGCCGAAATAGGTATTTGATTAATTTTATGAAAGAGCATTAAGACCAAGTATCAAGCAAATCCGACCACAAATAAAATATTTCTCATACAAACGTTGCAACCCCCTTTCACCCCATTAGGGGTTGAATTTTTAAAAACGCCGAAATAGGTGTTTGATTATTTGTATCAAAGAACATTAATACCAAGTATCAAGCAAATCCGACCACAAATAAAATATTCTTCATACAAACGTTGCAACCCCCTTTCACCCCCTTAGGGGTTGAATTTTTAAAAACGCCGAAGTAGGTGTTTGATTATTTGTATTAAAGAACATTAATACCAAGTATCAAGTAAATCCGACCACAAATAAAATATTCCTCATACAAACGTTGCAACCCATTTTCACCCCCTTAGGGGTTGAATTTCGAAATATCCTTTCTTATCCCTTGTATAGATCATAAAAGAAATCTCTGTGCAAAATTTCAGCTTTCTAGGGCCAAGGGTTTAGCCTGGGCGTTGATAGGTGAGTGAGTCACCCTTCATTTTTATATATAGAGATTATATTATATTATAGATCATAGATTAAAAACGCTACGAACTTCGTCGCAGGAAAATATATGTATACTCGTAAATACTGTGGTTTCAAATTGCAGCAACTAAAATATTAGTCAGAAAAATTCGCGAGCAGCGTGTGCGAATTAATGTGTTTAATCGCTAAGGACCGACTTTTTATCCGGGCACAGGTGACGACTGCTAGGCAAAGCTATCAATTAAAAAGTCTCGTGCTTACGGTGTCGATAATTTATGAAACTTTCCGTCGATTCCGAACTTTCCCGGTCCACTTTATATAACGGATACGAGTTTCTTGCGGCAATCCCTCGGAATTACAGCGACGGCGCGATGGAAATGGCGATTTCATACTCTTAACGGCGATTCGAGGGAAGTATGACGTGATATATTTAACATCTGCGGGAGATCTACATTCCTCGATTACGTTGCGGCATTTCAAGCACGTGGACCGTTAATGCCTACAAATCGAACGGATCTACGAGTATTTTTTCCTTGATTAAAGGGAAACGAATTTATCAAGATCGAAGCATGCGAAGGGGAATTCGGTAATATCAGCTGTCTTTGAATAATGGTTCGACCATCCAATATATCCCACAGATTAGCGCAGCTGCTCGCAAAAAGGATGCCCCGGTCGTCAGAAATTCTCCGTGTAGATATTTATTATGAAAGGTACGAATAATACGGAGCCTCTGATGAATATTTCAATTCTTCCACGCAAACCACGCTTGCGGATCGAACGTGTGTGTTAATACACCCAAAGACGTAGAATAACACGAATTTATTTTGCAGCACGGACGCAAACACGACCGAAAGAATGGCGGCATATTTTCAGATAATTGGAACATATTGTACACGAATTCAATTGGAATACCAACTCGTGCGATATATTAGTCTACAGTAAAATTTTTTATCAATGGTTTATCTTAGCGTGTCGTTGTCGCCGCAAGTGAGAAACATCGCATGTGCTGGTTATTAAGAAATCTGTCGCATCAGTTAAAATTAGTTGTCCCAACTCATTAAAATTATTAAGGAGACAAATGGCTTTCGTATCCTACAATTAATGCAGACGATTCTCATTTTGCAGAGAAATCTAGTGATAAGCAATTAACTGTGACTGTAAGCAATTCTTCTGTCGAAATTTAAGCAAATAAAATAAAAAGGTTTGGACCCTCCAAAAATCGAAGATGATTCGTAGCTGCTGATGTTTCTCGATGTTCCCCAAACCGATAAAATGATCTCGCGTAATCAATTTACAGGAAGTCCAGTCTTTCACGACGGATAAGATTCGATTATCCCGGACGTTGAGAAACAGTCGTGCCACAGCAGGCAATTTTTGTGTTAGCCGCGATATTCGTCTTGGCCCGGTGAGTTTGACTGATGCGCTCGACATCGTTCGAACGAACGTTTTCGTTCGCCGAGTGCCGTTTCTTCTCTCAGAGAGAAGAACGATCGGGAACCTATCGGTTAGCATCTAAGTGCAGATGAAAAATGGACACTCCAGCCAGCTAAGGTCGTGCCGTTACCTTTATATATCGCCTCGGCGGCTTTCAGCGGTGTCACGAGTTGAAAGTGAATTTCGATATGGTAAATTTACGAGCTGCACTGCTGCCAAAGTTTTTGCTAATCAGTCCCCCCACCTCCTTCACCGACAGCCAGCGAAAAATCCCCAACAACTTCTCGCGTGATTAATGGGAAACACGGATATGCAGAACAGATTACGTAACTGGCTCGCAGTTTTTCGGATTTCATTCGGAAATCCTCGTCTCTCGTTATCTTCGGGGGCTGACGTGTCTCGCGAAAGCAGTACACGATTTTCCTTCGTCTCTTTCAGTGAACGCGACAACTGTACATCCGTATGCGAAATAAAAATCGTCGCCATTAATTTCACGGGAGTCAAACAGAGAAATCTCCTTCGTTCCGTAATAATTTCAAGCTGTACCAAATTGTTCATATTCATATTTCTACTAAATGTATAAAATCTCCAATCCAGCGATAACCTAAATTGTTATATCTGAAAACATAGAGCATAGGTTGGTACGTAGGCAAAATAAAAATCGTCGCCATTAATTTCACGGGAGTCAAACAGAGAAATCTCCTTCGTTCCGTAATAACTTTAAGCTGTATCAAATTGTTCATGTTCATATTCATATTTCTTCTAAATGTATAGAATCTCCAATTTAGCGATAACCTAAATTGTTATATCTGAAAACTTGAAACATAGGTCAATAGAATAATTAGAGCTCAAATGTGAAATTGGTGGGGATAAAATTTTAACAGTTTTGGAAGTGACCTCCGCGAGAGTTATGGAGATAATACTGTAACAACTATGATAGTAAACTAACGTAACCTAACCTAACCTATTTCACAACGCTATGCTTCTTACGTAATTCCTGTGACGTATATATACGCTAGCGGCGAAAAAGAACTCGCCACTGAGCAACGCACTTCGCACAACGAAACAAGCCACTTAAGAGGATAATAAACGTCGAGTATAGCTTCTTTGACAAAATAGGAGCTGCTCCACGCAGCTTATTTCAATTACGAACACGAAGTAATGTAAATTCGTCGAGTACATTCAAGCGCGTGTTTTTGTGGATGATTGTAACAGTTATCGCGATAACAATGCGCAGTGGAAGACAGGTCGAATCCGTGACAGGTTGCGCGTCGTTTCAACCAGATAGCTCGCGGGAGCCGCGAATAGCCTCGCATTTCAAGAAAAGGGCATAAAACTAATAACATCGCGATGCAGATGATAAGCTCATTTGAATCTGAAGAGATCTATACGAATGCAAATGCGGGAGATTCAGTAAAATATTTATGCGCATACAGTCCGGCCGAGTGCAACCGACTATTTTGATGATAATCCCATTTACATTCGGCCGTGCGTTCCTCCCAGGGCACGTATTATTCCGTTTCACCAGGACCAGCCACTTTTATCGCGGCCCCGTATTAAAGTACACGCCTCCCACCGATCACGGTCCCCGGACTCGTTTAAGGGAGTCTTCTGATCCAGAGCAGGGGTTCTCAAACTGGGCTGCTCGCAGTCAAGTATTTTTTCGTAGTATTATACCTTCGATACTATAATTGTACTATACTACTATAATTATAATAAAGTTTATTATAATTTCCCAGGTATTTTTAAGCACAGCGTTAGAACTACTATTATTTTAATAATCAAATATATCAGTTAGTTAAGTCCATATATTCGTTTAGTACCTAGTAACATTTTATCGTAATTATAGCTGGTGGTACTAATTCATGCAGATATTTAATTAGTATTCAGAAGAAAAATAAATTTTGAGAAGCCCTGATCCACAGAGGGTCATTTGGCAAGCCTCCCCAAATTACTGCAAAGAAATCAGACGACTGTTTTACATTTTCTATTATCTGGACTACACCATAAAATTGTTTAAAGTCGAAAATATACAAACAAGTGTCTTATTGTCTGGTGCGATTCTATTGACCTGAAAGAATTAAAATAAAATCAATTTTTTGACCCGTTTCCACGGGACTGGCTCCTTAAAAGTTCCCGAAGGACCTCCCCGGGGAATACATTAGCGTTCGAGCGACGTCCTCGGAGGCTCTTCCCGTAGGTTCAGCCTACAATAGAAATTCCTGTCTGACGAGCACTGCGTTCTGCCGAGCATTCAATTTTATTGGATGCGCCGAGACGCTCCGACGCTTTGCACCACCGCTCGAATCGCTGCAAGCTTCCCACCGATTTATTTTTTACTATTACAAAAAGACATTCCGCGAGCAGTCGCAGGCATCCGACTCAACGTTTCCCTGCGTAGATAAAGGTCTCCAACGAAATAACCGTATCGAAAATATAAAACCGAAGAAGAAACGCGGATCGACATCTTTTTCCAACGGATGAAATGTTAAGACGCGAATGCGCCACGTCTTTCGAAACTTTAATACGACACCTGATGATATATAGCCTGTTCCTGAAACTTCATCCCGACTTCTGTTTGTAAATATTGCAAAATTCGTTAATAATAAATAAAGCAAATTAAATCAACGTCGACGTTGTTGATTAAGACATTGTTGGTAATTCGATCCAAGCCTGTTTCTTTAAGATAGAAAATTTTGTAAATAAACAAAGAGAACTGCAACGATGCGAGTAGCAGATTCTGTTCGAAAAGATATACATACCTCGCACGTGAACGACACGTAAACGATGGAAGCCTCGGCTATGTGCGAACTTTACCTAATAGATTCGTCGCCGTGGGCTTCGCGAGTGCATTTAACCCCGTTATATCGCCACGTCGCGTCGCGCCGGAGGGACTGAGCATTTAACGCTTGGACAAACTATCTCGCAGTAAGCAAAATGCACCATAACTGCGAGCAATGGTAACTAGTCTGGCTCTCGCATGTACGCAAGTAACCGATGCACACAATATCCCAGAAACATTACACCGTACCTTATGGCGGGTTGAAGATCATAGTGGTGTAAGCACAAATTCTGAAGATTGCAATGAATATTATTTTTCACGAAATTAAGTAGTACAACTCAGCAACAAGCCAGTCGATTTTTCTATTAGGAGAATATGATATCGAAAGAGGTGGCACGGAAATTAACTCCTTGCCTTACAATATCGTGTCTGACACGTGATGAAGATTCTGAACACATTCTGATAAAAATGTATGTTGATAGTTTCCTTTAGACCGGTTTTGATAACATACAGCTATCCCAGAACATATAGGCATACAATTTATATAAATATTCTCCTTTCTAAGGAAATTACGATCTACAAAAAAAGTTTTCTAGTCACTAAAACCGTAAAATAAATCGTAAGGCAAGGGGTTAAGGAGCCCAACTTAGCGATAAGCCAGGCAGCCGAGAACATCATAGTAAAAGAGGTGGCAGAAAATTTAGAGCCACCTCTTTCTCTATCATATTCTCCTAGTACAAATCTAAAAAAGATACCTTAAATTAGGAGAATGTCATAGCGGAGGAGGTGGTACAAAAATTTGCGTGCCACCTCCTTCGCTATTATATTCTCCTGATCAAAATTCGAATTTTTAAAATTCTGAAAATTGGAGTTTGTATTAGACGAACATGATAACGAAGGACGTGGTTCGAAAATTAAGTGACACAACTCAAAGACAAGCCAGACAGCCCAGAATTTTAAGCCACAAAATTTTAGAGCCACTTCTTTCTCTATCATATCCTCCTAGTAGAAATCTAAGAAAGAAAATTTAGATTAGGAGAATGTGATGGCGGAGGAGGAGGTATCAACATTTTCGTGCCACCTCCTTTACTATTACATTCTCCTGATCAAAATCCGAATTTTTAAAATTCTGAAAATTGGCTTTTATGTTAGACGAACATGATAACAACGGAGGTGGCTCGAAAATTAAGTAGCACAACTCAAAAGACAAGCCAGACAGCCGAGAACATCATAGTAAAAGAGGTGGCAGGAAAATGTAGAGCCATCCCTTTCTCTATCATATTCTCCTAGTAGAAATCTAAGAAAGAAAATTTAAATTAGGAGAATGTGATGGGTTACCCTGGGTTGGTCGACAACTCATTTGACTGACACTGTTTTCATCAACGATTGGACCAACAGTAACTTTCGTCGACACTATGTTTTCATCTACACGGTCAAATCGTCGACAAATGTCTTCATCGACACGGTTTGGCCGACACTAACACGGTCAAATCGTCAATGAAAACAGTGTCGGTCAAATGAATTGTTGACCAACCCAGGGTAACCCAAATGTGATAGCGGAGGAGGTGGTACCAAAAATTTTCCTGGACAAAATTTTTAAAATTCTAAAAATTGTATTTTGTATTAGACGGACATGATAACGAAGGACGTGGCTCGAAAATTAAGTAGCACAACTCAAAGACAAGCCAGACAGCCGAGAAGATCATAGTAAAAGAGATGCAGGAAAATTTAGAGCCACTTCTTTCTGTATCATATCCTCCTAGTAGAAATCTAAGAAAGAAAATTTAAATTAGGAGAATGTGATTGCGGAGGAGGTGGTACCAACATTTTTCTGGTCAAAAATTTGAAAATTCTGAAAATTGTATTTTGTATTAGACGGACATGATAACGAAGGACGTGGTTCGAAAATTAAGTAGCACAACTCAAAGACAAGCCAGACAGCCGAGAAGATCATAGTAAAAGAGATGCAGGAAAATTTAGAGCCACTTCTTTCTGTATCATATCCTCCTAGTAGAAATCTAAGAAAGAAAATTTAAATTAGGAGAATGTGATTGCGGAGGAGGTGGTACCAACTTTTTCTGGTCAAAATTTTGAAAATTCTGAAAATTGTATTTTGTATTAGACGAACATGATAACGACGGCTTGAAAATGAAGTAATATAACTGAATGACCAAAAAAAATCATTAATATGTACACTAATGTACCGCGTCCCAGGTGTACGCAGCGCGTAAGTAGAACGAGAGGGCAATTGGTCAGACAATGGTTATTCTCTCGAGTGCGATCGATGGTTCCGTCAAATCTGCGAGTCGAAAGTTGAACGAGCTATAAAGAACCGGTTGCAAATGCTGTCACTGGTGAATCAGTCCTTTCTGGTCGCAAGATTTACAGCATCGCGTTTTTCGTTTGTCCGTCCGTTCGTGATAAAGTACTGCACGAAATTCAACGCAACGTGCCAGCGGCGGTCAGCAGCGTTCGTGATCCGGATGCGCGCCGTGCACCGGACGAAAAACAAGGCGAAAGTGTACTGACGTTTCCAGGATCAGGATTTCGAGATTTTCCGGCGGGTCAGTATTTAAAAATTCAGGCCAGCAGGAGTTACGACGCGAACGTGCCGAAGCTGTTGTTTTCGAGACGAATCGAGGACCGTAAAAACGACGTAAAATGAAAGCAGTGATTCCGCGCATTCTGTCGACCGTGCAAATATGTCAAGGTTTCCGATGAATTTTTGTGGAACAGGAAATGATTATTTATTCTTCTAACTGACAGGAGCAACGCTTTTGCGAGTGTGTAGCTTGGAAGATACGTGCAGTGGGTTACGAAAGTATTTGTGTCTTCGGAACATATCAATTGCTTTTCGAATCGATACTAATTCTATTGACAATCTGCAATTTACTGTGAATAATGTTCTAAAAAAATTTACCACTAGAAGCGGATCGTTATGCATAATAAACATTTTCTACTTGAACTGCAACAAATTAATATGCTTAATACATTGAAAATGATATAAGAGAATTTTCAAATTCTTCTGATGTCGTTACTGTATTAAATTACGCCTACTCGGTTTTGTCATAAATGCATAAAATCCGCGGTCTATTCTTCACATATGCATTTCAATCTTACTTTTTATTATCGTTACTTCTAAGACTTTTAAGACTCCAGTTGCTGAATGTCTTGTCACATTCAATCGTTGCTCGAATAGAAGATACACATGACATAACATTTCCTCCGGGAAAGCGTCGTGCAGTCATCGCTTATAAAGCTACGAATACTTTTACGACTGACTGTAACATAGACTTTATTATTTCCGTACTGAATTCAGTATTTACCCCAATAGCCCGCACTGGATGCAAATGCTCATGCAAATTCCCAATTCCAGGCATTCATTTTCCTGAAATTCTGTAGAATTTCATATTTTCCGTTAGGAGTTTTAGTACGATCGTGATATCATTCTGCATCATTAAAATCTTCATTTTACCGAGTTTTACAGATTAATAAATGTTATGAACTCGTAAACTTACGCAGTCTACTGAATCGTTACTAATAGTCTACGAGATCACATTTTACAATTTACCGTAGTTAACATTCCATCGTGAATCGTACAGCTATTCTAAATACTTATAAACTAAATTGGAGCGTAAGGAAGTCGTATAGTCACTAACGTCACAAGTTTTATTGTATCGTTAAAAATAATACGATCCTTTCGCATTAACTCTTTGAACTAGTTCTGATCGACAGTAAAATGTCTCTTCATATTTTTACGCAGGTATAAGACTCTTCTTCAGCGACGGCTGCAGATTCTAAAATGGCTTACTTCATAAAAACCAGGAGTAGGAACAAGAAAAATTTATCAACTACGTTTCTTAATTATAGAATCATGCATTCAATAGGTATAATAATGCAAATTACGCGTCGTAAACGTAAAAACAGGACTTTTGAGGGAGAGAACGTCCTAAATGGATCTTTTATCCAGCTCTTTCGAGTAGTGAAAAATCCAGCACCCTGGAAGGAAGAATACTCCCTTAATCTGACGGAAAGGAAAAAGGGGGAGGGGGTAGAACATGTGATTATCACTTTGTTCGTAATTACCCGGTGTTCGTATTTCCCGTATCGTCCCCTAATTTTGTTCTCGGGGGAAATTGACCGAAGCCAGGGGTGAGAGAAGTTTGTACGGTGGTTGAAAATTCGGCCGCGACAATGACAGGAGAAGGAAGCCGTCGGAAGTTTGGTGGGACAAGGGATGGTTTGTGTTCGGCCGGGCCATCAAGGTCAAACGATTGCACGGTCTCTATTCCCAGAAGAAAAGTGCTTCGGTGCTTGTGCTACGCGGGCATTAATATTCATGCTGGCGGGGCCGGCCGATGGTTTAAACCGTGTGTACACAGCCCGAATCAAAACTGGCCCGAGTTGGCTAAGTAATAAGCGTGCATGCGATGAAGTGATCTGTGTTATTAACATAGACCTTGCCCCGGCTCGGCGATCTATCGTGTTATTCCACTCGGTGAAACGGGCCGGAGCGGTTAGGCCGGCATCGATTCAAGGGATCAGAGGGGTCGCCAAGGAGGATGAAGGGGTTGGAAATTACTCGCGGTCACGCCAGCACACTCTCGACGCGCACCCTCTTCCTTCGTCCTGCCGAGCTTTCCCATTCCAGTTTCTCTTCAACGTTCTCATCGTCCTTCGCAATTTTCTCCGGCCGACGCGACCACGTCTTACGTGCGAACGCTTTACCAAAATTGCAATAACTCGCCGAGGATTCCGCTTTGATCGCCGACCGATAAGACACGTGACTCGGAATCATCGCCCCCATTGCCGGATCTGCCCTGACATCCGGAAAGACAACGATAGCGGTCGATAGAGAACGACGATTTATTTTACCAAATCGCAAAGGTTGCACTTCTATCAATGGACTTTTATTCCTCGTATCTTCGCGAGTGTAGCAGGGTTTGACTGTGTTGTTCTCGGCTGCTCGGAGCTAACTGCCTGAGCGCGGTGCTCCGCCGGTTTTCCGAGATCGCGGTGACAATCGAGCCGCGATCAGATCGATCAGCATTTATTTGCAGCAGTCTGTTTTTCGATTAACAGACTGCTGTCGCGGCGATGCCCAACGGTCACTCTTCCATTGTCGCTCGTCGCCTACACGAGGAATAAAAATTGTCTGCATAGAGGACCTAGCTGTTTCAGAGCACGAAGTATCGAGCACGAAAAAATTCATAAAGATTCTACCTAATAGCAGACACGACTGTGAATTTTTTCAGAAATTTTTATTGCAAAATCGATTTTGAAAAAATTGAGAAACCTAAAATTGCTGATCGTAGTCGGAAAATAAACGATTACTCGGGAAAACCGGGCGTTTATGCAAATTTAGATCGTCTCGGATAATAGATCAGTTTCCAACGGCGTCGCATGCTCAGACTACCAAATTTGCAATAGTCTGCCACGACTCCGTTTCGATCGTCGGCCAATAAGACACGTGGCTCTCGCGTAGATCATTGGCACGTCGCGGGTCGAATCAACTCCGGGAAGACAGGGGTGGAATTCGAAAGGAAATTACGAGGGCAAGTAGTTCTGGGAGAACGCGTCGCTTAGGCGTTCTCGTTCGCCGGCGAATGGAGAGAAATCATGAAGACGTCTTGCGGTGCAATAAATCAATGGAATACCCGGTACGCCTGTCGGCAATAAAACCGTATATAGGAACGTCGTGATTCCATCCAGCTAATTTGAATCGTTTGACATGCTCGGGATTCTTATTCCGTTCGATTCGCCGTGGCCATGGCGAGTAATACCTAGTCGAGTTCTGATCTAACAATTAGTGCGAGTAGATTAAAACTAGACTGCCGATCTCCAAATTAAAATTGCAACAAACAAAATCAGTAAAAAACGTGATTCTTTCTTTAATACTTTCAATAAACTCTTCCAATCTTTCACTTATTATTTTTAATCGATTTCACTTATTCATTTTTGTCATAAGTGTTTGCGCCATTGTATTTTTGGTTAGTAGAATACATTTTAATCATTTCAACCCATTTATTTAAAATGTACTCCAAAGGACAGCTTCGTGCTAGAATCGTTTTTTATTGAATGTATTGGAAATAAATTTGAGAAAATTGCTAATATAAAACATGATGCATATAATTTAAAGAACAATTTAATGAAGCGCAAATGTTTCATGGTTCATTCGGTTGCTGAAAGATCTGCTCCAAAATATTCAAGAGTTAATAACAGTGGAATTCTCCAAAGTTAAAGAATTACACCATGTCCAGGATTGTTTAACCAGGTCAGGCAGTGATAATGAAAACGCCGACATAAGAATCCGACTCGCGCGCGCCTTTCGTTAATTTTGCGAACCGCATCAAAACGAGAACGTAACAGCGGGCCAAACACAAGCGCAACTATGAATGCATATTCATCCGTGGTCTGGGTGTTACTCGCTAATTAAACACGTGTTACAGTTACGCCACTGCGCTGTTACAATTTCGGCATGTACTAGATCCGGAACGTATCCGGTATGCATTGAAACAATTTTTTACCCCCATCCTTCATCGACAAACTATACCGCGAAATTTCAATTAAAAATCAGCATCCCGATCGATAAGGGCGCGCGTATATGTATACATGGGATCGTGACATCGTGGATGTTATAAATGTCCCGGTAAAAGCGAAAGAGTGCCGACCCACATATAAATTCAGGAAAAGATTTACGGTGACGCTTGGCTTCGAAGTGCAGCGGTGCAGATTGGGGTGAGAGAGAGAGGGGGAAGAGGGTAGGGGAGCGGACTATGCAGCTGGTCCCATCGTGTCTCGAAAAATATAATAATAACGGAACGACTTCTGCTCGGGACGAAACTCTAACCGGACGCACCGACGTGACCAGGAAACAAAAATTAATGTATTGCCCGGAACCAGTGTACGGAGTGCTCCGCCATTCGACAGCTAAATCGTCTCGCTTTATCCTTTCGAATGCATGAGAAGGGAGTCACATTTCTCTGAGAAATGCGCACGATTTCTCAGAGCAGAATGGGAACTGGATAAAATATCGAGCAACTTTTATCTCCCGCCGATCTGAACAGCTGTGTAAATGGCAAGGCAATTATTGGGTTGTTACACATATGGATTGCCCGATTTCAGAATGCAAATCGCCGCGAAGCGTTTCCATCAAGCAATACTATTACGATCGAATATTTGTCATATATCAATATTTATGTCAACAGTAATGTTATTTTAGTAAAATTATTTTATTCTTTTTACTATTTAACAAGATGTATCCGTTAGAAATTGTTACATCAATTTATTCATTCAAGCACACGTTATCAAAATTGAGAGAAATCTAAATAACTTCAGTCTCGCAATTTTAACAGAAAAATGTGTACAGTTTGTGTTAATCTAAAAACCAATCAGCTACAAGTTATTATTTATCAGTAACGTAAAAAACTTCGAAATTGCAGTGGCTGACAGGAAATAAATTGACGCGTACAATTGGTTCCCTTTTCACATCGAAAAATATGGTTAATAATTACAAAATGAAAAGTCTGAAATCCTGCAGATCTACCTGTCCGGATTGTTATTGCATTAAAAAATAATTATGATCGGCCTGGCCACAATAAAAAAAATGTTACGGATAGAAATACGTTTATATTTTTTCTCAGCGGGGGCTCATGTATGCAAATAACACGGAACATGAAATGTGAAAGAAAATTGTAAGGGATTTGTGGAGGACGGCTACTGCTAGTCCATTAGTACGAAATCGTGTATAATGCATAGGGTCTGCACCCGAATTCTCGTTGACACTGGCGACTACGCGATAGCGTTTGTTGCATCCAAGCCAATAGCGTGTAACAGAGGTAAGGTAGACACAATGTGTCTACCTTAGGCCGCAAAAAAAAAACCTCGATTTGGAGAATATCTCACCTGAAGGTCTCTAGCGAGCACGGGGAAACCGAAAGGTGGATCCGGGGCCGCCAGGCTACAAAGAGTCGCGAGGTTCGGGAAGACAAAAAGAAATACGATAGTATATATAAAGCGATTTACCGTCTAGCGAAAGTCATTACGCATGTGGTGGCATGCAAGGACGAGCCTAGGAATTTGAATATCTGGGACGGCGGTCAAAGTAAACAATAACAAGCAATTGATTTAGCCCTTCTCCACGAATCTCAGGTAGTTGATAAGAGTAGGGGACGATATAAAGACGAGGGAGCGAACCTTTAAGCGTCAGATTGTATGTATTGAGCGAGAATAAACAAAAAAGAAACACATTTTTTGGAGAACTCCGTAATAAATGCAGAAAAGTCGACGTGCTTGCCGCCCCCGCCCCTCAAGAAATATGTAATGCACGGCGTCATACATTTCCTGGACGAACGCATCGCATGAGAATGCTCCGACTACTTACTTTCATTAGGGTGTTAAAGCGGCCATCTGGCGCGCTCTCGCCGTGTAGAAAATATTCTACGAGGGCGGTAAAGGGGAAGAAAAAATTATGGATAGGGGCGGCGCGGCGGGCACTAATAACCGAGCAAATTGGATGAGGAATTACGCGAGCATAAACTACTCGGTCGTCGGCGGCGGGGAACGATTAGACGACGACAGTATGGAAAATGACCGACAATGGAGGGAATTGCGCGAGGCTGGTAGCTCTGCTTCTTATTATCTGCACTTTGCCCGGCCGACATTCTTTGCGTAATTAATTTATTCGTTCTACTCGGGGAACGGTGTCTAAACGCGCGGCAGAGGGAAATTCAAAGAGGAATTAAAATCCTTTCGGTGTTCGCAAGCTCCGTTGTAGCGCGCGATATAACGACCCCGGTAAGGATTTCGAAAAAAAGAGAGAAAAGGGAAGATAGAGGAGGCGGAAAAAAGGAAGAAAGAATTTCTGCAAACTCATGATTCGCGTAACCGTAAAAGCTTAGAACTGCCGGAGGACCGATAAAAACGAATTACCAATCAGCGTACGCTGCCGCGCCGCTCCACCCGAGATCACCTCTCGCGGAACTTTCTTTTCGAATAAGAAAGTTGTAAAAAGAATATTCGAAACTGCACGCGGCGGAGATCGCTGTACTCTTGCCAGAATACTAGACTCCTCGATCGTGCATCGCCATTAAATCGTCCCGGTAATGGAGACGTCCAACCAACTCCCCGAAGAATTGCACGGCGCGGGAACAGCTGGCCGATGGGAACTCGAACTTTCGAAATTCTCGACGCGGACGGCCGACGACATTATTCGTTAAGAGAGACAAGCCGAAAGTAATTTGTCTGGTTGAACACACCTCGCCGACACCGATGTTCGAAAGTTGAAACTTTGAAACACTCGACTCTACTGTTCTCTACTGCTCTCTGTTTATAATAACTCTGTTTGTACAGCACCTCATCACACCGAATTGCGTTCAGCTAATTGCTACATTTATTACTCTATTAAATTAAATCGTATCCGAGGTGAAAGAGTAATTGGAATATTTATTTACATGTAATTGCTTGTTACAATGAATTTAAAAGATTTGCAATATTTAAAATTTTCATTGCACACACAGATAGGAAAATCAATAATCAGTTTGATGAATGGTTTAAAGGGTGCCTACTTAATTTTGTCTGCGGCTATGTCATATCACAATTAAAAACGATAAAGAATTTAAATATCTAATTTGAAACCAGTTGATTTATGCAGTGTCTGAAATTCACTCAATTCTGCTATGAACGCATCAAGATCCCTGAGTCTATTAATCATTGACGTGTATTAATTTATATATACCTTGTCTCGCGGAAAACTTTTGATGCATTAGTGGAAACAGGGGTCAGCATAGGGCACCCAACAAAAGCACAAGAATGGTGAGCGTAACTGGAAGCTAATTGTGTTACTCGATCTTGGAAACTTTCCTGTTTTCAGGAAGGGAGTTGGCAAAAAAATTAATTAAAGAGATCAGGGAAGTTTCTCGACCTGATAATCCTTTGTTTCCATTCTTCGCTAAATAAATTGTTCGAAAACGAGGTAGGTGTTCTTCTTGGTGAAAAGATTCCTATATATAAAAATGTTGTTGTTTCCGAGTAAATAAAAATACTGAGAAAGAAATGCTAAGAAAAACTTGATTTACATAAACCTAACCAACACAGTTCTATCTTAACCTTACATTCATCAATGAATGTATTATCTATTCGATCAGGGGCATATGAAGGTCAATACATTTTCCGGCAAAATTTGATACTGTATCGATTCGGGTCCCATGGAAATCATCGACACAGATTTCTCCGACACGGTTTTCACCGACAACATTTCATTAATTTTTTATTTCTTAATTAATTAATTCAAGAACACTCGGTTTCATATTTCGTTTTTCCACTGATTTTCATTCAATCCGCATTAATTAATTAATAAAAAAGTAATGAAATGTTGTCGGTGAAAACTGTGTCGGAGAAATCTGTGTCGATGATTACCATGGGACCCATCGATTCATGGTAGATTTTTAAAGAAATGAAGATGACTGAATATTGTTTACATCACAATATTTCTCCCTCTATATTATCCAACTTATGTAAAACTCTTTTTTCATATTATTACGGAAATAGTCAAAGGGTGCAGGTTGCGTGGACCACCCTGTATAATAGATCGGTCGATTCGAAGATAATAGTTTATTGTTCAGGGCTGTGTTTTCTACAAGGGTTCCCCGATAAAGCTCGACCAAGCCGAAGGAAGAATGGAGGAACTCCGACGCGGCGTTCAAGCCCATGCACTTGATTAAAGTGCTTCGATGGTGAAGCGACGCTCGCGACATTATCGTCGCGACGCATTTACAGGCGCAAACGCGCGTCACTAAACCGTTTAATGTGAAACTCGCGAACGATCGTTTAAGCGGTGGACGAGGGATTTTAGCACGCTGCATCGTGTTAATATACAGCCGGGGACGTCTCGATTTTATCATCTTGATAGGGCCTCGAACACGATGGCCAACACGTCGGTTACACTGACCCTTCTATTCCCGTTTACGTCATTAATCATCATCCGAGGAGAGCTGCTGACGCGAAAGTGAACATGACAACCCAATGGACATTTCAGAAGTAACGCGGAATTGATCCGTCTAACATACCGCAGAGTAAATTACAATGACGCGCACAGTGAACACAGAGAATATTATTTACCGATCGGAAGAATTGTAGAGAATTATGAAGTGGAACTATAAATTGTTATAAAATCAAACAAAATTTCTGTACATTGACTTTTGCCACTGTCAAGTTTCTTTAACTTCTTTAGAACATTCAGATTATTTGCTCTAAAATTATAAACTGAAAAAATGTATCTGAAAATTTTAGAAAGGTCTTACAATGGAGGTCTTGGATAAGTCTGGGCTAGATTGTGTTCTATACAAAAATTCCGCAAAAAAAAGATAATTGTTAACATATTTTTTAAACAAATTATTATTTTTTAAATCTGTTAGAACAAAAAGATTCGTCATTCAAAGACGCACAAATTGGATTTTGAAATATTCGCCTAAACGTAATATTTTCGGAGACATTCAATACAATGGATTTTTCCACCCCTACTTTTCACATGAATCTCGGCAGCTTTAAAAAATACGTGTAAAATATTTTCTTGAGTTCTATACCACAAAAAAATTCCATTAAAATCGTGTTACTATTGGGTAACCTCCCTTGTTAATACGATACTTCATAATCTGAGCATTACTGTACCACTTAAGGGTTAAGAAAGTGTACGACGCGTCTTGTTCCGGGATGGTTTATCGAACCGTTAACAAACGGTAAATATTGCTTTAATCATTACACTGGTGGGTTAGTCTTTAACGTAGTCCAAATAAGTGAATCATACAATTAATTATTGACACTGTCGCTGGAAATCGAATTCCGATTAAATGAGCGACGCGTTTGGTTAATATTGACGGTCGCGTTATCGGGAATACCGTCGGGTGCGATTTAATAATAGAACGAGTGCATTTCGAACGCGTGAGCACACTTACCTGGCCAAATCTCGAAACGCGGCGCCTAAATGCTTCCCGGCTATTTCCGTCCAACTGCACACGGTTGTCCTCGTTATTATTTCAACGGGGCCCGTCGCCTAATATTAGAACGCACCGTAAATCCTGCGGAAGGATCGTCTTCTGGGCTCATTAGGCTCCGCATCGCTCGCGTAGAATAAATTATGCAGGCTCGTACAAATTACACACCAACCCGAGCCACCGGCGAAGCTTAATTGATACAAACGAAAGGAAACGACACGTGCAACACAGCCACTGTATGTTCCGTGTGCTGTGCCCGGGGGTGTTTCCAAATAATATGGCGCGACCTCTAGATACATGAAGATTTTTCACAAAAATGGACCGCGAAGAGTTGATCTTATGAAAAGATTAAGCGAGCTCAATTTGTTCCCACCCTTAATTATCAAATCGTTACTTTACTTTATCCTTATGTGAAATAGAAATATTTTGCAACGACTATGGACAGCAGGAGTTAAATAAAAAGTCACTCCACCCCTTAATAGATGTTTTACATTGAGAAATAAATGCATAAAAATCCGCTGTCTTGTCCTGATTTTAGAATGATTTTAACAAAATGAGTCGATTATGAACAGACGCGTTAAACGATTCCTATTAAATTATTCCTATGAAATTTCTCGGAAAGGGGGAGTCAAATGAAAAAAATTTATTCTATACTTTCTCTTGCGATGGGACTATATTTTGATTGCGACTATACGATGAAATAAAAACAATTTTGACCTGGGTTCCAATGTCAATAATCATGAGTGGTCACGACATACAATTTTGAAACACCGTGTACATGTCAGGCTTGCGAAACAGATTTTCGCGACGAGGCTGAGCATCGTAACACGCGAATCCATCTCCGTCACGTGACGGCCGGAAACGTCGATGGAGCGTCGCGTGAGCGACGATGGGAACAGAAAACAAAATAGGAGAGAGAACGCTGTCAAATTCGCAATGGGGCCCGACGCACGGGGGTTAAAAACGTCCCGTGACGGAGCAGCCGGTTCGTTAATCCGCGCGGAGAGGCTTTTACACGGATGGTTTGACCCACGTTTCATGGGGCACGCGAACGATCCCCGTAATAATCGCGCGACAACGATCGCACGACGCACGAGACATTCCGCCCGCTGATTTAGGGCGATCGGCTCGACGACTCGTAATTGACTGGAAACTCTCGCAGTAAACACACGCCTTTCCTTCTTATTTCTTCGTTTCAGAACGGATAATAGTCGGAGTCGGAATCTATGATTGAAATAATGGTAATTATTATGCTTCGGATCTTCATGCGAAATAAAAATTGTCTTCATCGATCGCAAGAAAATAAAGAACTAAATTGAACGTTATTTCTTACAGGAGAAATCATATATTGACAATTTTGAGTTTCATCTACTCAATTTTGCTATAAATGCATCAAGATCCGCAGTCTAGTCAAACCAAACTTTTTGCAAGTCGAATGTGATAAAGGACTGTCTCTCAACACACTCTGTTTACATTCCTCCTTAAATTCAAGCAACTCTAGAAATCTTGACGACACAAAGCAGTCTACTCGCCGAAATCTCCGACAGCGAAGACAGTTACTGGATCAGCAGCATTCAATTCGAACCTTCGATTAGATACGGTGTCATTCGCAACCTTCAGTCACTCAATGTCAATCAGGACGCTCTTGACAAAGACAGTACACTATCATTCAAGACAATCATTGTTCAATTGCTCAATGTCAATTGGGACACTCTCGTCAAGATAATTAGCATATAACGATTTATTCTTACGAAGCTAACTAAATTCTGAAAGGAGTTCCCAATACTTTAATTGGGCGACCCTTTGGGTTAATAAGATGCTCCGGTTGAGAGGGTCATTCCCCTTTTTTAGACATCTATTAGCATACTTTGCTTTAAACTGTAAGGGATTGGATGCTGCAGGGAGATAAAAGTTCTGTTTTAGGAAAAGTAAATTACATCCATAGCCATCACAATTTCTGTGAACCCATCGTTGGCAACGCTGGTTTGTAGACTGCGGATTTTATACGTTTATGGTAGAAATATCAAACGCGAAAGAGTAGAAACATTGAAAGAATTTTAAAATACCGTTCTGTTAGTTCCGATTCAAATGAATGAGAAAAGAAACAAATGTCTGTGTAGTTTATTTGGCATAAAATCTTGAATGAAATGTCATTGGCAATTCATTGACAGTATATTTATTATGAAATGACTCCCGAAGTAGCTTGGAGCCAGCAATTACAGCAACCTCCGAAGCAGTGCGATGCCCAAAGTTTAAGAGTTTCGTGTTCGAATAGCGTACCCTAGCTCTTCTAATGAATCCGACCCGGTATAAAACCCGAAGAGCGGTCTCTTCGGGCGAATTCGCAGGGAACCAATCGCGCGAGTAAATCCCTCAAGGAGTTTTGCGTCGTGCCGCGATTTCCAGCGGTCCCTGGATAAAAGTACCGGCGAGAATGGCCACGATATCTGGAATACGAATAACTGGCCAGCCCCGAAATTCGACACGTTTACGAGATTTTTACGATCATTCAACCCTAAATTTCCTCGCCCGGTTCCTCGAGTCGACGCAACGCGAGGCGACGCGACATACAGGGTGCTTCAAAATGATTTGTCGCCATCACTACGGAACGAATCTGCACCTCTAGATAGGTGGAGATTTGTTACAAAAATGGACCCCAAAATTGACCTTGACATATGAAATAAAATAGTTTACAAAACTTTACGAAACTTGAGACTTTTGTTCTTCGCGATGAGTACTGTACGATGAAATAAAAATCAATTTTGATCTTAGAATGCAATGTTAACCCCTTGCCCTACGATTTATTTTACGCTTTCAGTGATTAGAATTTTTTGTAGTTCGTATAATTCCCTAACAAAGGAGAAAATTTATACATTGTATATCCATACATTAACAAAACCAATATAGAATTTTATTTCGATTTAAAGGAAATTAGAGGAGTGCATATTTATTAGACTCTGTTCAGAATCTTCATCACGAGTTAGACACGATATTGTAGGGGATGAAATAAACTAGTTTACGAAACTTTAAAGTCGTTTTCTAAGAGAACGGTTCATATGAGACATGTGGTTTCTGTGAGACTTTTGTTGGTTGCGATGAGTACTGTACGGTGAA
Organism: Lasioglossum pauxillum; assembly: GCA_933228785.1. NCBI lineage: Eukaryota > Metazoa > Arthropoda > Insecta > Hymenoptera > Halictidae > Lasioglossum > Lasioglossum pauxillum. The sequence goes on along the minus strand of OW121702.1, from coordinate 33,612,222 downwards.
ATAAAAAAAAATTAGAGCTTGGGATTCAATGGTGAGGTAAATTCTGTGGTGCATCTTTGTAACAGATCTCCACCGATTCAGAGGTGCAGAATCACTCGTCAATTAGAAGCAGTGGTCACAACATACATATAATGTTGAAACACCCTGTACTCTCGAGCAAACCCGCACACTTTCCTCGCCGTCCCAATCATGGAGCCGTTATCTTCGTTCATGGGAAAAGTTTGCATCTCGCGCGTCAACCTTTCCGCAAACTTCTATTTCACCCCGGGAAATTGCCCGCGGCACCCGCGTACACCGGCTCTCGAGGATGTTGTTTGTTTCCCGTGCCACAGTGAATTGTTCGGGGTGACGGGCATAAATGAAATAGAAGGGTTATCGAGAAATCGTGACTGCCACCGACCGAGACTTCCTCGTTCGTTCCTCGTGAAACAAAGACTGTTATATGTCGCGTGTTTCCTTAAGACTTATCGCTGGAAATAGAAGCCACTAATGGAGGCGGATTCCAGAATAATTCTCTTGGTGACTGTATTACTATCGTTCTTTCTATTTTCGCTTGGACTCCTGAGCGTCGATCGATTGTTCCGAGAAATCAAGGACGCAGTACTGCGGTGAGATGACATGAAGGTACTCAAGACGTGTGTCCCCACTCTACCTTGCCCTTCTACGACGCTATTCCCTATATGAATGGTAGAGGGGTTCTTCAAGTATCGAACATAACAAGTTTTCTTGACACTGAAATTATAAAAACGCTTTCGTAGGAAATGACTTCTCTATTCCAGCTCCTAGTACAATGAAAACCGATCTTCTTACTTGTTTAAGGTGTTTCACTTTCGTACTTTTCGTGCTTGGTAGGTTCAGTGCACTAGATTTATAATTTTTATGTAAAAAACATATGACTCCATTTATAAAAAGTGCAGGTGATCTTTTAAAAAGAAGATGAACTGCTCCACCCACAAAAAAGACTTTATTATATTATATTTAGACTGCGGATTTTTATGCAAAATAAATAATGTTTGAAATGATTGCAAGACACAGGAGCCAAATAAAAATTTTATTATTCTTTTAATTATCTTATTAAAGTGAAACTAGTACACTGGTGGCCTTAAATCTTTTAAATACTCCACAGTTTTAAATTGTACGTACCAATTTTTGTCATAAATGCATAAAATCCGAAGTCTACTTATATTGTAGTCCTATGAATTCTGAATAAGTATTGCTAATAAATAGACTGCGGATCACAGGAGCGAAATAAAAATTTCTTTCTTCCTTTAATTATCTGATTGAGCTGAAACCAATACGCTGATGTCCTTAAATCTTTTTTATATGTCCGCTGCTTTAAATTGTGCTTGCCCATTTTTGTCATAAATGCATAAAATCCGCTGTTTACTAATCAAGATTTTTCTTCTATAAAAACATCGGAGATATTTAAATGCTATTCTTATTGGACCACCCCGTATAGCGTAGTAATAACTTATACATATAGTAACATCTTATCCAAAGAATGGTACTGTCAGCTCTCAGATAATATTTTATCAATGACACCTCCCTCTTTATATGCACACACCACTCTTTTTTAATACGTTTTTGAATAATGTATTCTCACGCCCCGTCGGCAGACGCGAAGGCGCCGCGCGCATTCCCGCAGCGTCCACGGTTTTGCATAATAAAAATATTATCATTAGTATTATATAGCGTAGCGGCGAGCCAGAAAATAAATGAAAAACGGTCCCCTTTAACGGAGCTTATATAAATTCCCATGACCCGACTCGCTAAAACGTAAAACGAGGATATTTACATACAAACGTCAGGGAAGATCGACTTTCCCGTAACCCAAAGTCAATTTCGAGAGATCGATACAACAGTTACAGCCGGAATGGGAAAAGAGCATCGTCTGGAAAATTAATAAGTACGAACGGTACCGTAAAAAGCGCGGTGATGGGGGAATTTTCCCTCTAATGAAACGGCATAAATCTATCGGGAAATTGTATTATCGCATCCAAGATTGAAATTTACACACTGACGTAAACGGAACGCGTAAAAGAAATTTCATGATGGACGAACACTGACGTAGCATCCACAATGCTTATCAATGAACAACGGATTTTATGCATTCGTTACAAAAATGAGTAGGTGTAATTTAGAACAGTAAAACCTGTGCTGTTATATTCTTCTCAACTTATTAAAAATATTAGCAAAGAGAATTAATTTCTATTTCATTCCAATTTGTTGCAAATCAGGCAGAAAATGTTTATTTTGTAAAAAGGTCATCGTCTTTTCAAGACTGTCCAAACACCTTTCATGCTAACTTTACATAAACAGAAATAATTCTTAAGATGAAACGTGAATACTAGCCGTTCTTAAGCGTGGCATGGGCTTCCAAAATAATCTCCGAGAAACAGAAAGATTGCAGGGGGAGGGGGATCGCTATATTGTTACGGGATGTATGTTTTAAATCGGGCAAATACTCTCTGGAAAGAGGCGTGTGTCGAAGACGGCGTGCAGTAGTGTTTGCGCTGGTGGCGCTAATTGAAATTCCGTGCATTTAAACGAGCTAAGTATTGATCGAAAGGCGAGATCCAATATTTGTCGAAGTTCGGACGCGGACGCTAGATAAACACAGGTTACACGCAACAAAAAAAAAGCGCCCGGAGCCGGAGCCCGTTTGACGATCGTGTGTATGTGTGTCCGGGACCAGTCATAAACGTCCTGGAGCGGAAGTAGGTCACGCGCTATCTCGGGAATCGTGTCGGTCACTCGAAGAATTACTCAAATTGCTTTAATTAACTAATCCTGTTTTCGTTCGATACATATATCCTGGGGACTAGCGGGACCCGTCGTCGTTTGCTCGATAACCAACCCCATGAACAACTGCCAGCTTCCCTGTGCGATGAATCCTGGATGTTACCCCCAGTTTCCTGTTCGAATCGCCTGCCGCGTACTTTTAATCGTATCGGCTTCGTAATTGAATTTCCGAATCGGACGTTGCGGAAAAGCGACCAAATAGAGGGGCGGAGAAAAAGAATGGAGAGAAAGAGAGAGACGGAGAAACTTGGCCTACCAACTTGGAAAAGCTTATATCGATTCCGGGAACAATAAATAAAACTCGATCTTAAATTAACCATAATTAAACCGTGCCAGGTTTTTGCCTTCAAAGCCGAGAAAATAGGAGGTTCGCCGCGCGTAGCAAAGCTGCGAGTAATACCAGCTTTTAATTACTCGCGCGGAAGCTCACTTGCGCGAATTCCAAAGAAGTTTGTACCTGGATACAGGTTTCATTAACCGCGGCAAGATAACGGCCGGCAACCATGCTTTTTATCGGAACAAAAGGCCCGTAATTAACTGCGTAATGTTCCATTGTGCGCGGCGAACGAGTAAAACGGCGCGGTTAAACGCTGCCGAATGGATTACGGCTCCGCGTCTTAGAGGATCGGGGAGAAAAATACTTTCGCAGGGATAATAGCAGACATACGTACGCCTTTCCAGGCAGAAGACAGTCGAGAGGTGAATCTCGCGGTTTCCACTTGCAGCGAATTTTTTAAGGGAGGCTTGTCGTGTAACGACATTGAAAACAAGTGGTTTTTAAGAATTTTCTTCAAAACAACTGTTGGACGTGTGAGACTACACCTTTTGTGGTCTACACAGATAGTCTTGCTGTACAAGAGACCTTTTTGTAGTGCAATTCTTCTTATTGTATAACACATACAGACTTCAATAAATGTTTTAGTAAACACTACATTAGTAGATACCCTATAATGTAGACGCGATTTCAAATCGCTGCAGTCTGCGTTGCACCGCAAAGGTTGCAATTTCGTATCGACCCGAAAGGTCAACCCTTCGGACATCTCCAACGTGAGAGAATTTATTCTACTACCGACGTTCTACCCTGAAGTGACCTTCAACGACGTATTTGACTATCGCACAGCTGTGAAAGAAATTTTATCCCATTGGAAAAACGTCACCTACGCGTTCACCCACGTAAAAAGCGTAGGTACAAGGTGTAACACACATCGTGTGCACGCTCGGACGATTTATAAAAAACAATCTCGCTTTTCTGACATTAATTAAATGTACGAGCGACTCTTTTAAAAATACCATGAAAGGAGACCACAGCGACGGGAACATGATTAATGAAATAATTAACACCTCGTTTATTAAACAACAGTGAGCAGGACAGGTTTCCGGTTCTTCCTCTGATAAAGTTCTTTCTCTAGTAGGTCAAAGAAAATGCGCGGACGACCTAATCTTTTAACGTTTTTTACCCCTAGCTCGTCCAACGAATTCATTGATCTACGAAGCCCGCAGGTGTTATGTGAGAAAATTCTTATAGAAAGGAAATGTTTCATAATTTTCCCATCACGCGCTCCCTGAAAAATCATACTTTCATCCCTTAGGACCTATAGAAAGACACCCTAACAATATTTAGAAGCCACCCAGATTTTCGCGATTTTCTACCACCCTCCTTTCACATCGACGGCCTCATATGAAAATTGTCTGATTCCAAAAAAGTAAATTTTATAGGAGGCGAAAAAAATACTAATTAAAGCAGTTAACAAGAAAATAACCATCAAACCGTCGAAATTAAAGTACCCAACACGCCGAAGCTGAAAAGCCAATTTTCATAAAAAATGGACCTAGGCAGTTTTCATATAAGGCCGACGCTCCGGTAATTTCGCGGATGATATTTCGTGCGGAACGTGAAATGGGACAGCGAGCAGTAGAACTCGTCGCACACTACAGTGAACGTAGAATACGTTAGAATCGCTTACCAGGAAGTAGACAGCGTACGGCATGACGAGCACGGCGACGAGGAGATCGGCGACAGCCAGGCTGACGATGAAGTAGTTGGTGACGGTCTGCAGGGCTCTCTCGCGCACTACCGCGAGAATGACGAGTACGTTACCGAACAGCGTTAAACACGGCACGATCACCAGGATTAAGGCCCACCAGCTATTAGGGTCCGTTTTCTCGTCGTCGGCGGTGGGCCCGCACTCGCCGACGGTGACGACGCCGGACGCGGTTCCAGCGACGATCGACGACGTGCAATTCACGCTGCCATTGATGCTTAGGCTACCATTACCAGCGTAGTAGGTTAGGTTCACGAATTCGTTCAGCTGGTTGAAGTAGCCGTTCAGGTCCTCGAAGTCGAACAGGTCGGATATGCCGGTGTAGTTGTCGGTGGCGATCGTCGACGACGAGTATCCCGAAGACGAGGACGAGGACGACGAAGATGACGATGAGGAAGACGAAGACCCGGTGAACCACGAGTCGCTGAACGCCGAGCCGGTCGTCGTCGAGTCGTTGTACCAAGACAGCTCGACGCCGCTGCTCGGACCGTTCCCGTCGTTTCTCGAGAGGATACCCTCGTCGTCATTTTGGATGGTCACGTCCGCGTTGAATAGTTCGTCCGGGTGTCGCGGTTCCTCCAGCGACAGGTTCCTCGCGATAGATCCGAGCAGAGACGACCCGTTCCCTCTCGCCTCCATTTCGCCGGACATCTACTTCGGATCCTGCGCGACTCGAGGCCAATTACGAGATCTTCGAACGTCCTGGCTGCAAATCCGTTTCTTCGACTTTACCTGGCATCCTCGTGGCCTGTTTTCTTCTTCTTCTTCCTCTTGGACTGTCTCTCTTCTTCTTCTCTCTCTCCCTTTTAACTGTGCTCACCACGACAACGATAAGGCTCTCGAACCTCCGTGCACGCAAGAAACGAGGTGCTGCGCCCTGTCCTCTCTGCCCTCCCGCCGCTCGCGCCGGCCGCCGCCCCAGGCTTAGACGCGTATCATTGAAATCCCCCGCCGAGAATCTCTGTAATGGGAAAAAGGTCCGTGGTCAATGCGATTGCTTCTATATCCTACCCCATCCCCCGCATACCGCCTCCAACCACACGATAAACCGGATGCTTGTAAAATGGAAGCGCAAACACCGGCCACGCGGACATATCGTGCCAAGAAATTCCAGACCGATTGCAACGGACATTTAAGCCGCATTCTAGTCTACCAGCTTGAAAAATCCAGCTTTCGGGAGACTTGTCGAAACGTCGCTTCCTCGCAGGTTTCGATGGAATTGAGATACACAGGAGGCTGTTTCGTTTAAAACAGGACACCTAAATATCTCCTCTATCTCTGAAAATACAGAAAATGTTTCTAACCTAATCTAAATGTTTTCATAAGACGAATCAGATGGAAGAATCGTTTTTTATAAATTGTAATATTTTTACTCGTGATTTTACGTACACACAGTTTTTGTTGCTGTATGTTGTAGCAAACGTTATTGTGCATTCATCCATGTGTCATAGCACGACCTTGAAATGACTGTCAACTCTAAGATTTGCTAATTAATGCAGAACTTTCTTTCAGCGACATATCAGATTTCAACCGTAACAGAAATTAGACCAAGAACTTGAACTTGTAAATAAACACATTGTATCATTCCTCTGTATTTCAAACATTTATTGCAGTAATAAATGTGATTATTTACAAGTAGAAGTTCATGGTCGATTTCTGTTACCGTTGAAATCTGTAATGTCGCTGAAAGTAAGTTCTGTATTAATTAGGAGATTTTAGAGTCTACGGTCATTTCAAGGATGTGCTATTAAACATGGATGAATGCACAATAATGTTTGCTATAACATACAATAACAAAAACTGTGTGTATATACGTAAAAAACTCGAGTGACCTTGAAAAAATACAATTTATAAAAAACGATTCTTCCATCTGATTCGTCTTTTGAAACGATTTAGATTACGTTAAAAACATTTTTTGTATTTTTAGAGATATAGGAAATATTTAGGTGTCCTGTTTTAAACGAAACTCCCTGTATTATAAATCTCGACATTTTGAACAACTTTTTCCTATACAGCTAATAGGCGGTCGCTTTTAGTTTTTTAGATAGTAACGAAAAACTGTTAGTTCGATGTAACAAATTCCGCCAATTTAAAAGAAATTTGCCTAGGTTTGGGTTAGGTTTGTGGTGTTCCATCAATTAAAAATGGTACAATTCGCTGCAGTGTTTTTATTTTTTCTGCCAAGCTGGAAGAGATAGTTTATACTAGACGACGTGTGATGAAAGTTTAGAAAATATCGCGTTTGGTCAGAATTACGAAAACAATAGTAAAAGTTACTTCTTACAACTAGTTTGCAGTCAATGCGAAAGGGTATTAGAAATACTAATATCTTATAAAATACTAAATAAAATAAAATACTCTATAAAATACTAGAAATAATCTTCATGAGAATCTCGTGCACAACTTTAACATAACATGCGACTCTGTGCAGAGTTCAAATACTGGCATTACATTCTCCACAAGTATACGTTGTTCACACACAAAGTTAACCATACGACAGTGCATAATTTTCACAATGTTTTGAACCTTTAAAGACGAGAGGTTCTAACGTGGCCATTCAACATTTCAAGCATATTCCCATTTGAAGAATACAATGTAATTATTCAAGAAGTAGCGAACAGATTCTTTTGGAACATTCGTTCGTCTCCAAAACTGCAGCAAAATCAGTTTCACCTACTAAAACGATCACGATTTTTGGCTCTAAACGGAAAATCGTTTTAAGGCATTACGTGGTAAACGACAGTCAAAGTGTTATTAAACGCGATTCTGAATCGTTGTTAACGCGATCTAATGCGTTTCGAGCCCGTACTACGGAACTGAATGGGGTATTGAATATTAAAGCGATGAATACGCGGGGGCTCTGGGTTAACGAAGGTATACGAGGTTTTCGGTTAACAATGAAACGTGTGATAGGTTAAAACGATATTTCACGTGCGTTTCAAACTTTTTCCGTTTAATTATTTCGAAACAATGGGTAGCAGTCTGTGTTCCTTTCGTTCCACTGTTAGAATAGAATTCCGCGGCCACCTCGTTTGATTCGCAGGGTTTGCCCGGATAAATATGCGGAAGAGCTGTGTGTTCGTAGCAGCTTTACAATGGCACATAAGGATGGGGGTATGGTTTTGACTGCTAATAGGATGTTTAACCGGAATTGAGGCTCCTTTGTGCATTCACGTGAATATGAATGACGGGGATGGTACGTGAATGAATCATTCGAATAACTGAATCGAATGAAAGGAATGCATAAAATCGGACCGCCATTGTCCGTTACGTTCGACACCAAATATTTGAGACAATTTGTACAGCTTACAAAATAAATGAAGAGAACAGCGTGACAATAGACTTCGGAATAAACACGCCGGACAAAACCACGTAAAATGTCCGCGAGCGTTGCAAAAAGCAGATAAGCATGATTTACATTCGACCAGTGTACAGGCTGTAAAGAAATTTTATGTCGGTCAATAATTATTTTGTTGGGTCGTATTCTACTTTCGACAAGCATAAAAAGTTATAGTAATTCCAATTAAATGTTTAGTAATTGATTAGATTTAATAATGTGAACAATATTTTGAATAATAGTACAGCAATTTTTCGTGGTGACTCCAAGTCACGAGTGCTAAGGGTTAATCCGGGACGCTAGATTATTCATTCGCGTATCGAGCACTTTAAAGCGAGCACTACCCGAAACGGTCGGCGCGATCCAGCCGGAATCGATGTATCCATGAATCACAGAAACGAATGTCGCCGGGCAATCTCAGAATTAAAAGAAAAGCCACGGTCCGTGCAAGCGGACAGGTTTGGAGGTTCTGAGTCTCGGTGTCTCGGTGGTAAAAGGTTCGGATACACGCGAGCTGGAGGGGTGGATTGACAGATGGACAAGCATTACCGTCTTTCTCTTGGCCTTCCGCCTCAGTCACGCTACAAGTATAGAGGGAGAGGGAAAGAGAAAGAGAAAGGGAGGACAAGAGAGATCTCGGAACACAGCATCATCCTGCAGGGACCCTCTTAAGGACAGAAATCATCTCCTTATCCCTCGGGATCGTCCGTTCCCACCAATTCCCCTGTTCTACATACACTTAGCCGGCCGGGCTCAAAGTGTATCGTGCCTCGCTATCTTTCAAACTATAAATTCCTCGGCGAAAGGTGTCGCCGGCTGTGAATTTCGCGGGATATATGAGCGTAATGGCACTCAAAAGCGTTAGGAAAATGAGGTAAAACGAGAGCCACCGAGCAAGCCACTTTTAAACTTTCAAGCACCTTGACACCGGCGAGACCGTATGCATATATACCCGGTGGCCGGGGATTTTCACAACGATTTTTCACCGCCGGATCGTGGTCTCGTCATATGCGTGGAACCCATGTAGAAGTGGAGGGGCAAAGGAGAGCCCTTTCCCTCCATGAAATACGTGTTCGGTCAATTAAAAAGGGCAGAATTCTTTCCCGTAAATCTCGCAGATTTTTCTTGTAAATATCTCGGCGAGTATTTCTTTATTTTGATGTAAGACGAAGTTTCAAGTTTTAAAACAATTTTGTGGAAGTACTGCAAACAGCGCAAAGCGATTTCTGATTTTGCTCCACCCAGAGTGGCCATTTGTTTCGCTGCGCGACTGCGACGTGGCACTCCGTCCTCGAGAGAAATGTCGTCGTTGTAGAACAAGGTTGACTAACATCAGGAAATCATTTTGAATTTGAATGTACGCTTCTTGACCTCCTTAGCGGGGCGACACAGCGAAACAGCTTTAGCCGTCAACATTCCAGAGCATCCTGTATAGAATGCGTTCAACGGGAAGCCGATGGGAGTCGCTGATAAATAGCTCAAAGCTGCCGTCACATCGCGCAGCGACTCGTAAAATATGAGGCGCATTACGTAATAATGAACGGTACTCAATTTTGACGGGGTAACTGATGTAATATTTACGTGGAACGTCGCCGGGAAAACAGGAAGACCATCGGACAGGAAGCGAGACAACGCGCTGCCACGTTACGACCACGCTTATCCGCTCTTTATCCCTTTTTAAATCGCTCCCGCTCGCTGCTTCTTTACATCCTTTCCACCTTCAGCACGCATCATCCCCTTCCCAGGACTTCCCTTCAGTTTCTCTAAGAAAAATTGTATACGCGGAAACGGCTGCCACTCCACGCGATCGTACTAAATGTCAACGACGAGACAGTGCCGCCGCCATCGCGGTGCAGCGGTTCGAAATCCCTAAATTCCGGAAAATACAGGAACATCAATGTTCGAACTAGGGTTGCCAAATCTTCTATATTTTATATGAGTCTTCTATATTTGAACTTGATCTTTACGTACATATAGGAATTTTCAAAAATCTTTGGTTGAATAAAAAAGTTTAAAATATGCTGTGTACCTCTTTTACTTGAATTCGTATATTTTGAGCCTATCTCGTATACAGGGTGCCCAAAATTCCTGCACATCCCGGACATAGGAGGTTCCTGAGACCATTTGAAACAACACTTTCCTTTGCAAAAATATTATCCGCGACTTTGTTTAGGAGTTATTAACGAAAAACACGGACCAATCAGAGCGTAACCTAGAGGCCGACTGTGTCAACTCGCGTCTAGATTGCGCTCTGATTGGTCCGTATTTTTCGTTAATAACTCCCAAACAAAGCCGTGGATAACATTTTTGCAAAGGAAAATGTCGCTTCAAATGGTCTCAGGAACCTCCCATTTCCGGGATGTGCAGGAATTTTGGGACACCCTATATACATAATTGCACTTTTCACTACTTCTTCTATATTTGGATAAAACACTTTTGGCAACTCTAGTTCGAACTCCCACTGGATTAAAAATTATCGTCCAAGGTCATTATTAAATATGTTGGTATCTAATCAATTGCTACTAGGAATGGCGTGAACTGCTGCTTTTGAATTACTCGGATCAAATGAAAAATGAATCGAATACACGAAAGGACCTACTACATTGTCCGGCACTGTAGAGTTTTAACAACGACAAATCAGAGGTCCGAACGCGGATTTGTTATTTTTAATGAATAAATACTGAACCGAACGGACCGTTACGTCGCAATTAATTATTAATCCATCGATTCCGCGAGAATTCCGATGACGCGCAACGCGACGTTCCGTAATCTCGGATGACGTTTTATGATATTTATAATTACTCGGGCTGGAAAGGAGGAATGTTTGAGTAGAAATTAGTGAGACAGAGAGAAAATATGGTCGGAATGTGCGAATAAGATAGATCCGTAATGCTAGGATATTGTAAAGCAAGTTACATTTCTTAGCTGTAAGGCTGAAATAAAGCAATAACAATAATAATAATAATTACTCGGGCTGGAATGCAACGCGTTTCCTTCGGGCGATAGTCTTTCATGAGTCCCGGTCCGGAGGGAGAGCACGCTGACATCTGAATATGTATATATGCAAAGTAACGTTATAATACTGAGTGAAGAATGCAGTGTTGAAATTTCGTTCCCGAATGGCTGCTCTGTTATTTACTACAGCGCGTGCCCGCGTTCTCTTTTTCCGTCTTTCCTTGCGGGCTGCACACATGCCATTAGATGCATTATTCCCCGCACGTATGCAAACCAGAAGGACACGGGTTCTTACGTTTCCCCCTGTCGATTTTTCTTTTTCCGGAACGCGAAACCGCACGCCGACTAATGTACTGTAAATTTTCCATCAGTCAGGCTGGTTTACCCGTCCCGTACCGATACATTCTCCGCCCCGCCGGCGGATTAAAATCTCTCGGCTGACGACAGTGGTAAATATTTCGGTATACGATAACGTGACAGTCACGCGCAACCCTGTCAAAAAGCTTCACGCACGAAATGTTTGTTCAACTACCCGAACGCGATTAATTCGTACCGTCCGGTTTTTACTTTCCTTCTGGAACGGCCGTTGTCAACTGTTACCGCTTTTTTCACCGAATTTCACCGACGTTCTATCAGCCCTGCAAACGCATTTCGGTCGAGGAGATCGCCAGATAACACCGTAACGCGGTGACCTAATGAGTCACCAGAAACATTTCTGTGACCAAAACTTTTACACCTCTTTTTATACAATCCTGTAGATTTTTACTAGGGAACTCCACAAATGCAGGGCTTAAAGCGCGCAGTTCAATCGTTCAAAAGTTATACGCGTATAAAGTCGAGCGATTTCAAGCATTTCGGATAGATGGGTGCCGCCATATTGGCGTTTACTGAGCCTATCCGCTAGGTGGCAGCACAAGCGTTTAGTGAGAATCATCTGAATTGAATTATATTTTGCATTTGCAAGCAAAAAAATGTACAAAATATTAAATACTTTGAAAAAACGACTATCGTACATCGGCGACGGAATCTTTCCAGCAATTCCAGTCTCGAGGCAGCATGCATAGAATTATTAGAACACGGGAGGCTCGCGAGCGCGTGACAAATCAGTGAGAAGGTAAATCCGCGACGCACAAAGTCCTCGAAATTTCTCGAGCGTCGGGAAATATGCCGGTAGCTGTGGAATATATTGCGAAGGCGACGAAGGCAAACAAGCACAATAAGGCTGCATACAAGCCGGAATTATGGCGTCGCGGGGCGAGCGTTGCTCGCACTGTGGGCCCAGCTGAGAAAGTACGAAATATTTTGTCAAAAACTCAAAAACAGAAAAGATTTTTTAATGATACTTCAACTAAATATCTTTTAGAGAAATTAACCATTTTTCCATTGATTTAATGTATGTATGTACTTTGCAAGTGTTACAAAAAGAAATAAAACTTCGTTCTACAGCAGAACCGTTCATTTAGAACTTGTGTTAATTAAATACTACACACACGTCACAAAAAGTGGCTTGCGGGTCGTGCTGCTGCCGCAAAGTTGCGTATTTCGCACTTCAAAGCACTATAAAACAACATGCTGCAAATGAAAGCAGCTGGTTTTTACAGGAGTGAAAGAACACAGTTACGAAATGCTATAAAACTTTTGACGGACATGTGGGTGGATCCATTGACTTTCACTCTGAAAACTGCAATGCGTGTAGTCAAAAGTTAGCTACGTTTGAACATGCCTATGTTGAAATGTTATTCGACTCAGCTCCGATGAACTTCATCTTCACATACAGACCTTGACAACGTATTTCAAGGCCAAGGTCTTGTCAGACTATTTGAACATTTTTTATTGCTAAATCAACTTAATTGAGTAAGAAGACCTGATGAAATTTTGAATTTTGATCTGCTGGATTCAACGCTTGGCCCATTGTGCGCCGAAGGTGGGAGTTTCGCTCGGAACAAAAGTTAATCTCGAAGGATCGCGTAATTCGAGCGAGCAGGCTTTCCGGAATATCGAGGGGTCACGTGGGAGTTCCTTGTCCGATCTGCACCAGCCTCGAAACGGCAGATGTTCACCGAGGATTTCCGGGAATTCGCTGGGAAGCCGTTCGTTCGCCGCGGTTCATCGAATTCGCCGAGTTTTCAATCGGCCCGCTCCGCAACAAACGCCTGTCACTAGCTCGAAAATCCATCGGGATGCGTGTTCTCCGTGGAATTGCGCGCGGGAATCGCGGTGAAAGTAATCGTGCACGCGGAAAAGAAAAGCTTTCCCCGTGTTCGTTTCCCGAACACGAGCCCAATATGCAATTCATTCCGCGGCGAGACGGTTTCTGTCTCGGAAGAAATGAAATCGTGCCTCGCAAGATTGATCGCCCTCCCAGCTTACCTGTACCGTACAACCGCGGAGGAAGCCTGTACCGATGCCGCATGTACCGCGATGCACTGCGGGAAAGATGACTGGCAGGCGCACCACTCGGATTAATCATCGAAATCAGTTATAATTAATTTCCGAGAATTAATGGCAGGCTGCAGAGATCAACTTTTTCGTAGAGGCTGATTTTTAGTATGCTCACAAGTGGACTACGGATTTTATACATTTAATTAATTTTGCCATATTAACTTTTTGTTTAACATGTACGTTATCGGATTCCTATTCAACAGCATTTTACTCGATATTGATTGAAATTTTCATGAATTCTCTGTCGCCATATATTAAACAAAAACTGGTTACTACAAAGACTCTGATTGCTAGTGACTGCAACTTGAAACTCCTCGGAAATGCTAGTTCCCTTTAACACTGACAACTGCAATTGGAAAAACTGTGCATCTGGAATTTCCTTCATTTTCCTTAAATGCAGTGCAGTACGCGTAACCTGTTGCATTCGCTGTCATTGTGTCCCACCCAGTGTCTTAGAAAAGAAATTGATAGCGACTCACCCCGCTCGATTAACCGCACTGAACCGAAAATCTCGACGCATACTTCTTCTGTCCGAGCACACTTGTCCAAATTCCAAATCGAAAGAGCGTAAAAGCGAGGGATTTAGTTGGTAGAAAAGGGACATTCTTTTCTGGGATACAGCGTACAAAAACAGCAACAAAGCGTAATAAAAATTGTCTGCATCAAAATTGCTAATAATTTATATATCATATAATAATACTGCTTCAAACTGTACCAACTTGATTTTCCCGTAAATGCATAAAATCCGCAGTCTGCTTAGACGAGTCTCCTAGTGCGAAACGACTCGGGCAAATTGTATATTGTTACTCGAGCTGTTTTCCAGGAAACTCGAGCCGAACCAGCAGCTATCAGCTATTAATGTGCCTTCAGATCTGGCCGGAGTAATTCAATATAATCTAAAGGAGCCTATTTCCCGAGCCTGTGTAGTAATCATTCTGATATAACGATACCACCGCCGCGTTAAGTAGTAAAAGCACGCATTAGGTCCGGCAGTGGAACGGCCCGTAATAAGGTCGACAGCACGAAATTCGACGGTCATTATTCTTGCGGCTTATCCTATTCCTCGCGCGAGTGCCGGAACAGCGTTAATTCAAAACGTTCTTGACCCGCGAGATTACGAATATCTGCTACTTTACGCACGCTATCCGACTTTATCTCCCTAACCGCGTCCCCCAAACAGTTGTTGACACGACGGAAATTATAGCGGGGACCAAGTAACTTGTTCGGGCTCATCGTTAAGCAAGTTTAACACACATACACTATCTCTCTCTCTCTCTATCGCACGCATTCTCTCGATGTTCCGGTAATTTTCGGGACCGAGCAAGAGAAATGGAACGGCCGATAATCCAGAAACACGTCGACCTATTCGATATAATTGTAACCCGCGGAATTGTCACTAATTAATAGAACGCGAACGTTTCTCCGCCCCTCGACACCGTCGATCACCGTTTTTCGATTGGCTACGAGGGGACGCGAAAAAGCGACGCAATCGAAACACTGGTGACTACGAAAAAAAATAGGACGTAACGAAATTTTTTACTCTACAGTTGCCAAACAGAAATACCGAGCGATCAAAACGTCTGGTTCGCACTCTCTCACGAAAAATTACAGGTTAGCGTTTGCTGGAGCCCCGATTTATGTAGCAATTTCTCACGTAAGAGGCGTTTGTATTTTCAACAATTGTAAAACACGAAATTTCCAGTCGGTCGTTCCGTCTCGCATGTTATTTCAACTGCTAACACGTCCGCCAGGATCGTTCTATTACTCCATCGTTACGCGAACAGCGTGGTTATAACATTTTACTAAACGCGACGCATTCGCTTAGCGGTACGAGGAAATTTAACGAGAAAAACTCATTAATTCCTTTAAATATTCTGCGAAACGGTCTGCATAAAATTAGTCTCGCTTTTTCTACGTGAAATACGAGATCGTGGTCGTCGGACACGTGGGACGCGTTCATCTTGAAAATATGTGATACCGCTATGTGCCATTGTGCTTTTTTTCAGGTTTCGAAGAAATAACGACCCACTAACTATACATTACACGGAACGACGCGATCGTGCGTGAACGTGAGCTATTTCTATCATAAATGATTTTTTTTATAATCGTCGGAAACACGAGCCTGTGTGGACAATTATTGAATAAATTAATTTGTCGATGAACACGCTGCAATTGGAGTCGATCAAAATCTGAGTGACTCTTGTCAACTTTACAGGAAGATATAGTTAATCGGAATGATTGGTTGGCGTTCCTACGGCCCACGTTGAGTGTCACATGAATGTTAAACGTTCGGTATCAGCGCCATTCGTTTCGCTCGTAACAGAAACAGCAGGTGTACGCACCAGCTACTAACTATTCTGCGCTCATTTTAGATAATCATCGAATGAATCACACCATTAAAACATTTGTATCCGATCATCGATAACACCTACGACGTTCAGCGTGTTGAGAGGAAAGCATGTGCTTACGCGCAGCACGTTCAGAATCGTACTTCCCGCACGAAAGTACATTATCCTACGAATCTCACCCCTCCAATTAGCATTTTAATTTACAATTTTAATCTCCATTACCATTTTAATTCGAGCTGCAGCTGCCCCGATCACCCGGAACGGAAAATTAATATATTATCGTTGTTTGCATCGCTTGCGACATATTACAAAAGAAAAAATACATCTCTGACGCACCAGAAAATTAATTTGACGTTCCTCGTGCGATGTACAAGACCGCACGTGCGCGACACTGAACTTCCCGAGAGAGAAAAAATTCAGTTTCGCGCGGACCGTCTATCGTCATGGCGCACAGTGCGTTTTTTAACAAAAATGAAAAAAACAACTCTCGTATTGGTATTTCAAACCTTTATAGAAGTGTTCCTAGAGATCTGTTGCAAAGGTAAACGATGATATTACAATTCATTAATATTAAAATGATATTAGTTTGTTTTCTCCACTGTCTTGACATCAAATTGATAATGTAAATTTAAACGTTACCAGTAACTTTCATTCTCAAAATTACCCAGTGATTACTGTAAAAAATTCTGTAAGATTTCAATTGTACTCTCTACAAAGCTTTTTAAGGTTACTACAGTATCGAACTAATATTATTATCATGTACTCTATATTCTGCAACTTTCGTGAAATATTTTTTCGTATTACTTATAATTTTCTCGAGAGAACGGGCTTTTGAGCGGCACTGCGCGGCGATCCGTCACGTTTAATTTACCGTCTTTCGGCAATCTGGGCAGGTAAGCGGCTTTCGTAGTGGCCGGTCGAATTGCGTTTTAATTAATAGCGATTAAGGTCCGTTTAGCAATTCAAATCTCGCGTGGCTACACCCTTGACACAGCGAGACATTTCTCGGTCAAGAGAGGCCCACGGTCACGAAGACATCCGACGCATTCCCATAGCAATCGCTTGGAGGCGCGATCGTTACTCACCGTGGTTCACCGGCGCGACACGTTCGTTGTCGTTGCATCGTCGATCATCCATGACCATTCACGTTCGTCAACGATCCCGTGCTTCTGTCGATCGGAGTGATCCCCGCCACGCGAACGCTCTCGTTCTCAATGGGCGGGCCCCGACGTTCTTCGACACCGAGGAATCCACCGGATCAGTGCGTAATCCGGAATCGACGTCGATTCGCCCGAGAACTTCCTCATGGTGTCACGCGTTCGTCGCCGAGTGCTCCTCGTGCCTTTCCCATATTCTGCGCAAGATCGACGTATCGAGTCCACCCGTGTCTCTCTACCGCCTTGTGTCTCCTGTTCCTGTACCTCTCCGTCCCGCGCCCTACGTGTATGTCAGGGGGATGATCCCCAGCACCGTGACCCAACCATAAAATACACGGAAGTCGTCCTAAGCCCCGCCATTCACCGGCGGCAGATCGATTCAATATTTTCCAACGAGATCAAAAACCTCGCTCGGTCGCGCACACTCGCGTACATGTATATATATATACACAGATACGTACACACTCGGCACACACTATTCAATCGAGGCATCGACTGGCATTGTGCTTGGCCTGCACGGGTTATTATGTTCGCCCGCGAGATCGTCCGACACCGTAGGGGAGAGAGATCCTCGCTCAACCCGGCTCCCTCGTCAACCCCTACCGGCCGACGAAGGAACGATCGAGCGATCGGTTGGATCGTGTCGGAAGATCGCGCCGGACAACGGTTTAATCGAGCACCGCCAGTACATCGGAGCAATCTCGGCCGGTCGATCCTCCAGCATCGAGCAGGAAATTCAACCGATTAACCCGGAACGCGGAGAATCCTTTGGCCCGAAGGGACGTCGAACGTCCGGCGTGCTATCCATTAGCCACCGCGCACGATTTCGATCGATCGGACAGCCTCGTTTTTTAATTCACACCTTGTCGGTCTGACAGCGATCGGCTTTCTCCTAGTTATCCCGTGCATTCTCTCGCTCTCTCTCTCTTCCGTCAAGTCGGACCGAGGTCTCGCGTTCTACGCGTACACACGAAAATAGTTTCACACGCGATCGATCCCGGCGCTCAGACGATTCAGTCCACGGAAAGAACGGACATCCGTTTGACGGACCCGGTGCGGTGGTGTCCCTCGATGGGCGTAGTTGGACGCTGGACGACGCGCGACGCGACGGTGAACGAGGACGCCACTTGAGGGTACCTGTGGATTCCACTGGACAGGATTGCCCCGAACGCGAACGCCCCGAAGAAGACTGAAACCCTTCAAGGACTCTTCACGACCATCCGATCGAGTCCGGTCAGCCAGGATCGCAAGAGGACGGCCGACATAACCGTCGGTCTACCCGTACTCGTCCACATTCTTGGGTCGTCGGTGTGTCGGTTACTCTTTGGATCGACGGGACAGCACTTCCGAGCCACGTTGTCGAACGAACGCCGAGCGACTGGCTGTCTGCTCGAGTTTCCACACCGCCTCGAATCCCGAAGCTCGCGCGTTCGCCGGAGATCGAGGGAGGGAAGCAACGATGGAGGGGGCGGAAGCAACCCTCTCTTTCCAATGGTACGCGCACACGCTCCTCGCCACCCCTAATTCGCGACTCTCTGCTTTCTCGTTTTCCTTTGCCATTCTCTCCACCCCTCTTGCCGAAGAATGATCGTTCTTCTCTTCCTCCTCCTCCTCTTTTTATTCTTATTCGACTCGATGCCCAACCCTCCCACCGAAACCAACCCTTTTTTCTCGTCTTCTTTACGACACGGAACTTCGAAACTCGCTGGATCAGCCGTTTGACAATATTATTAGGTTACGGTCTCCGCGTGGAACCGCTTTAATGTAGCACGTAGGAGATCACTGTCGCTTTTAATTACGATCGTCATCGACGCCATCGGCTGTGAAGATACCTCCACGCGGATCGAACAGTCAATGCTCATTTTATCGGTTCTTTCGGGTCCTCGGAGATGGGCAACCTGTGTTGCAAGTCTATAATGGAGATCGGGGAAGGCTTGATAGATTTTTCTGTTTCTCATCGCTAGACAACGGATCTTTATGGAGAATGAACATTTTCTACCTGAATTGCGATAAACTCGAGCGAAATAGAAATTTATTTTCGTTCTTAATATGTTTAATAGGCTGAGAATAATACAACAGTATTTTTAAATTCATCTAATGTTGACACTGTTTTAAATTGAACCTATTCATTTTTGGTCAATGCCATTCTCGGTTGAATCGATTACTCTCAAAATAACGTATACGGTAATTAGACAGCGGATCTTTATGAAAAATAAAAATGTTTGATATGTTTACCTTTAATTGTTCAATAAGGTGTAAATTAAAGTTCACCCTCTCGAGAGAAACCTGAGCCTGAGTTAGTATTAATTGTTGCGCCGCGAATGGGTTTCTGCTCTCCGTAGCCAGCCGGAACAGTTAACAACGGTTGTTTCCCGAACTCTACGGGTAAAATGTTTTATTTGAAAACGTGTGCGCGCGGCCAGACATAAAAGACCGTTCCATTTGTTTATTGTACCGTGTAGAGCCGTTTCAAACGGGACACGTCCCCGTCCTTGAACGTCCGTTTAAAAATCTGATCTGAATTCTTCCTCGACTCTTCGCGGGGGATAAGAGGGTTCGCGCAGCACGACGGAGGAAGGTTAAGAAGGTGCTCGGGGGACGTAAAGAATTTTCACAGCTTTCGGTTGCTTTGACAAAGAACAACGACCGCCCGAAGAAAAACGAACAGTGTCGCGCGCTCTTTTGTGGAAGAAGCCAATGAAAATCGTCGACAAATCAACTACGCGTACACGAAAACACTCGACGGAAAATCCTCGCTACCGTTCATAAGCGACGTACTTTCACGTGTATCACCGTGGAATCGTAAAATTCGTGGCCCCGAGCAGAGGTGGAGTGAATTTATAGTTTCCAATTTTCCGTTTGTCGCCGGCCACCCTGAACTTGCCACACTTCGCGAAAGTGGGATACTCTCTGATTTCTGACTGGCGCAAGATTACGAACTACGCTTCCCGTAGGTGGGCATCTGTAACCTTGAATTATGCCTCTGCTGGATTCAAGTCAGTTCCGAGCTAGGTTCGGATCGTGACACGTCAGCTCGGCGTCAGATCCATGGTAGACCGTGTCTAGGTCTTTGAGGACGATATCGTATTAGATAGTTGCATATGAAATGTCAGATTTTTAGCAATGACATTAAACAAACGCAATCTTATATTGTATATATAGTATACTCAATGTATTCTATCTACAAATTTCAAGTTTCCTGATTTCTTGGGATCAGAGTTGTGCAAAATTATTGGGTTGGCAAATAAGTTCGTTCGGTTTTTGTGATTTATTCCACTCTAAAAAGCCGAACGAACTTATTTGCCAACCCAATACAATTGAACTACTCCAGGAATTATAATTACAAAGTAATTGAATTACATTGTAATTCAGTCATATTGTAATTTATAATTCAGATCTTCATTCAATTAAATTACAATGTAATTCGTAATTGCAATCGAAATGCAATTATAAAATACTTTGTAATTAAATTACAATGTAATTCGTAATTGCAATTGGAGTACAATTATAAAACAGCGTTGCGTATTATGAATAGACAGCAAACAAGTATATGAAAGAAAAACATAAAAATATATCGCACCTCTTCAAAATTCTGGGCTATAATTTGGAGAGCTGTATTTTAATTATATTGTATTTCAATTACACATCTTATTAAAATACTTAGTCATTGAATCAATTAAAAGGTTCGAATCATGTAATTCAGTTACAACGTAGTTGAATTACTACATAATTGAAATACAATGTAATGCAATTGTCTCATTGAATTAGCACAACTCTGGTTGGGATCATGCTTGGGACCTTGAGTTAGGATCATCTTTGACCTAGATCTACGCTGGTTTGAGACTAGATCCACTCCAGGTTTGAGACTAGACCCCGTCCAGGTTTGGACCAAGTCCATAATACTCATTGTAAGTCCGACTTCTTGCGGGTTTGGATTAGGGTAGCATGTTGGAGTCGGAGTGGTTCCGTGTCAGGCGTGTGCCAGGTTAGATTTGAATTACACTGATTATTTCTAGATGATGTTTTAACTAATGCTGGGGACGTTGCAGTTCCCGAGAGGGAGCATTCCTTGTTTTAGACGTGTAGAAATAATAAATAATGTGTGTAAAAAAACCGCCAACTGATTAAACTTGAAAACTTGACTTTCGGCCACTGTTCCGGGATGCGCACGTGAAATCGCCATAGCGCGTTTTCAAGACGGCACGCCTGAAGAAACCATATTAAAAAATAATAATACTTTCCGGCCCGATGAGAGCGACCCGTTAACTCGGTCGTTGTTTTCCCGTGAGCTGCGTGGATACGAAATAACGAGGTGAAACGAAGATACCCGTCCCTAGTGGGATAAGACCCGGCTCCGTTGAGGCGGAATTTCATTTCGCGAAAGAAGTACTATTGTTTTATTCACGTTTACGCCGACAGCGTGGAACGGCCAAGGCACGGCCGGACAGTCGTGCGAGAACTTTTCCACGCCTTACCCACGGTGTGGATGTAAATTCCAGTTTGGAACCAGGCGACTGATGAATTTTCAATGAACGCTGGACAAATGCGGCTCGCGTGTATCTGTACAGCGTAGGGAAACGAGTGGTAAGCATGGGGGCCCCTGCTGGTAATACGGCTGGCTTGTAATTTTCGATATTACAACGAGGACATTTAGCTGAGGTATGCGTATGCGTGAGAGTACCCTTTTTATTTATGTACTTGTGTGCCTGTGCGCACTGTTGTAAAAAATGGGTGGTCATCATTTAGAAGCTGATCTGCAGTCCACGAAGGATCACGTGCCCAGTCGTAATTTATAATTTAGAATTGATATAGATTTTCTGTGGTACTTATTATGATATGTGCTTGTGTATACAAAGATGCGTATTATCGTTCCCAGTGAAAGCATAATTATTATTTCACTAGTTGTAAAAGAAAAACCCAGAAAGCGATTTTATTAAATATAAAACTGTAGGACTATATTACCAGCCCTTCGTCTAAATTTTACAGGGCGAACGTTACCGTCTGACAAGGTGATCTGATGCGATCGTAATGGTGAATCTTACAGGTTGCACGAGTAGTCGATATTGCAGCGCATCGGTTGCGAGCCCTGGCCTTTGGGAATTCGCAGCTCTACCTGACGCGAGCTCTCGCTCTGATTGGACTCGCGTTAAATTTTCACCATCAAGGGGACCGTAGCGTTCAAGACGACGCCCGATTAATCTTTCAATGATCCACGACATCCTGAATATTTCAATTTCAATGGGATTCACCGGCGGTCGAGCCTTTAATCGACTTGTTGCGTGACGGGCTGCTAGCGGGGTGCACCGTCCACTCTTTCATCAAATACATCGTTGATTCTGGCAAGCATTCGTTTTCTGGATGCAGGGAACATTCCATTTGTATAGAGATCACGTCTAGTAATCAAATATTTGGAGTAATACTATGTTACTAATTTATTTGAGAAATTTGTCACGAGACTTTACGAAACACCTTTTTACGAATTCGTACACTTTTTCAAAACGAACAACTTTTTTAAAATTCGACCCAACAGCTTGAGTTTTTTTTGGGACGTTATGACGAAGAAGCGGTATGATGACGTAACGGGGATATTTTCCGCCGTGTCGTGCGGAATTTGAAAAACGGGGCGCACTGGAATCCCCGGGGATTCCGCGCGGAGGACAAGAATCACGATGGTGGGCACCTCTTATTGAAACGGGCTGTGGAACGCAGTCGCAGACGCTCGTATCTTCGGCATCGTGGTGTTTCTCCTCCCCCTCATCGTCGTGATCGCGCATGGTTCCGGGCCAGGTGATCTCTCATCCGCGTCGTATCGTAAAAAAGAAGAACGCCGCGAAGTGCCGGGAAGAATGCGTTGTAAAACGTTTTTACGGGCCACGCACGGGAAGAGACATCGCGGCGATGTAAACGCGTCCCGTAATTTGCGGCGGTGGAACGCGTTCCTTCTTGTTCTCCAAACCGTGCGAACTCGACACCGCTGACGATTTTAATTAATGGGACGTGGTATATTCGGCAACGCTGTCTCAATCCCGATTGGTCCGTGTTTTTCGTTAATTAAAATTCCTTAACTAAACCCAGGTTGAAATTGTCGCCGAGGAAAAAGTTCGAACTTCTTTCAAGGTTTCCCGACATTTTCAGGACACTCTGTATATGCTAGCAGCGGACCAGCTGATCGGACTGATGCTCTGTATGCGGCGTTGCCACATCACACGTTCCGGCCTGTACTAGAGACGGCCGTGGCGTTGCCCTTAATTATTTTCCCGATACTCACGGATAACGAACGACGAGACTTTTGTGTAATTAACCCCGGATATTGAAGGCACTCGCGTGTCGCCACGTCTTTCGACTGCAACAATGGACGACGATTTATCTCCTCCTTGCACCACGATGTGTATTAATGTTCCGTCGTCGTTCCGTATGCTCGGGCTACGAGCCGTGCCTTGACAAATTCAAAGCATCGCATCCTGCTTCGAAACACTGTTTCCTGCTTCGCTGTTCTTTCCGCGGATATCATTTTGTCACGTAACAACGCCAGCAGCCGGCCGATGTAAATTTTAATAACGTTACGACGACGCTGCGTAACCCGGATGAAGCGCGTAATTACGGCACTGACACTCTCCTCTGCGCCAGGCGAGGTGGAAGAGCATCGGTGTCTTGCTTTTTATGTTGGACGGCTGCGGAATGGTTTGATGGCCTCGTCAAATTGATTCGACGAGGACAGAGCTGCTTCGAATGTGGCATTTATGTCTCAATCGTGGAGTCATTTCTTAGATTGGCCAAGTTGCTGATCTTTTTTCAGTAAAAATAGAAAACTGCGACCGACACGTTCACCAGTAAACTCGTCTAAAACTCGAGAATAAAACCGCCCACTGTAGTTGCATATTCATCGATTCCGCAGCGTTTCCCGACAGAAAACGTTTACAAATACCAACAATTCTCCTAGAACGAAACAGGCTCGCTCGGGGGCTCTCCGCGATTACGTCATTAACTTGTCGTCGTCGGTGAAAACGATTCGACGACGTAAACACGCCGGTTCTCGTTGCAACATCAGAGAGTCCCGACCAAATATTTAACCTATAAACAACTACTTTCTGCGGCGGAACCGAGCCACTTATACGCCGAGCCTGAGAATTATGAATTCCTATATTTACAACGCACGAACGGCACCGTAAATTCCCCTCTATCATTGCGGATAGATTGAATACCGTGTTCCACGGTTTACCGGTGCTTGGAATTGATAGCCTGCGGCGTCCGCTCGTAAAACAAATGCGCAAGATGAGACACAGAATTTCGGCGAATGAAATGCGAACCGATAAGCTGATAGGCATTCGAACGGTACCACGGAAATGTCTCTATAAACTACCGTGAATGTGCTAAGAACACGTTGTTCCCCTAATCGCTCTGAAAAGGACCCAGTAGTGCTTCGAATTTTATTACCCAGTAATTCGGTTTCTACCTTCTTTTGTACGTTTATTGCCTTCAATTAAATGACCTCGTTTTTACGTTTCTTACCTGTAATTCAATTATCTTTCTCTTACGTTTACTACCTTTTTATTACGTTTTCTCGTGCAAAAACTGTTCGAATACTTCGTTTTGGACGCGAGAGATGAAATTGTGGTCTACAATAAACTATAAATTTAAATTTACCTGTTACCTTTGAAGCTAGAATCGGGAATCATGATAAAAAACAAACATCCTCTTCAAGTGATCGAATGAATGAAAATATTACGATCGCCATTACCTTCGAGGAAATCAATCCTGAGCGAAATGGATCTCTCGAGATCAATTTGAATGGCTTGAATATTTCATTGGAAAGTACAGTACTTTGCGAGCGAAGGTGTCCAGGCCCTTCAATAAACAATCTCCAATCTTCGCTCATGTAAAATGGAAACAGGGACACGGTAGGAAAAACCGTGAACACATTGTTACAGGCGTGAGGAATCGATCGGGAAGGTTTTCAGGGAAACCCGGGTAGACGTCCAGGTTCCCCAGATTTTGACAAATGATCGCCGGTAACGGACGATCTAAAATTTTTCGCGCTTCGTGAAAGCCAACGAAAGTCCTTGGGGCTCCGATCAATTTCACGGTCATAAAGGGCATCCTGCACTATTACCCGTTTTATGCGATCTCCCTTATCCGCACTTCCCCAGGATCTATTTGGGAAGAATGATCGGAAATCCGTTGATTTCCAAGGTAAAAGTGAGCCGGTTCCTATTAATATTCATGAAAGGAACGTTATTAAACCTAGAGCGGTCCTTACCATCCCAATTCGTTCGGGATTTATCGCGGGAACGCCGGAAGGATTAATCAAGGGAAGTAAATAATTAAAGCCCTATCGTTCCGCGCGTAAATCCCCGTAAAAATGCGCTAACTCGTAAGACGAATTTCGCGGTGGCTGTATTCCGGTTTCATTATTAAGGTATTTCGAAGAGAGAATCTCAAAGCGAGTGGTAGAACTCCGTTCTTGGTCGGCCAGCCGCGGTGAAAGAGAAATAGAAGAAGAAGAAGAAGAAGAAGGAACCGGTGTTCGAGGAGAAATTTGATTTTAATGAATACATTTCAGTTGAAATTATTTCCAACTGCCGCGCTGGTACGATCATCGTTCACGCTGGATAAAATGTTATCTCGCTGTTACAAACTGTAGAACACAATTACTGTTCCTTACGAAGCGGGGGAGCACTCTCATCGTTCCGACTGATATTAAGAGCGAAATTTTAAGAAATTCGACTTGCGAAAACGGAAACTTTTCATTAACGCATTCCTTCGAAGCGGTTGTGAAACATTTAGCAGTTACAGGAGGAAACTGCGCACAGATTGTCCCAACGTAAAAATTCCATAGTACCATGGCACGATGCTACACCTGCGATTTGGTAGAAATTGACATAAATTGATGAAAAGCAAGTTCAAAGGAACAAAATATATTCCTCTTTTTCAATCGTGTTCTACGAGTAATGAGGTCCAACTGTAGTCTTAAAAAATTATGTTCAATTTCCTATAAGTTTTGCGACATCTTTGTTAATAATATTCCTCCGCTTTATAGTTAGGGAGATAGCAAATCATGCTTCCAATAATTTCCTAACCAACGAGTCAGCTCACTGCGAATATTTTCGCGAATGAAAAAGTTACTTCAAATCAACCCTTTCAAAGAAGTACATTTTTGGGACACGATATTTTCGGCTATTACTGAATCTTTCTACAATTTGTGTCGCGTCGTGATCTATTAAGCTACAAGCTATGAAAGTTGGCATGACGAAAGTAACGCGAATAATTGCAAGGAACGTGTCGGATTCCACGATCTAGTAGCAATTGAAGGGGCGGCTGTTCGTCGAAGAAAATATTTCCTTCATCTCGTTGAATTCGAGGCACTGGGCAGCCCCGTCTTTACAAGGCGAGCCGGCCCCGTAAATTTCTTTGCTGCAATAAGGAGTATTTTGGAATAGCGGGGATGCCGATCCTGTTCGTGTCTCTTTATACGACGAAGTTCGCGAGGAATGCGGAGCAATCGCGCGCCGGGCAGCTCGTAAGTAGGCACTCAACCGCCCCCATATACTAAAGGGCAAAATAGTAAAAAGTACAGGAAGGCAGCCGACCGTGAATCCCGTGCTTTATGCACGCACTGATCGCATAACATTTAAAGCTAGTGTGTCACGTGTCCTGGCTCGACTTTCATTAGGAAAACTATTCCTGAAATAGATGTAGAATGAATCTAGATAAAAATATTTTCGATCGGCCTGCTAATAGCAGAGTAATCTCTACTGATCACGTATACATTATGCCATTTGCATATGAAGTATGAAATTATTAATAGAGCACAGTTCCTTTTCGTTTTTCCAAGATATTGGCATGATACATCAGACGATTGCTAAGTTCGTGCCCGACTTGAAAATCAAATTCAATGGTTAAATGAAAGAATGCAGCTTTATTAATCAATTATATAGTCACCATTCTTTTCTACAATTGTTAGAAAAGAAATTATTATATTATTATTTTCTTTTTCTGTAATTGTTCTTACATTTTGCGAAAATCGGGCACGAACTTACGCAATCGTCTGATATAATGTTCCGGTGTACATCGTCCCGCTAAGTAGAAACGGAGCATACTGGTCAGACGCAGTAGTCAACACCGTATCGATAGCACATCAAATTGAATCTTATACTGTCGATGGAATTCACTACGTCAACCCGGTTCTTTTTCATTCGTGCTTCACTTGGATCTGTTCGTGGACCATTTACGAATTTATTTTGCGATCAATAAACACTCAGCAGACTTCGCCGCGGGCGATAACTACCGACGACAATTTTCACTTGGAAAGTCACGGCGCAGCTCACTCCGCACGCAGCAATCTAATAAAATACCTGACCGTGGGTATCGATTGCTTGCTTCGCTCTGCCGTGGACACGGGACGATCCTCGAACTACTTAGAAACTTCCTGCCAAACTTCCCCAGGACAAGCAACATCCTTCGTGGAATGTTAAGAAGACCGCACGGGCGGATATTACTGTATCCCAAAGTTTAAATGAAATTTCGGAAAAGATTTCGCGCGGCTTGTTATTCGGGGAGGGACCAATTGCGAACGGAAATTATGGTCGTGTGCACACGGTAACGCGATGGGACCGGGCCCGACGGGTGTTCGTCGACTATCGTGCCGGAGGTGATTGACGGGCCGTTTAACGTTATAAATCGCATGGTCGGGCGCGATGTAACGAAAATACCTGGTGGCGTAATCGGTCACAACGTTGCGGCCGTGGTTTTAATCCCCCGACACGACGCGACGGTGAATTCGGCGGGACACTCGCGTCTTGGAGCGGTGAACACGTGATAATTGCGTGCAACGGGGAATTTCGACAGCGAACAGAGGAATCGCCGCCTCACAGAGGAAACGCTCGTCGATGTAAATCTGATTACGCCGGGGCCAACAATGATGACGCTGATGAAACGGATGATCGTCGCGTAAATAATCGTGACGTTCCAATGGATCCCGTCGTCGGATCGCATCCAGCTGCGCGCCCCGCTTTACGGTTACTCCGTTAGTGCCCTCGCGTCGAATTCCATCAACTAACGTAAGTGTATCATGCTTCAATCCACTTTATTTTAATGTTATTGTGTTGCATAACTTTTGTATAACAGTTATTAAAATATATTAATATGCCCCTAACTAAAAAACAACGCGGATTACAAGGAACGATCCACTCCAATTATTCATTTGAAATAATTGAAAGCGACGTGAAAGGAGCGAATCCGAATAAATGCTTAAAAAGACCCTGTGATCAGTTTCGTTTGCGGCGACAAAATATTTTCGCTGGAAATAAACTTGAAACGATTTTCGAAAACCGCCCGCGGCTTCGCTGTCAACAACGGCTGCTATCGTTCAATAAATCGCGTTTAATTCCGCGATGTATAGGCGACGCAGCGTCGCTTCCTGCTGGAACGCGGTGTGCCCGGCCGAGCTGATTAATGAATGTTGATCGTGGTTTTTTAATACCGAAGGTCGGCTCCATATTTTGAGGAACTTTAGCGAGCTACGAGGCTTTAAATAAATAATGCAGGCTTAACCGAAGAATGAAATAGTAGAGATAAAATGCGCACCAGCGATTCTGATTGCGAAGTAAAATAGGTGTAATTCACTCTGCAACGAAGAATTGCGATGTCAGACATTCTCTGACCTAACTCGACTTCACATTTTAGGTAAGTTCTTCTATTTATCTAGATAAATATTTTTCTATTTATCTTTTTATTCTAAACTCACCTGTTTATATGTTCTTCTCTTCATGTCTGTTATATCGATGAAACTTTTCCCGCGTCGGCTGCAAGTGGCATTTCGTGAATGGCATGTCCACTTCGAAGATCAGGATTTTCAGTTCGTTTCCGTCTAATTGCCGCCGCCTCTGTACAGGTTTCCGCAAGCAGCACGGAAAACGAGTGTATCGAGGGAATGGCTCGGCATTTCCAGCCAATCGGGCCGATATAATACGATCAGTGGGCAATGTAAATGTAATCTCTGTGACTTCTAGACCCGGTGGTGAATGCGTAGGAGCGCTTGATAAGGCTTCTTTAATCTCGAGGTGAATCCGCGGGGGCGTGAAGCAGCACTTGGCAGCCGATATCGTCCTGGGAACCGTGAAACTCCCTTTCAATTTTCCCTTTAACCGCGCGGAAGATTGCGCGGATTAAGGCGAGGAGCTCCCTTTCTGTCCACGGATCCCGGGCATAAAAGTCGAATCGGCTGAAAACCGCCAACATGCACGCGGACCGACGCGTCACCGGCTGAACTTTAATGAAATTTGCGAATCGGATATTTATGGAGGGCTTCTCCCGCGGAGAGGCCTGCCGAGAACGCCGACTCATTTTACTTTGAAATATTTCCTGTCCAAGCGACCAAGCTCTTCAAGCCCTCTTATTCATGAATATGCTGATTATCACGCTTTCCTAAAATGCTAATAGTAGAAAAGCGCAATCCACGGACCTACCGTTGTCTGTAGACAGTGGAGATTATGAGATCCGCCGATAAGACGTCATAATGTACCAAGTACCATGAAGATCCTGTGGGAACTGTTTCTCAAGGAAACAAAGCTGTTCCGCGCTGTATACACCTTCCAAGTAGCCACTCGCCGTCTCATCCTCAAAATCCCTTCATAAATAATAAAGTGTGTTATAGAAAATATATTTAAATTAGGTTATACTATAATTGTAAATAGTTGTTAAATTCTGGGTATACTGAGATTTTCAAAGATTGGATAGTCGATTTCAGAGAAGATCTTACGTTCAATTGAAATCTTTACTTTATAAAACATTTGATACTGACTAAAGGTCAAATGGGTCATGATAACTTTATCTATCCATGGCTAGGAAGGGGTTGACGTATTCCACCGATAATAAAACCTATATATTGTATATATTATATTATATCATAAGAATAGATCTACCATTCGATGTATTTTCAATGTATTCGAGAGTACAGTTACCAATTTCGCGTTAATATCAATGTTATCAACAGAGTGTCCGACAGCACTTGTCATCGTGAGAATAGAAACCGTAAAGAAATATTGTTTAAGAATAGTTCGAAACTATTAAACTATAGAATAGAACCTATTAAATTCATATTAGCGCCATTCTTTTTGGTGACAAAACGCACAAACTGCTAGACGAACGTTACCGACAGATGAAGTGGAAAAAAATGTCCTATCAGTTTAATGTCATTTTCTACCTTACCAACTTCTACCTTACCAACAATCAGTTTAATGTCATTTTCTAACTTGATAAGCATTTTTTTTCGAGTCATTGCATGCATTCTCTGTATATTAAAAATGATGTAACTTCTGATTCAGGCTAAAGATGATGTAAGATCTAATCACCGATAAGTTGGTGGTCTAATCCAGGCTAGAAGATGATTTACGCTAAAAATTAGCACCGACGAGATACTATTAAAGACTGCCAGCCCCTGTGTTATTCAGCGGGACGGTAACCGGGCGCGACGGCCGCAGGGATAACGTGGAACTTACAGTGATCTGAAATTCCACATCGCTAAAACTTCTAAATAGTGCCAAAATAGTACCAAAACATCGTCTGAAGTATGGCGGAGAATGTAACATTTAATAATAATCGATATGGTTTCGTGATAACTCGCATTCTCACCGATGCATCGCGACGGGAATCTCCTCAGTGGTCTTCTTCACCGACAAAATGCCGTCGATGGCCTTCTGTTTCTCTGGATGGAGCTAGAATGTATCCTAGAGGGCGTAAGAAACACCGAAAAATTCGAGAGACACCAACTCCCATAAGAGTATCTCGTCGGTGAAATTAGACCATGTGGCAGCACTATACCAGGTACACCGAAACACCAGGCGTAAGAACTCTCTATTCCTCTCTGGTACAGACAGATTACGTCTGTAGCGATCTTCAGTCTCCGTCTTGAAAAATGACACTATACTGGTAGCACATAAATCCCAGGCGCGAGCATTCTCGTTTCCTCTCTGATTTCACCCGCTTCGGCATTTAAAATTTCACTCGTATTTCTATTGGCCATCTTGCAAAAATCATCGTAGCTAACTTCACACGATCACGCAACGTGACTTTGTCCGAATCATAGACTTATAGAGATAGACTGCGCGGCCTGTACGAAGCGTTGAAGCCTGCCATGGCGGCCGGGGTATAAAGAGTGAGAGAGAAAGAGCCTGTTGTGGTCGTAAGGCGTTCTCTTTCTAATTGACCAATGAAAGTGGGGTGTTCGTAGAAAGTGAGCGTTGAGTGGCTCGCTACGCCCCCACCAACTATCGGTGTGCGAGTGAAATAGATATACGACCAGCCGCCATGGCAGGCTTCAACGCTTCGTACAGGCCGCGCAGTCTATCTCTATAAGTCTATGGTCCGAATTCGTTTCATAGAAATCACCATAAAGCGAAGAAGTTCTGGTAACTGTCACCGCAATCGTGGCGTCGCTCCAGTCGCGTTTTTGTGATCGCCTGACGGTGATCCTTGTGTTCTGAACATTTTCCTCTCGATTTTCACTTTACGTAGAGCACATTTTCTTTCTACACTTTTTTTCCATGGAAATCTGTACTGTAACGGGAAGAGAAGACAACGTGTAGTGCTCGTTTTTCACGAGTCCGCGATACGAAATATGTGGTTGTTGTACTTGTTCTGAGTCTCACGGTTCTCGCCATCTTAGTCTGTCATCAAACGTCCGGGAATAAAATTCGTGTTTCCTCTGTCGTTTTGTGGAAGCTGTTCGCGTGAATTTTCAAAGAACAAATCGGCAAGTTTTTTCCATAAACTCGTGAAGAGAGTTTCACGATAAATTCGTGATCGGTGAGTGGAATTCTCTCTTTTTTTTCACCTTATCGGTGACAGTGACGTTGTATGTCGTTGCCGGACGTATATTTAAGAACATTTTACCACCTAGAACTGTGAAACTTTTTCCCGTTTATTTGAGAAAGATTTCCTCGACGGCGCTTCTTTGATAGTGCATCGAAGATTTTGTCATTCAACGAAGTGGGATGATATACTGAGGAAGGAAGTTTTCCTGCATGGACCGTTCCGAAGAGTAAGTCCAATTTTCTTTATCGTTACAACCGTTTCCCTTCTTTCTTATTTTATATACTTTCTTTTGAATACGTACGAAAGAATGCGATACCATTCCTTAATCGGTGAATTTTTCCACCGCACCTTCGATAGCCAATTACGACTGGATACAAATTATCCTATGTAATTCATTTCCGTAAGATTCTACGGAACCATGACAGAAAATCACCGAGCATGACGACGTTTGTCATGATAATTATCTATGTTTCAAAGCGTTCAGAAAGGAACTAGTTTTAACGAATTACCACCTATTCTCTAAGCAGAAACAAAACTCGATCGTGAATATCGTCCTCACCGTGTCACGGTTTTACTGTTATGTTTTCCGCGTGTGTTATTACATAAATGCAGGTAGATAAACGCTGATTAATTACGGGTCGTTAGATAAGCAGAAAATAGATGGTCGGAGTAATTGGCATTCTACAGAATTGGTTATCAATATGGTGGCAAGCTTCTCCGTAGCTTTGTGTAATCAAACGTTACACCTATTTCAAGATTTTGATAAATATTTATCTTGTATAACTGATTCGCTACATCGTATTAGAAGCTAAAGGTCTTCGACCATCGTCAAGTTTCCCAGAGGTAATTTGTAACTTTGGATTGTTTTTTAACGATGCAATTAAGAATCGAATCTCATAGATTCATAAACGGCACACTGTCACAAACCGTTACCACAGTTTGCTATAGGAAACTCAAGACGAATATCCGACCGTCATACGATACGAATCTTAATCAGCGATTCAGCCGTTACATCTTACAAACATGGGCCGTCAATTGTTTCACGTTGTCGCTCTATTCGCGTCTAAAAATTCGTTGCACCTGCTTGGCCTGTCGTTGACCCCTTTCTACTTTCGAAAATCCGATACGGAAATTTCATTCACGGACTGCTTATTACTCGGCATTCGATGCTCTCGCCGCGTTTATAAAAAAATATATCAATGTCAACGTATAACGTACGTCCCTCAGCTGTATCTACACCAATTGTTTACGTAGTTCGCGTCGATCCGTTGATGCACTTGCCCTTTCGTATTATCGACATCGGTTTCTGTTGCAATTTATTTCATAAATAAAGAACAAAATCAATCTACTAGTTCTTTAGAACAGGGTTTCCCAAACTGTGCTCCGCGAAAAAATATTAATTGTGGCGGCCCGTGCAACGAACACGCCGACCGTTCTCGGGAAGCCGCAGAGAAACACTCAAAAATCTGTTTTGAGGACGGTCATCGTTTACCAAACAGTCGAGAACGATTATTCGGCAGTCGAAGGCACACGATCATTTATTGGCTCGCGAGCATCCGAACACTGTCCGCGCGAAATAAAGAGTAACACGAGCGAACAAGTCAGAGATCATTTCACCCGTTGCCCCACATAATAACAAAGTTTTTTTTCTACATTTTGACTAGTATAATTTTACGTATTAATTTTTCTAAGATTCATTGATTATGTGTCATTACCTACCCTTCAAATTACACAAGGTGCTCCGTTAAAATTCAAAGACCCTTAAAGTGCTCCATCAGAGAAAAAGTTTGGGAAACCGTGCTTTGGAAACGTGCCTCTAGTACCGGTTTTGAATAAACTTATAGTTTTTCCACACAAAGAGTGTAGTCCAAAGTACCAAGTGTACATACTTTGTCTGATTTTAGTCGAATCAAATTTCAACCGAGAAAAAAGTCCAAAACACGTAGCATGTAGTGCGCTTCTCTACGAGCGAGTGCACATGGTACAGTACTTCCAATGTTCTGTCGTCATGCCATGAGTCATCGGCCACCAGGCTCTACCAGACTCTAGCTATTCCCCTTTAAAGTCGAACGATTGCGAAAGCGGTCTATCCTGGTTCTTTTGTTGCCTCGAAATGTTCCCGCGAGCTGAAATCGAATTAATTGATTGAAAAATAATTCGTACGTGAAATTCGTGTAGATATTGACTGTGTACATCTTCCTCAGATTTCAAAATAATGCAATACGATTTTTCGACCGGATCTTGGGACTATATTCGTAAGAAAGAAAGTTGAAACAAAAACGGGAAAAGGCGATCGTCGGTTTTAGAACGTAGTGCTTTTTTATCGAGTAATTGGAATTATTCTATACCTACAATATCTGCCGCTAGATGGCATCCGCTGTTCAATTTTTCCCGCTTTGAAAATGAACCTGTTAATAGTAGCGTTAATCGTAGAATCACGATCACGGTCGTGAATTTAACTGCAAATAAGTAAGATATAATTTCAGTAAAACAGTCTGCTACAACGTAGATATTGCAAGAATTTTCACCTGGGTCATGATGGACCCTGTCGCGTACTCTCGCATGCATTTCCTCCAGACTTCGGAAGGGAGATTATAAAAGGCGAACGAGACGATCTCCACCCCCTGTCCGTGATGCGTTAAGTGTCATCCACGTGTCACCTTCTCCTACGAGCTTCATTCATCGCACCCTTACGCACCCTCGTGGGTTATTCCCACTGACCGACTAACGCCTATATTTGCGTATCGTTGCGCTGTGTGCCGGAGGTACTTAAAAATTGCGGAAAATAAAGTAAAAAATTAATTAATTCGGGAATAGTTCACGTACCATAGATGTGTACCAGCCAGCTGCATACAGTAAAATTAACATTTGCTGTGCAAATGCTGGAGGGATTTTAGGACTCACGACTTAGCGACAGTCCGAATAGCCCTCGCAAAGAGTCATAAAACCCCGAATTTCTAAAGGCCCAAGTCGATGATACGGGATTAAGGTGAAACGGGGTTTAAGGTGAAAAGGACCCGTTACCTGAAGTCCCACAAGACACGTTGAGGGTGTGGGGCCCGTGAAAATTCCGCTACAGGGGCAAACTCGCGACACGCGTCACTCTCGTGAATTTCCCACTCCTTAACCCGACCTATCGGCGACAAAAATATATTTTTCGTCTTGCGTTTCTTTTGAATGTTAGGAGACTTCAGTCTTGAAAAAAACTAACCAGCCAAGCGGGCAGTTCGCAGAAATAAACGGATAGTTCGTCCTAATACCAAGTTCTCGATCATTGAACATTGACACCTCCTACAGATGAAACAGTTTGTTGAGCTGACAATCCCTCGGTATTGCTCCAAACTTGCAGAACGCATTGCTCAACAACTTCTGTTTAGTTTATGCAATTTTATTGTTATATACTTATTCATAAATATACAGGGTGAACCACGAATCTTGATACTTACCGAACTCGTCTTGAAATCCTCTAATAACAGATAGGCGTAAAAAGATTATAGGTGTATTTTCAAAAATTGAAGGAGACCTTGAAAAATCGTAAGAGTTGACTAAAAATTTCCCATAATCACGTGAGAACCTTCTTGAAACCGTGCTATGCCTGATAAAAATATTCATGTTTCACCCTGTATATTAAGTAAGAATAAAATAGATAAGTTAAGAAAGTTAACAAAAACTTACAATATTCAATCCGTTATTGTCATACTGTAGTTCTATTTTCTAGAACGTCCGCCTATCGATTTACCATTTCCTGATATTCCACCTCCTATTGAGAAAAATTAAGTATGAATAAGTTGTACGTGATATATACTTAGAACTCGATTTCTTGCCCCTTTCCGCGTGTAATTAAAATTAATGCTATTAATCGGCGACCGCAATGGGATAGAAGATTGATGCTTACCGTTTAACGCTTGGAATAAATGGGAGAAATTATTTATTTAAAAGTCACCGGTGTGAGGTTAGACGTTGAAATAAACAGTGAAGATATTTCAAGTCTACACGAATTTTTGGATTTTCGTCCCGAATCCCCATTTGAATGCCGCAGTGTGCGCACGCGCAATCCACCCCCACTAGAACACCACCCCCGTTTCATGCGAAGGATGCGAAGCCAAACGTAACCCCCTCAGTGAAGAATTAAACGCGATTCCGCGAAGTGCCCCCCCTTTAAATCTCACCATCCCGGGCAATTCTAGTGTACATGTATATATAGATTTAAAAATTATATTTTTGTACGTGTCGTTAGCCAGGAGATAGATGAATTTTTTACAACAGACTCGTTCGACTGAAAGTGACAATACGTCCGTGACTGTCCCCCGTCTAACGGTAGACAGATCGATATTAGTAAAAAGTTTCAAACTTTCTTTTTTGCTTGTACGGGATTAGGTAGGTCTGACAGAGTCCAACATTACCGATGGGTAGAACAGATATGTCAAAAACGCTGAACGCTTATAGAATGTGAGTAGTTCAGCCCTACTTACAAATCTTTACATACATAGACACCCACACGCATACACAATTATTCCTTGATTGCGTTACTTTTTCATTCTTTCCTTTTTCCCCTTACACCATCGGCGCTTTTATGTAAATGTACCCCAAGCTCTAATTACCACGCATACTTTCGTTCGAAACCTTATATGGCGCGTCTTTACCTGTCCTTTTCCATCTCGTAAAACGATCATTCGTTAGAACTCTCAATCTAGGAAAGATGTGCATTAGTTGCATGTGTGCGAGAGACAATTGGAGCAAATTGTTCGATATTACAACATTTCGTTGCATGTCGCACCCTGCTTCCATCAGCTGGAAAACACTTTCTCCGTTGGTTTACCATAAACGCAGGGCCCGTGAGAAATCGATGCTGCGCTAGGAAACTTTCAAACATTCTCGCACACGCTCCACCATTATCATCGCTGGTAAAATCAATTCTCAAGACCTCCTTCGAAAGTTGTCGAAGGAAGTAACAATTAATGGTGGCGACCAGGAATGATGTCATACGAGGAATTCGTTAGGCGGTAGCATTTCAGCGAGGTCAAGGCTTTGGTTGCAAGGACGATTGTACGAGGTCAAGGTTTACAAAGACGCATAGCTCTGAATTCCTAACCTCTTTCGATGACATTAAACATTTTACAGCTTGCAATATCAGTCGCACCTGCAGAAATGATTATCAATTCTCGCGAATATTCCTTTTTCTCTCCGTTTCTCTTGAAATTCTACTGTCTATTATACCTATATACATTCTGTCGCATAAAAGAAGACGTCAACGACGCGCACGCGTCGAACTATCGAGCCATTGATTTTGCTGGGTTTAACTATGATCTGGCATGGACCAGGTTTCCCCGTCAAATCGAGTGCTATCTCAGTGACCTTTTTCCGTTTACTTTCGTAATATCACTTCTAGAACATACAAACAATTTATTCGTCGTAGTAACGGTAATTTTTATTGGACAATTTTCGTTTCTTTTCCTGAAAAATCAACTTTGCTTTCTGTGTCGCATTTGAGAAGCATCTCCGAGTTGCGCATGCTTGTACGCATTAAACCATTGATTTCTGCGAGTTTAACGCGGCCCTAACATGGGGTAAGTTTCACATTGAAAATAGTTCTGTTAAAATTTGCTTTGACTATGTGTAGAAATGTCACGAATCGTTGCGACTATTTATCGAATTAACGAGAGTTCTGTATTAGGTAAAAATGAAATAGATTTAGAGGAGAAAACGCTCTTCTTTCCATGCAACCAGTGTCCGGATACGTTCTGCTTGCTTCGACTGAAATACTTTTCGATGCCTATTTTTAATTGCGGTTAATTATCCGCGTGTATAGCAAGTCATTCTAAATGTCGCTTACCGTTCGTTTACCCTTTCTTTTGCGCTTTCTTCCCTAAACTTTGAGAATTTGCGAAAAATATGTAACGAACATTTTCTGTACGTTAACGCAATTTTTATATGTTCATAAACGAAATTTGTTGAAAAAGTTTCGTCCTCGTTAAATAATAAATGAATCTATACTAATAGACTATGTTTGAAAGACAGTGGTTTTGTGAATGAATTTTACCTATTTATTTCAATTTCTCTATTTCCAGCAAGAAGATAGAAATCATTGGTAGAATGACGGCCATGAGTCAGGATGAAATTGTGGCTGGTGCCAGAACCGTGGCCCAGGGGTTGGAAGCCCTTCGTGTAGAACATGAGGGACTTCTACAGGGTCTACAATCCCAAGATGCACCAGCTGCCAGAGACAAATCCAGCTTGTTATCGAAAAACATTGAGATGATAGAGTTGGGTCTTGGAGAGGCCGAAGTGATGATGGCTCTCGCCAACCACTTGCAAAAGGTTGAGGCTGAAAAACAGAAGCTTAGAACACAAGTCAAAAGGCTTTGCCAGGAGAATGCATGGTTAAGAGACGAATTGGCTGGAACGCAACAGAAACTACAAGCTAGCGAACAAGCCGTAAGTAATAATGTCATGTTCGGATCGTATCAAGTTCACCCAGGAAAGAACGGACTACAATTATAGTACTTGTGTGATTATCTTTTAGGTTGCCGCATTGGAAGAAGCCAACAAACATTTAGAATTCATGGAAGATATGAGACAATACGATCCTGATCCTCCCGCTGATGATGAGACCTCTAAAGATAGGCCGAAAAGAGATCCTGTTGTTGATTTGTTTCCGGATGATGATGTGGACGACCGAAATAGTAAGTGTATGTTCACTTTTCATTTCTATCGTCAAGTGCTCGAATCTCCTTTAAGTCTGTGTGAAAGTTACTTTCGAATTTTATTGTAATCTCCTTGACCCTTCGCACTCGAAGCTACTTTAACTTGAAAATAAAACATTTCTTGCGGACCAAGAATAATTCTATTCTATATAATAATGGTACAGCAATATCTAGTGGTGCCTTCAAGTCGCCATTCGAGTGCCAAGGATTTAAATCTGTAATCTTTGAAAGCATGGTTTAAAGGGTACTCAAAAACTTGTTGGCGGTATAATACTGATTATTGTTCCAGCGTATGGAAATAAAATTCTATCTTCACATAGACTTAGGTCATCGATAAGGTCCATCTTTTGCAAAGCTCATCATTTTGATTATAGCAATATCACCGACACCGCCATCACAATTTGCACAAGTGAACGCCGGATATGAAATACCTGCGCGCTTACGTACACTGCACAATTTGGTTATTCAGTACGCAGCCCAAGGTCGTTACGAAGTGGCAGTGCCACTGTGTAAGCAAGCGCTGGAGGATTTGGAAAAGACTTCCGGTCACGACCATCCGGACGTGGCGACGATGTTGAATATTCTTGCTTTAGTGTACAGAGATCAAAATAAATTTAAAGAAGCAGCGAACTTGTTGAACGACGCTTTGTCTATTCGAGAAAAGACACTGGGCGAAAATCATCCTGCGGTTGCTGCTACTTTGAACAATCTAGCTGTTTTGTATGGCAAACGGGGCAAATACAAGGAAGCCGAGCCACTGTGCAAGCGTGCCCTTGCGATCAGAGAACTGGTTCTTGGACGTGATCACCCGGACGTTGCGAAACAGTTAAACAACCTCGCGTTGCTCTGTCAAAATCAGGCGAAATACGAGGAAGTTCAACGTTATTATCAACGGGCACTCGAAATCTACGAAATGAAACTTGGCCCAGATGATCCTAACGTTGCGAAAACGAAAAACAACTTGGCGTCCTGTTTCCTGAAACAGGGTAAATACAAGGAAGCAGAAGTTCTGTACAAGCAAGTGTTGACCAGAGCGCACGAGAAAGAATTTGGTGCTATTGCTAGCGATAATAAACCAATTTGGCAGGTAAAGTAAGTTCCATAAGTCTTGCTTACGTAGGGTAGAACTCACGAAAGCATTTGTTACGTTATATTCTGAAACTCAGGTCGCCGAAGAACGAGAAGAAAATAAACTTAAAAATAAAGGAAATGCTCCCTACGGAGAATACGGTGGTTGGCACAAAGCAGCTAAAGTAGATTCACCTACCGTAACGACTACTTTAAAAAATCTTGGCGCGTTATATCGAAGACAAGGGAAATATGAAGCAGCGGATACTCTCGAGGATTGTGCTCTGAGGTCACGAAAGGAGGTTAGCCGAATTTACTATGTTATTTGCACTTGTTCGAATATTTTTATTGTATCAAAGTTTTGCTATAGTAGTACAGTAAAAGCAGTTGCTACTTAGACATTATTTTACGCTGCTCAGTCACGCTGCGAACGATTCATTTGATAAGCATACTTGTTGCTCAAGTTGTGCGTCTCTTTTGAAGCAGACATTGGAGTTCGTGAAGCAAGGAAAGGTCGCGCAAATTCTAGGGGAAGGAAAGGGATCGACAAGACGCGGTTCGCGATCCAGTTTAGCCAATAGCGAGCACGAGCAACACGACGAGGTACGTTGTGTTAGACAATAAGTGATATGTATACATATTAGTTGCACTGCATGTCGTAGCACACGAGTTAGTCGTCTACTATCTTTTTCTTCTTTCTTTTTGTTCTTTTTTCGTTATCCGGCCCGTTCTGACGAATTGGCGATACAACACACAATCACAGAGCTCGCTGGCGCTGGCACAAAGGGCGCTACACGAAGGACAGTCTGGCCACCACGACGCTAGTTCTAACAAACCCGGTTTTAAAAACAAGATTTTTCAAGCTTTCGGGATTCACTCTTCCACGTAGGATTATCTTTCGTCTGTAGTATTGCTACTGTCGTTCAATTATGCCCGATCACTCAAAGATTTATCGGTGTATCACTCGGGGTCTGTGTACTCCCAGGGAGAGAGAGAGAGAGAGGTGATACTCAATCGTTGACGAACATTAATGAGGATCTATCGGAACGGTGCCTGTCTATGATTCGTCTTTATCGTAAAAACTGTCCCTGGATCGAAAGCTGCTACGGACACGACCCTAGCGACGACGCGTATTACTAGAAGGCATTAAGTGTGTAGTGGAATCGTAGGAACTGGCCTTTTTTTATGGCTATTCTGGGCATTTGATTCTATTTCCCGCTGCCAGGTATCCCGGTAACAGCACATCGTAACTGCACATTCTTTATTTTTTACATTTACGAGCGTTTTGAGTAACGTTTGTTGCTACTCCGTTCTGACCATCTCGAGAATATATTTCGTAAATATTGAAGCCTTTACAAAACACTTCCACACGTAAACTGTGATAATAATGCCTTTCGATTAGTTTCTTTTGGTGTTTTTTTTCTCAATTAAATGGAGCAATGCGGATATTTGTACATCATGTTGTTAGAAAATTAATCCGAGTTCGGAGGAGGTGCTCTTAAATGAAGAATGCTATTCTTCGCATCACATTATTTATTTGTAACGACAATAGGACCGTGAAAACGTCTTACGCTTGTATACATAGCCATATAGAAAGCGATTAGACTAAACGATGCTTCCAGAATTTATTATTCTCATCACGGAATGTACAGTTTACTGTTTCACGCGGTACTCTTGGCTGACAGAAAGAGAGAAGGCGGTAATGGTAGAAATGAGAGAATCGAGCCATTACTTTTTTCCTGAAGCCAAAAATACTGTAAAAGCTACGCACACAAAGTACTATGAGCAGTCGATCCTTAGCAGCAGCTTTGCTTAACTATATAGTTCAGTATAGATTTGCAAAGGTGACCATTTATAACTATTATGGAGAAAATATTAATAGTACTATGACGATCGACAGGTGAACGAGTGAAGAAAACGCATTTATTGTCTATGACAGATGTTTCATACAATGTTTTCTTACAGTTTATTCTGATTTTACTACGAACACATACATACACAACATACACACAACACACACACACACATACACAATCATAAACAACCTTTCCCGAGTTTTCCAGTAATTCGTATGATCACTTTGCATTCATTGTCCCTTTTATGTAATAATGCGTTTAATTTAAATTATAAATGCAAGACATTTTATCCGGCTTATGGTTACGTTGAGTCTTACCTTTTTTAATATTATGACGATGTGAGGTGTCTCGAAAAATAATGTAATATTAACTGTTTCGTCTTCAGAGTATTATATATTTGTAAAGAATGGATACAACTCGTGCAATTTATGTTACTTAAATTTTGCGGAACAGTCTGTTTATCTCTTGTACCTAAATTAACTTCATTGTTTTAGAAGCATGCTACACGGTACTAAATGGAATTATTCATCTCGAAGGGATGTACGTATAATCGAATAGCTTCTTGTTTGAATAATTCTATCGAAGACAATTTCTTTTCTTTTTTCTATAAGCTGTGAAGTCAGTTTGAGTGCGAAAGATACAGAGACTATTCTGCGCATATTTTATTATTATTGATATTATTTGAAATGAGATTCATTTGCGTAACAAGTGATTGTTATATTTTAGAATGATACAATGAATAGATTTTACCCATGAGGCACCTTGTATCCCAATTTTACTCGTTATAGACGACACTTTGAGTCTCCGTTTAAACGAAAGAACAAACAACTACATTGTTAGGCTAACGAATACGCAATGTAATGTTTGAACTTGCAATCAGTAACGAATTGAAATAATTTAATTTAAGTAGTGCCTTGATACTTTAACGAGCAAATGAATAAATTATTTTCTAACTGAAACAACGTATCCTATGTGTTATTTGATTCACATTCTTGGGAAGGACCCCGTGTACAGGATTTATCACATTCTCCATGTGTCTGTGTTTTATTACGATCATCGTTATTTTGTTATTGGTAATTATGTGTAGATACGTACCTTCTGTCGAACGAATCAGAGAATGTGTATAACCGGTTTGCATTATTAATTCTACTCGCACGCATTTGTGTTCTTAACCATCATTGTTACCAGTCGTTTTTCTTTCTCGATATCCTGTGTTGTCGTTTTGTTTCGCTTTGATTTGAGTACTCTGCGGGCCGGGACTTAGATAAAAGGATGTCACCTTAAGGAGTACGATTTCGTCTGGACCGGAAACGGAACAAAAGTAATTTATCTAACAGGTGCGTATCCGTAGACATACGTAGATCATATTCTATAATATTGTATATTTGTTTCAATGTTTTTCGTGTCGATGCACAGAACAGTCTTTTTTTCCGTTGTCATTACCAATAACCGCATACATTGTCCGACTTACACTCTTTTCCCACATTTTTTTTTGTTTTTTTTTAATTTTTATAGATATTACCTATACGCAAAACTTTCTTTCGAACTGTAACAAACACATTGTAAGAGTCGTATCACCTTGCGAGACATTAATTACTGCTCCCGAGCATGGTACACTAAACAATTGCCATTTGTACATATACGAACACACTTTTATACGAGCAGTAATTGATTGTACTGTAAATGTTGATAGATCACATATTTGCTTGTTATACATATGAAATTTATGCAATGTTTTTTCAGCTTCTATAATATTGATCAGCGTTAACAAAGAGTCTCGTGTCTTCGGTGGAGATTCATGCGAAAAGTTCACCATAAAAGGAAGAGGGTTCTTGGTTAAGATAATGACAATATGTCAAAGATATTGATCACAAATAATTTGTAGAATTACAGATCTACTTGTACTCTTCAAGTACCATTACAATTCAAAGAATATTTTGCAGTGTTGCAGTGGACTGCGTCTAATGGCAGAAATGATTATTTAATGAAACGGAGCCGAAGACACGAGATCCGCAGTGTGACTCGAGGAGATCTTTCTAGAAACGTTTCTCCTTCTGTTGCAGGACAAGAAGTACTTCGTACGCACGCAATAAAGGATACTATCTAAGAAACATATGCGAATCGATAAGTTTGAATGACGTACAGGACTCTGCATTGTTTAACACGCAAAGAAACAGTGTCTGATGTCCGCTACCTGTCTGGATCATTAAACGTATACAGCACATTCCAGCTGCTTTTAATCAGGCGCACCGTAATGAAGTACTTCATGTTGCTCAATTTAACCCGGTAACGATTGCAGCTTTGTGCTACGCGACTGATACAATTTGGTATAGCGAAATGGTTGCCAGGTAAATTGGTCTAT
Source organism: Lasioglossum pauxillum (assembly GCA_933228785.1). Classification (NCBI taxonomy): domain Eukaryota; kingdom Metazoa; phylum Arthropoda; class Insecta; order Hymenoptera; family Halictidae; genus Lasioglossum; species Lasioglossum pauxillum. Next base: position 33,568,338 of record OW121702.1, on the reverse strand, counting down.
CCTGCTTCGAATGTACCGTCTGAATCGGACGGATTCTGAACAGCTGAAAGAAGATGAAGAGGTCATCGGAAAAAATTGCGCATCATCGAAAAGAGAACAGAAGAACCAGAAAACTATGAGTTGCTGACCTAAAACGACCGCGATGTATTCAGTTCCCTTCCGTATCGTACAGAACAGATCACCGAACGATGAAAACATTTAGAATGTCTGCGTATACATATCTTTTCGTTGCTCATGCATGCTACGATCACGATTACGCGACAGGAATCATTCCATGAGCAAATTTGTTTCCACCAAAACGCCAACCGAAATGGAACTGTGTTTAGAGAAGTGCTTCGAAAGTTGCTGACTTTACCAATATACCTGAACGCTTCGGTCATGAACACGGCGAAAGAATCTTTTTACTTTTCCTGTCCTTTTCACTGTGAACAAAGTTTTATATATATACATATATCTGTATTGTTTCTGAATTCGATCGAGACCGAAGTTAACACGTCTGAAAGGAGAAGGCAATATTCGAAGCATTCGCGTAAACAGTTAGGGGAAGGTTTATATGTCGCTTAGCATTAAATGTACTCTTTACACAACCATGCACATTAGAATTACGCGAGTGTATCATCATCATTCATCGTATTGAGACTAACGAGTTGTAACATGCTAGAGGGAAGGAATCGAGTTTTCTTTTTTCGTTTATTCTACATTAAGTCGAGGCTAATCGCGTGGTGAATAATGGAGGACCGCATAGTCCGTCAGCAACGCTGATATCTTTGTCCAGTTAGGAGAACCGTATAATTTTAATATTTATACATATTAATTATATGTCACATATATATATATATATATATTTATGTAATTGAAATATGTAATTTATTTCTGCCTTCGATTCGTCGGATTGAGGATGTATGCGCAAACACGAAGGATATATATGTATGTATCATATTATATTATATATAATTATTTATCAGAAATAATTATATATCATATTATATATGTATCATGTTAAGTCGAGGAGAAATTTAGAGACGCATTTAATTAGATTATTTTGCGAAATCAAAATTAAACGTTTAACGCGCGGAACTGGGATTCTTTTTAAAACATTGCTTGCTTTTAGAAACAAGAATCACCGCAACTGGCTGTGAATGCTAAATATTCGTCGAGACCGATATTCGTCCGATGCGTTGCGTGGCTACGATAGGATGACAAAGACGATCATTTGAATTAGCCGATTCCTTGTCTACGTTTCAACGAGGTTCCATCTCCCAGTTCACAATTTTATAAATTTGATTCTTTCACTGTAACAGACGAACGCTCCGTAATGTCTCTTCGTTCTACCCTCCGGTTTCATAGACCAAGAGTCATTACAGCAGAAAATATTAAAATAATAGACCATCTTTTCATCGTCACAGCTCTAGTTACTTTACTTCGTTATTAAGTAAAGGGTAACTATATAGTTCTGTAATGAAAAGTTGTATGGTTGAGGACGATCTATGTTAGAGGTACTAACAATTAGAAGAATTTTGTATCGTTCTTCTTTCGAAATGCTTAGTACCTGTCGATCGCAATCGATCCCAGTGAAAGAGTTCAAAGGACAACGCTTTACCATCAATTTTAATTTAAATTTTGGAGCACATGTTACTGCAATGAATCTTACCTCTACTAATACGACTAAGAATCATTGCACTATCGTTCACAGTCATCATTCGCAGTCGTAGCGACGATGATTCGATTTCTATCTCGTGCAATTGTGCAATCCTTTGAAATGAAACGAAGGAGGACTCTCCTCTGTAACTCGACTGTTCGGTCTTGCGTTCATTTGATCATACTCTTTGTTTTCCTCTGGTCGTCGTCTTCATCATCCTTTTCGTTTTGCGTTACACGTCTTCGTTTTTTTTTATCTTACATTCATGTGTGCTCTCATTACCCTCAAACATGCATTTACCGATACATGCATATTCTGCGCCTGAGAGCTTGATGGCCTAGAATTGGAATTTTGATTTCGCTTCGAGTAGAGTCGTTACTTATTTATAAGTAGAACGCAGCGATGCGTCCGGTTAAATAATTTGTAATGATCCAACAACCGAACAGCTTGAGTATTGTTTAAGGTGAATATTGCGTGCAATTGAACTAGCATTATTTTACATGGAAAATCGCACCGCACGTTTCTTCTATACAGATTTGTTTTTAAGTAATATGTATATGAAATAGCATGCGCGGCACGTGCAAGGGTATATGTATTGCATAAATGTCTTAATTTTAGGTCATTCCACGTACTGTTTCGGATTTTCTTTAGATTTCAATATGTTATAGTCTTTAACGATATATTAACGTATCTCAAGAGATTTTTCAGACGTGTCAAATAAAGTGTCAACTATTTTCATTCAATTCTAACGGCTGAACTAATATCGTTTAAGACTATAACATATTCAAATTTGAAGAAAATCGGAAACAGTACTCCGAAAGGTGTCCGATTTTGCGTGGAATGCCCTTTTTCTAAATTGTAAATTTTTACCGAAACGGAATATGTCTGCGCTATTTTTAATGTGTTTTTGGTTAGATATTTATTCTATTTATTAAACGTTCTCTGCATCATTTTAATGGTAGGGTTTTAATTTTAATTACAAAATTCATTTCTCTTTTAATAATTATTTTTAAAACAATTAACCTCTAGATCAACGCGAACGGCTGATGATTCTATTTTAACAGTTGGAGGATAGATATTGTGATACAGTATTAGGATAAGATTTAGTGTCTCACTTACCGTCGCAAGGTAGAGCTGTCGCTTTCCTATAGAACAAGAAAACTTTGAGGTATTGTAGCTCTCAGGTGCGAGTACTATTACTTAAATAATATGTAAGTTTTGGTTTATAATAAATATTTCCAGTTGTAAACCTTATTCGTCTGCCTTTATCGCGCAGGGAAGGATGTTTACATAACCGAAGGCTATATAAAAAAAGACAAATCATTTTTAAAATAACATTGTCTTGTACTCGTTCTCGGATATTATTAAACTATGCATTGCTGTAATATTTATATTAATTTTCACCCTTTCGATTTGATTGCTCTGATTTTACTCACTCTTTGTGTAACTTCCTTCCAATATATTTTATTCTTCATCTTCGTTTCGGGTGTCCCATTTCGTTACACAATTACCCGAAAGAAATTGCAAACTACTTTGTGTATCAAATAAATTTTGTACAACATCAGAACTTTCGAAAGAGAATGTTTTCACTGGATATACATCATCGAAATCCATTTTCCTAAATTATATGTGTTCGTTTGTAGGAAGTATTCGTACACCTTTTCAAGACGAATAACTTTCTCGGGTTCAATTTTGAAAAAGTTATTCAAAAGATATACGAATACTTTTCTACACCCACTGTAAGCAATTATGTAGACAGCGGATTTTATGCATTTACGACAAAAATGAGAACAGTAAAAACATTAGAAGAATTAAAAAATGCTGTTGTATAATTTTCAACTTATTTAAAAGGGTACGAGCACAGTGGATCCGTTTTCGTTCGATTCGGCCGACGTCCGACGTTGTGTCTCTTTTTCGCACGTTCAAGAAAAGAGAGATGCGACAGACGTCGGCCAAATCGGACGAAAACGGATCCACTCTGTTCGTACCCTAAGAGAGAAAATAAATTTCTATGTCGCTCCGGTTTGTTGCAATTCAGGTTTTATTTTCCACAAAGATCCGCTGTCTAATCAAAAATATAAGTAAATTATCTCTTACTTTTCACGATCAAGTTTGGAACTTGCCCATAGAGGGCACTGCGGAAAAGGGGAGAGGATAAAAACATAAATATTCCTAATCCTGTCATACAAACAGTGCTGCGATCTGCGATTCAGCTGGATTCAGCCCAACTTTTCTCGCGCAATGGCGGCGATTTTAGCCTCAGTTGAATGTATAACATGTGTGTTCGTGTATATTTTGTAATTCGTAGGACACGTTCTGGAGTCTTTGTCCGGAACAAATTGTTTATATAGGTACACTCCCGCCAATATAACTGCCTTTGCTTCCTCATCATCCCAATAAAGTTGGGCCCAATCGCAGCAATGCATTGATACAAACACAGATATGTTAGAAAATGAGTGTGGAAAATTCCTGAAAATGAGTCCTAAAAATTGGAGTTTTTCTTTGGGTAGGCGTAACAGCCTCTTGTAGTCTGATATTCCATATATTCCCATGTTGGTTGAGGACATCTCCATACACTGTTCTTCCGAGGATTACCAAGAGAATGGTGTTAAAACAATCCAACTTTGGGAGAACTTGTTCCGAAAACGGAGTCGTCTGCTACCCTCATATCTCTAACATTGGGAAATAATTCGGAGATACCAATTTATTTCAACAACCTAAGCATCCCAGACATATACATGAAGGACTCGAATAGTTCCCATTATGCTGTATGGGACAAGGGTTTATAATATTGAACAAGGGCTGATAAAAGTTATACCAGAACAAGATATCAATTTATGAAATGCAGTGGAATCTTAATAATTCCATGACTTTTCCTTTTCCTCGAGGCTTGAGTTATCATGTACTGTACCATATTTATATATAGACAAACACATTTCATTTAAAGTATACTATAGAAGAACACAGTCTCTTTGCCAGGAAAAATACACTGTCTTTAAAGTATATGCTACCTTAACTCTTATGGGTTCTGAATACGTGCTTGAGACTGATAACTTGGTACCTGTACATGATATAGTCGGTACATGGAACACAATGACTCTATTAAGTGCAACAGCACGCTCAAAGGACCATCAGTAAGCAGCTTAAGATCTACTAGAATGTCTGTCTAATTTTAAAAAGATTTATGTACATACATCTTTCTCGGTTTTAGGTATTCCCGTACAGAGGCACAAAACAAAATGTTACAGTCTCAATGGGAGAAAATGAAATTGGAGAAGAAACGTTTGGTAAAGGTGGAGATGATCTGAAGATCCATAACACCTTCTGTTAGCAGTAAAAATATATTATCATGGAAATCAAAATTTAGTCGTTGCGGTCAATAGATTGAAACAGCACCGTAATCTAAGATTAACCGGCTATTTCGAGTGTTAAAAAGTCGTTATAAATATCGACAGCCTGTTCATTAGCGACGCATTGGTCGCCATCTTGGTCGCCAGACGGCACAAACGGTAAATAAGGAAAAGATAACCGTAGCGACGCGAAACGCAAGATGCGTTATAAGAGGCTGCCAATCTATTTTCAAACTATAACTCTTTTCTTTTCGTTTCCATGTCGAGCGGGTAACAGAATGATACATGATTGTACGAGTTCACCATGAGCACGGACGCCATTTTGTTCCATCCACTTCGAATTATAGAAAAAATTTTATTGAGCATAGTGTTACAGTTACAATAGTAATAATAATAATAATAATAATAATAATAATGGTGAAAGAGTAATGATAATTAATGATATACCTTTTTTTCAACAAATAAAAACTATCACGATCCGTTACACTTAATAAACTTTTACAAACTCCTGATTTGTATCGGCTTGACTAGCATATTAGAAGCATTTAACGTTACAGTTAAATTGTAATCAATTAGAGGAAGATCGAAAGCACGTTTAATGCAGATAGAGGGTGAGGGGGTTGGTGAATGGTAAATTACGATATACAGGTATTAAAAATCGCTTTCGTAATAAATTAGGTACGATAGAAGAAATGTACATTCATAAATTGCTAATATCATTATTACACGTAATGTATCGTGGGTTACAACATCGTTTCGTGACAATGACATGCGAGGCTGATTTGTACGAGTTTCTTTTTCAATAGCAAAATATTTCGTTCCTCTCTCTTTCTACCTCTCGCTCTTTCTACCTCTTCGATTGCTTCTTCTTTCCATCTTATTCGAAAGCATTCTCGTTGTTCGCTCTTATTTTTTTAAAAAAATCAGTTTCGCGCTTGTCTGACAATATTCCACAGCCTTTAAAATGTCGGGGACCAAATCAGCCTGGCAAACTCCCCGAAACGGGAAGAGAGGGGAGGGGTATAAAGGATGAAGCGATACGCGCGTTAAGGAAATGTTCGACAAATATTAAAATATGTGTACAACTTCCAATAAATATGCGACGTCCGCCTTAAAGTACAGATTGCTTATCCAGTAATCCGCCACGTCTCGTACAAGTACTTAAAATAGAGTCTAAACTAGTCTTTCGTGCTCCGAGTCTAATTAATTTGTATCAAGGAGTCTCCTATCAATTACTCGATTATGATTCTGTAGGCTTGAGCTGCGTGGAAGGGATCACCTGAACGTTTCTGATGTCTTTCAAAATCAATTTTACATTATTATCCACAATGTGAGCTGTCCAAAAGATTAGATGATATACATTGTACATTATTACAACCAATTAGAAACTTCACTTGCAAGAAGAGAAAGAGTGAAAAAGAATTGCTAATTATCTAGAAGAATTATTTTTCTTTGAGATTTTATCAAGACTTTCAGATGCTCCATTCCAGCTGCTTATCCTGTAGAAAATGTACTATGATTTCTCGCATAGTTGGCCTCGAGGACGTACTTAAACAACGTCCTCGATCCTAACTGCTTCACCAAGCTGGATCGACAGTATATCTTCAGAGTTTCACGAAATATTGAATACTGAGTAACATACGATTCTCCTTATACCGATCGCGGAGAATAGATTTCGGAAATGATCTCAGTTGCCAATAAACGGAACCGATTGTACGGAGCGAGCTCCATTTGGCTGAGCCAACGTTCCAGCACCTGCTCGGAAGTAAAGTAAATCCGACTGAATGTTAATTGGCCGACTGCTCTGCTATTTTTGCTCGATAATTGATTCTTTAACCAGATTGAACTTTTTTCACGAGAAATATTCTGCTTCTTCGGCGCTCGAAGAAGCCTTTGAGAACATGGAAAACATGACGGAATGAAAAGCGACCAAACGACGATGAATACGTAATGACGTAGCGATACTTAGTGCACATTTAATTCACAGAAACCATCTCCTCGCTTAAGTTCGGTCCCGACTGTGGAGGTTTAAGCGTGCACTACTGTATGTAGCACTCGTAACGATACCGAATGCTGTGTTTGGTCACTTTTAAGTACTATAAATTGTCTGAGAAATTGATGTTTCCCGTTCGATAGTTGTCTACGACTGGCAGTGTTCGATGTATAAGATTGAATTACATGAATTTGTGCTCGAGATTGTATCAGAATTACTACTAAAAATCGTTTCCCTCGTTTGGAATCATGGGTTCCATTAGAACAATTTCTGAGATGGGTGCAGGAACAAAACTGACAGGGTTTACCCTAAATGGTTTCTTGTTATGAGACACATTAAGAACTGGTTCTTGGCCAAGCAATCTTGGCGTCGATTCGCTTGTACGCGAAAAGGCAGTGAGAGAGCTCTTGGGGACACTCCTGGTCGCCAAGTAGAGTTTCTGCAACAGAAACATTTATGTTAATTATATTGATCATGATTCGACTACAGTTGAGGACATTTGTCAGTAGCGGGTACAAGGGGATAGACTCGATTCCAGGATTTCAAGTGTGCGGAATGCGCGTTCTCATTTCTCAATAGTGCAAAAATGGGGCTTTTCAGTAGTCAAAAGCGCTAGGACATCCCGGGCCCTTGCAATCTTGGAAAAACGAGTCTACTCTCTTAAGGGTGAAAGCATCATGTGAACATTTACCTTCTCCTTGGACCAACTTGAACAGCCCGTAGTCCTGGGGGTTGGTACACCGTATCTTATGCGCGAGAATACGACAAATCTCTCTGGTGTTCATGTTGGGCCGCACAGGAAGGGTTCTGGTGTTCAAGGATCCATGTAGTTCATCTGGCACTAAGATTCGTAGTACGGATGAACAGTCCGGTGTTCCACAGCCCTGAAAAAGATAACGTGAAAACGTTTCGTTGATTCGCTTGTAAATCATTCCTTATACGTTTGCGTCACTTTATAAGTTTGTACAGTGTTCACTTTCTTCGATGCTACAGCCGGAAACAATGGAAATTACATACAACAACCGAACAGATCACACATTATCTAGTGAACTAATCTTTTTAACGTATCAAAAAAGTTATTAAAACTGTTGGGTCCAATTTTGAAAGTCATTCGCTTTGAAAAGGTGTACGAAAACTTTCTACACTCACTGTAAGTAGTTAGAAAATATTCTGCACGTTCTTTTTCACAACTAATGGGAAGGCTTAACGTTAAAAAATGTTGTTAATCCGAGGATTGAATATAGAGATCATGTACTAACATTTAACGTAGACATAGTTCCCTGGCTAGACTTGAACGTCTTCAACACGTGCACTGCGCTGGACAGCGTCGTCAGATAGTATCCTCCTTCGCCGGTGAGAAGAGATGGATGAAGCAGACCCCACATGTACTCTGCTTCTACTTCGGCATCCACCACTTTGCCACGGACCAGGACCCAAACAAGAAGAGGTAGAAGATCATCTGCTCCCAGCGTCACGTGTCTCCCAGAGTTTGCATGTTTCACCTGGTAAGAAAGCATAGTTAAATAAAGACATTACCCAATCTCAAATAGAAGCTAGGTACAGTACTATCTCCGTAACGATTAGGGAAATTTATGAAAATAAATAGACATCGGATCTATACATATATCTAAACTGAAATCTAAACAGAAATTGATTTTCTATCTTAATATATCTAACAAGTTGAAAATAATATAATAGTATTTTTAAATTCTTCTAATATTTTTACTGTCTGAAATTGCACTTATTCATTTTTGTCATAAATGCATATTATCCGTTGTCTAGAAATAAATGTTGTCCAAGAACACTTACAGAATTGAAGATCGCAGAAATGGCTGCCAGCAAGTTCTCCAGCTTATCCAGAGGCGAATCCGATTTCTGAAGTCTGTCTATATACTTGAGGATCCGCTCCAGGCTCAAGTCTGATGGCGGTATGATCTTTGGCTGGAATTGAGAACAGTATTTCGTGAAGATTAGATTTGGACTCTCTTAGGATAATAGTCTTAAGGACTACCAATCAATGATCTCTCAGCAAACTTCCTGGGCAGATAAAGAAGGAACAGCTAAGATACGTCGATCGCAGATAACTCAAACTATCTGCTACTTCAAACTTCTCAACGCAAATAATCTTGAAGAGACGATAACACGATCAATCTTTATTTTCAGACTTCGATATCTAAACAATTCTCAGTGAAAACAGAGCACGGCAAATGAGATAATCAGTGACACGTATAAATTACCTTTCGGATTCATAAATATATATTTCTTTATGTAATGACTAGACTGCGGACCTTTATGCAAAATAAAAATTGTCTTCATCGATTTTAACAGAGATTTTGACACCTTCAATTTGTCAAATTCTCCAACAATTTCGAATCTCATCTACTCAATTTTATTATAAACGCATAAAAATCCGCAGTGTAGTAATGACTATTTAAAAAACAAATTTATATGCCAAATCTATCATTCGAAATAATAAAATTATTCGTTTCTATCTATCTATCTATTGTTTCCCAGCCCTGCAGTCGACGAAGTGTTTTGCCAAATTTACTCACTCGAACACCGAGGTCCTGCACGTGTTTCCCCTGGGCGTGCTGTATGTTCTCGGCTAGGGTCTGCAGGGAGCCAGTGGCCGCATAATGCTCGACAAACAGTCTATAGACGTGTTCCCTAAGCGGTTTGACCACGAGGCCCATCATCACTCCCTCCAGAATTGCGTCCAGGTTCAAGAACTCATTTGCCTTCAATTTCACCCTTTCTTTCTCGACTTCTTTCTCGAACTCTCTCTCGCCGTGCTTCACCAAGTAGTTCTTCATCCCGGACATGAACTGCCGCATGTTTCTCATGACTACGTGGGGACTGGCCTCTTTGCCTTCCTTCGTGCACTGGATGAAATTGTCGATGTTCTGAGAGAAGGTGGTAGTCTTATCTGCGGCGAGCTGAAGGGCGTAGGACCTGATCGTGGATCCGGAGCCGCCATTGTCCCGGTTCTTCAGGGCTTGCAACCTTGGCGGTGCTGGAAAAGAGAAAAATGATAAATTAAAATATTTCCGAGATCAGGATCGCTGGTTTCAGGTGTTTTACGTCTCCGTAGTCCCGCGACCAGGAGATAGGGGATTTCTATGGAGTAGTCAATGAAGTTTCAAGATCTTGTTCAACCTGATATCTGCGCACACTTCCCCGTGCACGCAGTCTTATCTTATCGACGACGAACTACTCTATTGGTGTATGGGATTCGAAAATAGCCGAAATAAGCTGAAGACAATGGAAATATTTATGTAGTCAATGAAGCTTCAAGAATACGATCAAGATCTTGTTGAACCTGATATGTGATGATGTGTAAACTTCCCTGTGCACGCAGTCTTATCTTATCGACGACAAGCTACTCGATTCTATGGGATTCGAAAATAGCCGGAGCACGCTCAAGACAATGGAAATAGACGTTATCTGTCCACGCGACTTCTTTCATTTTCTTTCGCTATCGAGAGACGTTCGTTTGATAATTCAAGTTTGATGATTTTTCAAGGAACATCATGTTTGATACGCATGTACATACGTTTACAGTTCAAGCTTACATGTAAGAACGTTAACGCCGTCCTGTATCTTCCTGCAGATGCGCTGGAACCACCTTCCGATCTTCCGGAAGGCGCCTTTCGTCTTCGAAGAGAAGCTCCTCCTCCCCTCGTAGCGGACCACCATCGAGCAATTGATCATATTTTCGGCCACGTCAATTTTCCCCGTCATTATTACCTCTTAAATATGATCTAGCTTAGTTATCAACTATAATACTGTTGGAAACCTTCGAGTCTTCTCGAATTCTTCGGAGATTCGAAGGCGACGTAACGTTAAAGTTTCAGCCTTGTTCTCTGGTCAGTCTTTTCACTGTCTTCTCGTTATCAATGAGGATACAATATTACTGCTCTGAAACGGTCGCAGTCGACATCATTTGAATACTATTCGAAACAGAATCTCCGATCGTCCTCTCCAAGAAAATGTCCATGTGAATGTCCTTATCAAAGCGGCAGTATCGCGAGGAGATCGCACGGCTTATCTTTGAAGAGAGCCCCTAGCAAGGCTGTTTCAGCCGAACGATATTATCGAGCGGAATCCGCGTTCAATCACCGACAACGCTGACTCTGCCAGGACTCCCAGACGTCTCTGACCGGAGACAAGTGTTTTATCTTTGCTACCATAGAGTTCCACAGCTGAATGAACGAAAACTTTCTTCCGTCGACCAAACACTCCGGAAACAATTTCTCTTCGAGAATATACGAGCTGGTTGCAACTGGAATCACTATCTAATCAATCATTCTCGATGTACTATTCGAAGATTATATTATCGGTCGAATCACGAGATTCTCGCTAGACCGTCCGGTAGCGTTAAGTAGACGAGCCTTGGAGTTTTGTTGTTCTCCCATGGATCTTCTTGCACTCGTGATCAACGCGATCGGAATGCTCGATGTCGGACACTGGATCGAATAATAGAGAACAAAGCTTCTTTTGTTGAGATTCAACTAGATTTCCGCGTTCCATGGATTATCGTGTAATTCACAATAGTCTCGCTGTTCGTTTCCCGTGATACTAATTCTTTCTTTTTTTCTTTGTTCTAAAACAACTCACAGCTTTGGAGCGTCGCGAATGGTTCACGAGGACCATCACAGTTCGAACTGACCGAATGATTGAGCTGGGCCTAGCAGAAGCCTTAGCGAAGCTACACCGACGATGGACTGGCAGAGACTGAGGAATCGTCGTCCGCTATCGGCAAAGGTAGCCGGGAAAACTGACCGCATTCCGTTCTTCGTCACTCCGGCAGTCTCCGGTCTGGGGGGTACACAGGTTGCACTAATCCGTCGTAATCGTTTGCGAGTGGGGGGCGGCAGGCCTCTGGAAGCCTCTTCTTCGGGTCAGAGCCGATTTTATGCATTTATCGCAAAAATGGATAGGTATAATTTAAAAATCTACTGTTTTATACGAATTTAAAAATACTGTTATGTTATTTTCAACCCATTGAACGAGAGAAAATCACTTTCCATGTCGCTCCGGCTTGTTGCAATTCAGATGGAACATTTTTATTTTTCATAAAGATCCGCTTGGATCTATAGATTCAATCTAGAAAAAGATATACCGTGGCGGCCATAAGTTTAAGTATGCTCTAAAAAAGACGATAACTATTTTAATATTGTACTATACGATTTGAACTTTTTTAGGAAGATAGAGCAATTAGTTTACTACGGGATGTGAAAAGAAATTTTTTCAAAAATTACAATTGATCCGATTCGTTGAAAAACACTAAAAGTTGCATTTTCAACCTTTTCATGTAGGCTTATATTGAAAATTTAAAAAATACGTTTTGTAGATTTGTGTCAATTAAACATATTCTGAAAATTTCGTCAAAATCGGTCGAGGTTGCAATGAGCTAAAAACGTTTAAATATGGTAAAAATTGCAGATTTTCACGATTTTCGGCCTCTAACTGCAATAAATCTAAGGATTCTTACATCTTTCAATGTCTGTCGATTTTTCCTGCATCAACCGATTTCGATCAAACTTTCACAGTGCATATAATTGACACAAACCTACAAAACGTATTTTTCAAATTTTCAATATAGACCCACATAAAAAATTTTAAATGCAACTTTTAGTATTTTAAGCTGTAGTAAACTAATAGCTCTAGCTTCCCAAAGAAGTTCAAATCGTATAGTACAATATTAAAATAGTTATCGTCTTTTTTAGAGCGTACTTAAACTTATGGCCGCCACTGTACATATGTTCTTTTTTTTGTCAATATGTTCATTTATTGTTTATGCTACATAAACCATACTTGGTTTAAAGCATTAAATAAATAATAATAATAATAATATGTTCTCTTTTTCCCGAATTTATAATAAATGAATATCTTCCCGATATTCAGACCTCTGAACTTTCAATCCTTTCCTCCCTCTGCCTCCCCTCCACGGTGTCACATCGAGCCGCGAAGAGAATAGAAGTCTCGATAAGAAAAAGAATGGCTCAGATAAAGAGTTCATCGGTAATTGTTGTTTATTCCATCTAGTGAGATAGAGGGGCAATCTGTAGTATGTGTTTCTTCTGTATATCTCGATGGATATCTTCCGATGACAGATATACGGACACGTGAACAGCCTATGGATCGTGTGTCTCACGTTAAGATTAAAAACGATATGTAGGAGACACTAATCCGTCGCGGGGAGAACGACCTTGATTACTGATCAATTCTAATTCGTACACGAGTCTCCGCGATGAAATTTTCACAGATATTCTGTAATTAGAATATTCCTTCCTGTGACGGAAAGGCTTCGATCACTAGACTGAGGATTTAAAATTAGTAATTTTGAACCTGTTCGATTATTCGAACAATTAGTTCTTCCTTGAAAATTCAACAAATGCAAAATATCACAGTCTTCAAACTTGAATAACTTTAACCAGACAAACAATAAGAAAGTGAAAATTGCTGAAAACATCTTCTTCACATATAAACGATCCTAATAGGCGAGCGATATTTCAGAACCGGCGAAGAGAAAAATGAGTACTACAAAAGGCTTTGTTTTCAATGAATAACAACGCTACATGAGTACACGAATAAAATAAATAAAACTGGTACATATATTCGAATAGAGACAACCAAAATTTTTATCAAAAGCAAGATTTGTATTTCCAGGCGAATACTCCACTGTGCCCCGGTTGAAGTTTGAAGGTTAGGATTCTTCCTGTTCAAGGCGGAGCCACCGACGAGATTCGTCGGTCGGGACAGGTCAGTGAATAACGGTAAAGGACTCAGGTATGTAATTGCTTACTGACCGACCGAATCGACATGCTCGGAAAAACCAATGTCTTCTGTACCTGAGTTAGTACTTACGTTCATTACGTTGTAAGAAATGGGTTTCCCTAAAATAAACATTTTACTACTTTATATTAGGTCGTTCGGAAAGTCATTTGGTTTTACCAGGGGCAAATGAAAGCCAGCTTTTGACCATTTAGAAGTTTTATGACATTTTGCAATAAGCGACTCGAGTGCTAAGGGATAATAGTTGCTGTACTGGTTTATTCGACGAGTTTGTTCGTATTTCAAAATTGAAATATACGAAATCTCGCTACATTGCGTTTTCCTATAGAGTTCACTGTCCGCGAACTATCTCGGGAAAACATCGTTTCACATGCGTAGGGCATAAGAAACTATTCAGCCAACTCGTTGCAATTTCCATGAAGTTCTGCTACGCGGCGTATCGGCGGTTTCAGTCATGAATAGTATAACGGACGGGGCAAGCGATAAACCGAACGGTAATGGCCAGCTTTGTCAACAAATTGGAATAGTTTACGAGGCGTTCGCCATTTGAATATCAAGCTCGTCTGTTGCGCATTGTTGCCGCAGGTGTTCATCATCCCCAAAGTTTCGGTGTAGTTTTAGAGAGGCAGGGGTGAGATATTGGCTCGGATGAGTTTGATGCGCGATCCGTGACGACGAGACCCATTTAAATTAGGATGGTAAAACTGGCCAAATTTTAGAGTACATTATTCTTTCTACGAAATGTCTACAGAACTAAAATCACTCTTGAACAGATTTCTTTCTTCCAATCTTTATTTTTCCCATTAATGCTGTAAACATTTGACGTTCCAACGATTATGTATTAAAATAAGGACTTTAACAAATATTCCAGAGTTTTTCAGATATTTTAAAAATCTAGAACGGTAAACAAATTATTCGTGACAAAATCCAATCCGAATTCTGCGCGTTCGTTGCCAAAAACAGGAGCCACTTATAAAATTTCTGATTTAATAATTTCAGTAGAGGTTAAAAACAATGCACCAATGCAACTTCTCATTTTTGTCACAAATGCATAAACTGCGTCTGTCAATTATCTACGCAGAAATCTTCGAGATCAAACAATGTTATGCAGAAAGTCTAGCGATCTGAAGACCATGTGGAGCTTCAATCGAGAACGTCACAAAACATGCGTAAATTATCCCCGCGATTTAATAATACCGATGAGCCACATTCAGCAGATAATTTAGCGGAAAAACGTCAGTAACGAGGTTACGCTATCGAAATCGATCAGACCGTAGTATGCGAATGAGTCCTCGGTAGAAACCTTTACGATAAATCCCGTCGTACACGATTCAGTGTAATCGTTTCCGCAACGCGTGTTGCGTTCATACGTCATTTGCAACGAGACATAACATTTGCCGATCGCGAAGCGTACAACTTCGGTTGCAAATCTTTTGTCTTCTCCGTGAAGACGCAGGCGAGCGTCTCCTTTTCAATTTCCTTTCCCATTTTTACGAACAACATTTTACGAGAGACCCGCTAAGGGCAACAAAGCGCTAGATGGGGATTTTCCAAGGGGCTGCACCTGTCACAATGCGATCACGTGATCTAATGGTGCAGGTCAACGTCGTCAACGTTCTGTCCCTTTATTACAAAGGCTTTGCGATCTATCTGGGGTTCGTTTTCAATGCGTCATAAAACCCTGCCAAACTGGCATTATCCCCAAACTGACCGCGGACAGTTTAACAGTTAGGAATTTCATTTTGCAGAGTGTACAAAGTATTCGTACACCGCTTAAAGACAAATAACTTTTTCCAAATTGAACCCATCAGTTTGAGTTTACTAGCTAATGTGTAAATAATCTTTTTTTAAATTGTTATTGATTGCATTGGTGAATTTTTGATCTGTGCTTCTAATGAAAATTTCAAACATGTATTATCAAACATGTACAAAGTTTCATTGAAATCGGTTGACGCGTAAAAAACCTATGGGCATTGTAAGATGTAGAAATCCGTAAATTTAGGGTTCGCGATCCATTTAAATCGCGGATGCTTAAAATTTTTGTATTCGGGAACAAAATGTACATTCTCGATGTCGTCAATATGTGTCGTCATTGCGGTAGGATGATTGAACATTGTATACGAGCAATTTGATAGCGTATCTGAGCGCTTTCCGGTTCGTCAGAGCCAAACGGAAATAAGGAGAGACTAGAGCAATAGCGTCGATGACGAGTGGTATGATCGTAAATCGGAGCACAGGAGAACCATGACGGTATTTTATTGCGTCTCGATCTCCTTCTCACAAAACGGAGGCCCGATCATTTCGCGATCGAGGCGCATTATTCTGCCAACTGACGCATCCCGCGAACAATTCTTTCTTCCCCAACACGATTACCAGGGAGTCGCGCGTGCATCATTCGGCGTGACCTTCTCCGACGCAGTCTCCGATACACTCGCTGCATGCGGCAATGCACTTACTGTTGCCCCGGGTGAATCATTCAATCGACACCGCAAGCGCACTTGCCCGTAAACAATGTTACGCTCCAACGAGGATTGTGTACCCGGGAATCGGTCGAATTCATTGATGAACAATTGCAAGGATCGGACAAACATTCCCTGTCTCGCTTTGCGAACGAATTTCCATCGACTAACTTTAGAATCGACCAACAAACACTGTATTCCCAGTTTAGCGATAACAAAGTGAGAGGTTACTTGAGGTCATGTTATTAATATGTCTAAATGTATTTTTAATGCCGACTGGGATATGAAAAAAATATCGGTGACCTTGAAAACTCCAGAAAATAATAACATTTGCAAAGCATTCACCTTGAGATACCATTTAGATCGCATTAAGAACATTTGTTATGTCATAAAAAACAAAAGAGATATTTAGGTAGACTAACACCCTGTATTACATTACTCAAAAAAGATTTGATTACACAGTTTTCGAGCAACAATTAATATATTCTTGTGTACCATGTTTTTCTGAACTTTAATGTGCAAATTTGGAAGATGTATGTTCTTATCTTTAATTTATCAAAGTCGATGTAAACTTTATTGCTAGTGGTATGCAGTGAGAAAGGTGTCAACTTGTTTGTTCACATGATCCCGACACGTGGACAAACACAAACGACTTCTAGCTCGGCATTTGCATTTGTTATCGGCCGTGAACTTTATTGGATAAGCCATCTGTTGTGCAATATATTAATTGAAGCGTCATCGGAGCTTCGCTAATAATTACGTACCGCGATCTTCGTCTACCTTTCCTCTTTTGTCTGCACGTGATAAAAGTAATAAGGAAAAATTCTCGTAAACCGAGGCTCCACTCCAGGTGATAAGGAACTAATGATCATTGATGATCAATATAAATCAATATAAACAATAACCAGTTTCATATCAACTAAGAGTACTCACACAAGAGGGAGTCCAGCCGCTCCTTGATGCTCTTGCTCTTGTTCACCCTCTCCACATCGCTTTCGTCCGTTTCCAGCGGCGTTTCCCACTCGGAGGAGTCATAGGTTTGCTCCTTTCTGGAGTCTGCGAGGTCCTCTCTCTCGTTCCTTTTCTCGACGTTGTCATAGGAGGAGTTTCTGTCGCTGTACAGCGACTCCGACGTGTCTGGTGGCTTCAACAACTCTGGGTACCTGTTGGGCCAAAACAGGAAAATTAAATATAATAATTACTTTCGTCGTTCAACAATTACTTTCGTCGGACACTCACCGTTGGAGAATGATACTCTGAACGGTCAAAGTGTTCCCAACAACGTCCCTGTCGCACTCCTCGTCCGGAAACGTTCTGGCACCGTTATCGCCCTCGTAATCCGCATCACAGTCATAATCTGGCTCGCAGTCCTCCCCTTCGTTCCCTAAACAAGATCATCAACCGATTATCAGCGATATCGTGTTATTTCCATAATCAATTAATCTGGCGCGCGTTCAACGAAATTAAAACATTTGCCTCCGCCTCTTTGCGAATCGATAAGCAAGATAACAGTAACTGATTACTAGACAGCGGATCTTTATGCGAGATTAAAATGTTCTGCCTGAATTACAACAGACTGGAACACAATAGAAATTGATTTTCTTTTTAAACTCTGTTTTCAAACTCTTCTAATGTTTTCACTTTTCAACTTAGATCGAAAAAATGATCCGATGCAATTCATTCAAAAGAATCGTACAATAATTCAAGACTACTGCGGCGTGAATTAATAAACAACTTTGGAGATAAGCTAATCTACGTCTTTCTGCGACTTCGGGTTATACCGTTGTCGAACTAAGGTCAATTCACCAAAACAATGATTTCAAAATAATATTTAAAACGCCATTGTCGTGTTTACAATTGTTATTGCTTCGGAGTTATCTGTATAATCTTGGAACATTACGTCGAGCGTGTTTACCGTTTAACCGACTCCGAGGGAGGTCGAATTTTGATAGCGATCTATTAGGAGGGTGCCTACCGATAAACTCCCAGCTGGAGTCTACAGCCCAGGAGGTATCGTTGAACACCTTGGTCCTGATCTTTGGTGGTTGCACAGGTTTGGCTCTGGGGATCTTCTTCACGTCCTTGTTGCCGAGTCTTTTGGCTAGGTTGTCGACAGAGGATGATATCAGAGGCGTTTTATCTTCTGTCTCCTCAGTCTCCTCCCAGTCGATCGGATGAAGCTGATTTGAGTTACCACCGATAGGTGTTTGCAGCCAGCCTGGCTCGCTATGTCGATATTTGTTCGTAGCTGGATTATTCCTGGCTCGTCTTCTCGGTATAATCGCTGCACTCTGCGCTATAGCATCCGCTGGCTCCGCATAAAATGGACTACCTTGCTTCGACTCCGGCGTCAGAGGACTATTGCTCTCCGACTTTGCCAGCATGAGTCCGAGCTTGTTCCTGGGAGGCGTTATGGTGTTCGGACTGTTCAACGAATTCGCACTGCCTAAACAGACCAATATTCTCTACTTAATTCGCTGATGTGCTACAGAGACTTTGATTTTTAACGATCGTAATTAGACAGCGGATTTTACGTATTTATGACGAAAATGGGCACGTACAATTTAAAGCAGTGGACATGGTAAAAATATTTAAGGACATCAAGAAGGAATACAACTTTTATTTGGCTCCTGTGTCCTGCAATCAATGCGAATATTTTTTATTTAGTACAGATCCGCAGTCTAGTGAACATTTTAGAAGAGCTCTTTTTTTACTAATATTTAGACTCCGGATGTTTATGCAGAGTAAAAAATTCGTGCATCAATTGCAAGACGCAGGAGCTAAATCGAAATTTCTATCTTTCATTAATCATTTCAATGTGGTGAAAAATTAACACTCTTGAAGTCTTTTAATATTTTCACTATTTTAAATTGCACTTGCTCATTATTTTCTAACCAACCATTCGCCTAGAAATTAGATACTAACAAACTCTAGACAACAGGTCAGGTCTCCTCCCCATTCCAGTCTCTTCTGGCGAGCCATTCCCGTGTTCACCAGTCTTCATATCCTGTACAGGCTTGAAGCTACTGAATTCCGGGCTGGTCATCTCCTTGTAGCTGAGTTTCTCGTTGCCGATCGACTTGTCGTTCCTCAGAATCATCCTGTCGTTCCTGACGATCAGCTCATTGGTCGTTAATCGGTCGTTGAAAGCCCTATCGGCTGGATTCGACGTTCTGTCTTGGACCATCAGCCGGTCGTTCGAGTTCCTCAGGATCCGTTCTTGAGGAATCGTCGAGCCGTCATTCCTGACGAATTTGTCGTTCGGCGACCAGGTCGATTGGTTCGATTGGTCGGTCGTGTTCCAAATATCCTCGTAGTCGGAGATCTTGTCGCCTGGTGAACTGCGATAGTAGGATTCCAAGATGTCCGATTCCTGATAGTGCTGCGAGTTCTTACGCGCCTCTCGGTCTCGTCTTCGCTTCGATTTGCTGGTACTCGACGGCGTTGTCGGCGAGAGGATGTTCGGTGTTTTGACACCAGTGTTCGGGACTAGTTTGGACATCGGCGAGAGCACCGGAGTGGTCGGCGATAACGGCGACTTCACGGAGAAGTTCGACGTCAGCGATTTGTTCGACGTCGCGCTCTGCGGACTCAGCAGCGACGTGTTCGGATCCGACGGTGTGTTCTGCTGCGAAAAAGTCAAAACGATCTCTTAGCCTCTGAATGTGGGACACTGTGCCAATTGAATAATCGTGTACAAACAGATTGTATTGCAATCTTCCATTAAATTCTATAAGATCTGTACATTTTTGTCTATCCTAAAATGTTCATAACTAGTCTGCGGATCTTTATGCAAAATCAAAATGTTTTGCATTGATTGTGGGAAGCAGGAATAACATAGAAATTGATTTCATTCCCTTAATGACTTTGTTACATTAAAAGCAACATTACGACATTCTTGAGTTTTCTCAATCTTTTACTGTTTTACATTTCGTTCAACGAATTTCTTCATAAATGCATAAAGATCCGCAGTCTGTTCATAACAGAACGTAGTTCCTAAAACTACCTTAATTTCTCACTGAATAAATCAGTCTGTTATTAAAATCGAGGCTGAAACTTTACTGTCAAATTCCGTGCATTTTTTCAAACATGAGTCCCTCGCAAGCTATCTGGTTTCTTGATTTGATTTATACAGGGTGTATTTAGTATTATAAGACCTTCCAACTGCAAAAAGGTTTTTTTTAAATAATCGCAATTTGTCCTAATTTGTTTATGTTTAACATTTATCAACAATGATTCGAGTTTGAAGAAAAGTACCAAAAAGTCCTCCCGTTAATTTTTTACATTAATTGGTGGCATATTAAACTGTGATTTCGCGTTGGTTATAATTGCACATATTTGCACAGAATGGAGAAATAATAAAAACCCATATTCTACCTTCCTGCGCAGTCTTTAGAATTATTGTGGGTACGAAGAAATGTTTCATTTTCGAGTTATAATGGCTCCGAGTGCAAAGGGATAATTAATCCACGAGATGAAATCACCTGCGAACTGCAGACGTCGGTGGTTTGGTTCACATTGAACGTGACCGTGGTGGTGACCGTGAAATTGTTTTGCGTATGCGCCATTCCGGGCTTCGCCCATCTTGGTGGTGGAGGTGGTGGAGTCTTCACATTCTGTGCGATTCCATGATTCTCGGCGACGATGTTCCTGATCTCTGGCAGCACCGGCGAGTTCGTGCAGGACAGATTGTTGAACGTGGAGACGTTTTGATGGAAATTCGTGGTCGCCGTGTTCATCGACGCGAATCTGGTCCTGGATAGTTCGACTATCGTGGATTTCGAGGTTTCTGCGATGCTCTTCGACTCGAAGTTGATCTTCGCATCCTGCACAGGACTCAACACGTTGTTCTCCACATTGTGGACCACGGGCGACGGACAACGCACACTTTGCACCAGATTCGGCGAAATCAGTTTCTGAGACAGCTTCTCGGTAGGCGATATCTTCTTAACGTCCATTGGCTCGTTGAACGTTGTTAGGTTCAACGTGTTTGGTGGTGTTGGACGCGGCTGTCGGGGCAACGACGACGCGAACGTCGACGTCGTGACGGCTGTCGTCGGCGATGAGCTTCCTGCGAAGAAAAATACAGAGTTATTTTCGTCTCGAGCGTCTTTCCTGCCTCTGATGGATGCCGAATTCTACGACTAAAGAACTTGAAGATGCAACCAAGAAGATCGGAAATCAATTTCTAATGAACTGTGTTAATTCTCAATTTATGTAGAGGTACCAAAAAGGCATTTGGTTTCTCCATTTCTTAGTTTGTTTAATACTTGTATTACTACGTTGAATCCAAAAAGAATTTGAACACTAAACAAGTGATTCTAGAAAAATTGCATATATTTAAAGTCTGATAAACTTCGTAAAAAAGCATCGAACGACAATAAATTCGGACTTATTTGAAAGGTAAAGGACTCTAGTCTCATAATCCGACGTTTGTTTTATTCCAAGGTTTTTTTCATGACGTTTTTTCTCGAAAATACCACGTGAGTACATATGCAATTTATTTAAAAGCTTACGTCGGACAAGTATTGAAAGTTAAATGTTCCTTAAATAATAATTCTAAACTGGCCGCAATTTAACGGTTAAGTTAACAACTGCTTATTGCATTACTGTAGGCTGTACGCGTTAATATGAAATTCATAGTTTAGTAAGGACTCACGTGTATCGTGTGACGATATCGGTGCGAGATTCAGCACAATGCTCTCAGTCGTCGGTGTATGAATGTTGTTGTTGTTGTTATTGCTATGGTTATTATTTCCTGAAAATCATAATTATTGTTATTAGATATTGTTCGCCTTTCTGTTATTTGTTGAAAGAATTAACATCCCACACCCCACTAGCTGTTATTGTGTAATTGTTTGATGTAGTAATGTTTTAATTGAACTTACCACCACGAAAACTGCTCAAGCTCGAAGTATTGCTGCTGCTGCTTTCCGGCGGTTTCGGATTCGCCATTGGGTATCTCCAGAACTCCTGACCCAGAAGAGCTAGGGAGGAGAGTTGCTGCCTATTCTTGGCCTCGCGCATCGCCCTTGGCAGTGTCAATTGGACCGGCAATTCGTCACTGCTTGCCGAAGGAAAACAAATAAATCAGGATGGATTAACCTGTCTACTTTAACCTTATACTTAGAAAATGGCGAAGGATCATCGAGAGGAGTATTGTTCAGTTCGACAGTAATAGTGTACTAATTTGTAAGCATCAGTCATTTTTAAAACCGTTTCACACTTCAACTTTGAATTACTCGCATATAGTACTTACGATTTGCAAACTTTGCTATCAGGGTTCCAAGCATAAAGAAAGGTGTAAACTACACTAGCAAATATTTATTTTGAATTAAAGTAGTTATTGTATTGAATAATGAATAAAAATTTTCATTAACCTCATTCATTCCATGTAATGAAGGTTAAACAAATGACTTTGATTTTTATGAGAAAAAGAAAACGACATAACTTTCCCTCGCACCTGTACAACTTGGTGTACAGTGTACACATATATTAGTATTTTGCCTGTCGCACGTATTAAAAATTGCACGACGATCCAGCGCATCCTTGTTCGGCCGATAATAACGATAAAAACGGAAATAACAGCTTGAAACAGAACGAACCGTATTATCAGATCGACGCGCGGTATAATGATAACGCGTCGCGTCGCGGTAAAACAGGCGGAACGCTCATGAATCATTAACCGGGCCGGATAAAAGGAAAAACGGCGTGTCGATTATCACGAAAACCGGGCTTAATGGCGCGAACGTGGCTTTCCAGTGCTTCCATTAGCCGCCGAAATTATCTCGGGATACGATCGTGCGCGGCTACTTTCACCGAGGCAGGTTTCGTTCGCAACTCGCAGCTCGCTTCCACGCTCGAGGATTCGATAAATTATGCAACGCGGGAGATCGCCGCTGGCCTAATCCTCCAGCGACGTGTTTTGATCGGTGTGCAATTTCAGTCGCTACGAGAAAACCGAATCCCCCGGCGATGACTAAATCAACTCAAGCGCCTCTGATTCGCGAGCTACAGGTCAATCGATGGCGTATCAATTCTATTCGATTGGTTTATACGAAATGTCCGATTTGTGACAGTAACGTTAAACAAACTTTTTTCCGAATCAAACCTATCGACCGAAGCAGCCACTATTATCATCAACGTATTCTCACAACGAACTGCAAGTTTGGCAGAGATTTAATCATTTCTTGTTCTTCATTTGTTAGATTGTTACAGTAAGGAGCATAATTGATTCCACACATTTTAAATCAGAACAACTTTTATATGAATGGACCAAACGACTTCAATTTCTCTGTAAGGCTAGAAGAATTAGATTAGTAAATGATGTGTAAAAAATATGTTGAAAAAATGCATTTGGTCGGAATTGTGAAAAACAATACTAAAAATTGATTTTTACAACTTTTTTAGCTGGCCCAATAACGAAAATTTAAAAAATGTGTTTTGTCAACTGGTATAAATTATATACACTTTGAAAATTTCATTGAAATTGGTTAATTGGTTTACGAATTATAAACGATCAAAAATGGTAAAATTTGCCACTTTATGGTACACTACAAATTACCACATTTGATCGTTTATAATTCGCAAACCAATTAACTAATTTCAATGAAATTTTCAGAGCGTATATAATTTATACCAGTTGGCTAGACACGCCTTTTAAATTTTTGTTATTGGCCCAGCTAAAAAAGTTGTAAAAATCCATTTTTATTATTGTTTTTCACAATTCCGTCCAAATGCATTTTTAACTAATTCTTCTAGCCTTACAGAGAAATTGAAGTCGTTTGGTCCATTCATAAAAAAGTTGTTCTGGTTTAAAGTGTATGGAATCAGTTATGCTCCTTACTGTATACAATGTGCTCATAATTATGAAAGTGGTCTAAGTCATATAAAGGTTTACATTTGAATAAAAAATATTTTTGGTGAACTTGTCGAAACGTCACTTTCTCACGGATTTTGATTTGAACCTTTTCCTGTACAAAGGCGGTCTCTTTTGGTTTTTTAGATATTTGCAAAAAACTGTTACTGTGACTTAAAGCAATAAAAAAACTACGAGTTTTATTAGAAACAAACATTTTCATTTTAAAGCGAGTTATTCAGGTGACCTGTTTTAGATGCCTCACTCTGTGTTTCGTACAGGACGAATTTGCATATCACTTGTATTTTAAAACAGTCGGCCATTGCTGCCCACCCTAGTACCATCAAGGTTGCTTACAGTGGGGTAGCCAACGCTCATGGTGGGGTATCGTACACCAGTGGCCTTCAGCTGCCAACTTATTTCATTTCTACTGTAGTAGATGATGAACGCATGAAGAGGCCACTCACCAGCACTGAGAATAGTGGGCGATCAGCGAGGGGATGTTGTCGAACCTGTTCTCGCTGGTTTCCAAGCTAAGCTTCCCCTTGTTGGCTTGGATCAGGTAGTGCTCGATGTACGGTCCCTTTCCTGGCGGCAGTCTCACGGAAAGAGCCATTGTGTCGCTCTGACTCGACTGCCGGACCACGAAGTTCTAAAAACAGCAGAAAGAAAAGGCATTTCAGAAACTTTAGTCTATACAGGGACGTCGAGGCAATTTTTAGTTTGATCTTCCTGCAGCGAGCTTTCAGTTAACGAAAGACATTCTTCCTTTGATTTTTTCTTTCACAATTATTGAAATAATGAAAATAATCTCACAAGAAATGATTGTATAGATATCTTGAATAGAGCACGTATTACAACAGGAACCGCACAAAGTCTAAATGAAATCAATCTTGTGATTTTTGTAAGGGAACATGTATCAGTTACTTTTAAGGTTTGGTACGTTTAGCGTTAATAAGTAGCCTAATCATAATCTAGAGAACCCACATGTCTAACTACATACACTTCGGCTGAATGAAGTATCATTTTCTATATTCTTATAATCTTACAGCATTACCCAATAGTGAGTGTAGCAATGCCGGCGGTAGCTCAGATTTCGACCGCAAATAGTTAATGTACAGAGTAGTCTCCCATAGGTTTCCGATCGTTGTCAATGTGTGTCAGGGATGGAAATAATCGTAAAATGTATAGTGAAATGTTCACAAATGATTTCAAAGTTCGAGATATTCATAACATGGAGAATAAAATGTCAAGAAATACGAAGAAACTTATACCCAAAGAGATCGGTGAATTAAATCATCTTAAGATAATAAAATTTATAATAAAAAGTGTTTGAAACTAGGTTTACGCAGCGAAGGAGGGTTGATTAATTGTTCCCGTTTATTTATTTGTGTATTTTTCCAAGTATTGGAGGCTGCATTTCATCGACGTTCGGTCGGCGTGCAGCTCCGTCAACGGTGGACGGGTTTCTAGCTTTCGCAATCACCAGTCGCGTTTTCGACGCGCAGAGGTGGGGGTGTCTCGCCAACGTAGGAGTAATTGCGGGAGGCATTGTTTTTCGGCCGTGCAATTCGACCGTGGTTGCCGATGCGACGGGTCCGGGACGATTAACAAAGCTGGAAAACAATGAGCCGCCGGGAAAACAATGCTGCCACAATGCCACGGCTCGTTCGCAGTTCCCCTGCTGATTACGAGACATCCCCTTCCGCAACCGCCACCCAATTTTCCTCATTCAGACAGGGAAGAAATTACTTGGCACGAAAGTGGCTCTCGGCCGAAACACTTTTCAGTTAATGTAGCTCGGCTTGGGACACTTATTAGTCCACAGCGGTCAGTCGAAGATTCCTTTTCCTTGCTACAGGCTTTCCACCCCAAACTCACCCTTCTGCAAATCAACTTCAACCTTTTACGAATCAAGTACTTCCAAGTATGTTTTGTGAAACAAAATCAACTCGAATGTAAATTAATTGGTAAGAGATTCAGAACTTTATTGCAGAAATTTACATAAAATACTTTACCGTAAAAGTAATTACTAGACTGCGGATCTTTATGCAAAATAAAAATTTCTTATCTGAATTGCAACAAACTGGAGTGAAATAGAAATTTACTTTCTTCCTTATTATGTTTAGTAGGTTGAAAACAATATAATAGTATGTTTAAATTTTCGTAATATTTTTGCTATTTTAAATTACACCTACTCATTTTTGTCATAAATGTATAAAATCCACAGTGTTACCTTTCCAACATTAGAAATGAATTAGAAAAGCCAGTTTGATTGTTTCCGATATTCTAGGGTTCCACAGGGTGAAAGCACTGGTTCCAATTTAACGACTCGATTGTTTATTGTTTCGTAAATTTTCTCTACCAGTCTTTCACAGAGTTGTTGCGATTTTGCTGGGAAGTTTTGTAAAACAAAATTAACTCGAATGTAAATTAATTGGTAAGAGATTCAAAATTTTATCTATCGCAAAAGTGTACATCAAATACTGTACTGTATAAGTAATTACCATTTCATTAAATTACCTTCCCAACATTAGAAATGAATTAGAAAAGCCAGTTTGATTGTTTCCGATATTTTAGGGTTCCACAGGGTGAAAGCACTGGCTCCAATAAAACGACTCGATTGTTTATTGTTTCGTAAATTTTCTCTACCAGTCTTTCACAGAGTTGTTGCGATTTTGCTGGGAAGACATATCTTTTTTTCTCATAACCTTAATCTAATCTCGTTACAGCCACGCCGAGCACGTTAACAAATGCACCATGTCTCGAACAAGATCATAATCAATCGGCTCTCCGTCGAACAGACTCTCGACCCGATCTCGATCCACCGTTTTCCTCGTTGCGACTTTATCACCCGGCATTCTTGACCTCGACTTTATATTTTCATAAATCCGTATCCGGGCTCGATCTCGTTTTCAAGTGCTCTTCCGTCGGTCTTGATAGAGTCACGAGAACGTCTTGACCCTGCTTAGGCATCGAAGATCCCTTCATTTCATCTAAGACACAATTTCTAGTGGATCTTGACCCGGCTCTCGTGAAAGTCCGACACTCGATCTCGTTCCGAAATGATTTTCGCGTCACGTCTCGACGTTGCTCTCGAATAATTAAATCAATTTTTATTTTAGAACAGCTACCTACCCTTTGAATTCGGAGAAATCGAGATTGGTGGGTAGGTATGTAGGGTAACTATACCAATTACTGCGGTATCATGCTTTGATCGTACTTTACTACCACGCTTATATTAACTTGCCGTGTTGTTATTGTATGCGACAAATCTTGTACATAATCGAATTTTAAACCTCTTCCCATAATCTAATCTTGCAGAAATTTTGTATACACACTTGCTTCCGATTACAATAAAAGTAGAAAATAAAATATATAAAAAAAACTGGTTAAAAACCACGCTTATATTAAAATGCACTAAAAAGGAGAAAATAATTTTTTTCCTGGTTCTCCATAAAATACCGAATCCAGTTAAATGATTAATAATATTTTCCACCGAAATTTTAAGCAATTAGTTCAAAATTTCTTCTGTTATAAAATTAGTGTCGGAATAGATAGAAAAATTTAATATAAATTGAAGTAAAATCTTGACATTAGTGACTACAAAAATAAAAACGTAGAGCGCCAAACTATATTGATGTAATCTTCGAGGCCGTTCCACGCTTTTATTTATAATTATAAATTAAATTAAATTATATAGTCACTAATGTCATGATTTTATTTAACATATTAAATTTTTCTATCTATTCCGACACTAAATTTATAACAGAAGAAATTTTCAAGTAATTGCTTAAAATTGCGGGGAAAAATATTATTAATCGTTTAACTACAGTCCCTGCTCACTTTATTAGACTTACCTCTATAATTATGATATTCTGAGTTTTACCATGAATAATGGGTATGCCTTATGCAAATATCACTTAATGATGAACAATGAATTTTCCATATATTTATTTTACAAAAACAATGGACACAAACACAAATAGATCAATATAATTCTTAAAACACTAATATTTTGTTAATCCTTAGCTGCTCTTAAAGCCGCAACTCTTCTGGGCATGCTATCTATGCAAGTTTGTGCAATTTCTTTTAATACAACGTTATGGTGCCAGTGATAGATTATTCTCTCTATCAACTTGGTCTTTGTTGTTATATTTTCTTCGGCCAGTTCTCTTTTCAGGCACTCCCAGACATTTTCAATCGGATTCATGACTGGTGAATTGTCGGGCCATGGTAAAAGGGGGATTTTTTGCTTTTGCAAAAAAATTTTACATTTCGATAGGCAACCTTATATGTAGTACGAAATCATTACCCCATAGGTTGAAAACAGCGTTGAATTCCTTATAAGATTTCAAAAAGCACCAATTCTTCAGGTGAGTCTAATAAAGTGAGCAGGGACTGTAGATTTGGTATTTTATGGAGAACCAGGACAAAAATTATTTTCTCCTTTTTAGTGCATTTTAATACAAGCGTGGTTTTTAAAAAGTTTTTTTTTAATATTATTCTAATTGACCAGGAAATTATATGTGTAAGCATTTTATGGAAGAACGATGTGTTCTGAATACAAAAAAAGAGTTGGTGGCTCCGAAAACCTAATACGACATAAGAAAATATAAAAAAAATCTGTATCATTTTGTACGTATTACTTTGAACGAAAAAGAGCCATGTACCAATTACTGCGTACCCATTACTGCGGATTAGAATTCGAAATAAAACTCGAACGTTTCGGATGAGCTCGTTGCATTCGATGGCACCGAACAAGATAGTAATTTATCTCGGTAGTTTCGCAAGAAGAGTAGACCGGGAATCTACGGTAATATTTCACCGAGTTCGTTACGAAGACAGATGGATCCGATATCGCGTCGGACTCCGGCTAAACGACGACGGTCGCCGGAAACAAAGAAACTTTTCACCGAGGACCGATCAAAACTTCTCCATCTACGCCGCGTTTCCAGTTCCCGGCGCACGAGCATTGTTTCCTCGGTAGCTGAATCTTCCGCTTATCTTACGGTGCATCGGGCACACGACGAACAATCGAAGCGAGCCGTGCATCGTCCTATCTAATGCGAGGATAATAGGCGATCGGGAGGATTGTTCCCAGATGGAAAATCGTGTCAATGTCTGACATGCCCCTAATCGTTTTAAAAAGCGCCTTTTTCCTCTTCGGAACCTCTTTCGCACGCCATTTAAAAAACGTCAAGTTGTTTGGTCAAATTTTCAGTTGTGAAGACGAGACTGCGGATGTTTGTGCATTTTCCAATATTTGTAAACAAATTTTAAGAAAGTGGAGTGAAACGAAATCTTATTTTTAATTGGGACAGCCTTCGTATCGGATGATTGCATACGTTCGTGCCCGATTTGAAAATAAAATTCAATGGTTAAATTTTAAAGAGTACAGCTTTATTAATCAATCATATAATCATCATTATTTTCAGGAAAGAATGATCTGGGTTAGGTTTCGTTTTAGAGAAGAGTGGTGACTACATAATTGATTAATAAAGCTGTATTTTTTAAAATTGAACCATTGAATTTGATTTTCAAATCGGGCACGAACTTGTGCATCCATCTGATAGATCTAAAACAAATGAAAATTGTACAAAATTCTGTCGAATTGTACATTCTAAGCTTTCTTGAACGTTTTCATACAAAAGAACAATTGGTTTAGTGGCATGTCCGAATAGGGAAAAGGTCGACGAGTAGTTTCTCCATGCGTTTCCGTGATCGTAGCCCGATATTATGGTTATTTTGGGGAACGGACAGGGCGCACGGGGGCAATTAGTGTTCTAGTTACGCCATTAGATGGTATCGTGCCGGTCGGCGGGATCAACCGTGGCCAAGGTATCTCTCGATGCATCGGCCATTTGGCAAGCGGCGCGGCGTGTACTGGCTTAATATGCAGTAAATGCAAACGGCAGACGTTGCCCCGGCGAAATACGCCGGCCTCGACTTCTGGCGGCATTCCAGACCGCGAGATCCCGCTGAAAATACGCATAACAAGTGGCATTGTTAGCGCGCTGCCTCGTAAAAGTCCGCCCCCAAGCCGGCTGGTTGGTTTCGCGCGATTTAAATGCACCTTCGACGGCGTGGCGCGCGCTATTTGTCACCATCCGCGTGACAAAGTGCTGTCTCCTTCGCCGTCGACGTGTTAGCGACCTTTGACTGTCGAAATTTTACGCGGAAACTCAAGATTCGCGGAATCCACACGCTGGGTCGAGATTAATCGCGTTATTCTCTGTTTGCCAGTGAAAAACTAGGAGGAGAATGGTTCCAGTGATCAGCCATGTAAGGGCAGTACTCAGTAGCAGAGCTGTTGAGTAAACCGGATCGAAAAAAACATTTTTTTCGAAATCGAAAACGCCCACGCAAAGTTTAAAAATTTAATAAATAAGTCGCTTAAAAGGTTTTACTGATTTACGAGGAGGAAGATTAAACGTATCTTCTAAATCTCCAACAAATGATTTATTCAATTTTTAAAGAACGTAGACACGTTATTCATATTGTAGAATTCAATTTTCCATAGTCAAGAATGATATGAATGTATGAAACTGGTTTATACCTTCCAATGTCGAATCACGGATTATCGGTGATGAACACAGTATCAAGATATATCTGCCGGATCGAATAAAAAATTATTCAAACGAGCAGAATAAATGATCTTCACAGGGCACTCTGGTTAGTATAATAAAAACTGTTCAGCCCTTTTTCATTACGCTTGCGACGTGATATAGGCGAAAGCTTTCCGATATATATGATTGAGACTTTAATCAACGCCACTTTGGTTGAAATATTCGATGGAGTATTAAAGCATTTCAATAGTATGAATATTCACTGAAAAGTCCGCCATTTATATCCGGCCAATCCAATGTAACGAATTCTTTTGATACTATTTACGCCACCATCAAAAGTCAGTCGTATTTATGTTATCGAGAATGAAATTTTTCTCTAATTCTGATTTTTATAATATAACCTGTGACAATACATATATGCATTTAATAAATTGTAATTTTTCGTAGATTCTAGGCTAATTCTCATTACTTGAAAATGTCCCTCAATGTATTAGAATAATTCTGATCATTATAAAATAGTTGATAACAGTAGAAATTTTTATATTTTTCGTGACTTAAACCATTTTATCAATTCCTCATTCTCTGTAAGTGTGCAGTATAACACTCTAAATATACAGATACACAGGTTTTACATATAAATTTCGTTATTCGGAATGGTTTCTCCACATCAATGTGGTTCGATGAGGTTCGATGTAAAAATTTCCCGAGGAGACCTTTCAATGAAAATCGGCTTTTCCCTCCCTCATTTGTTCTCGCGGAGAACAAAGCGACAGAAAGAATTCAAGAAGTCTGTCGTTGATCAAAGTGCCAGAAAAATCCCGACGCGGGGTTGGTGTCTCCGAGTGAAAATCACCGGTCGAACAATTGTCCGTGCAATATTTCATATTCTTTGTTTCGTCGCCGCCGATTCAGCGACCAGGATTTTCCCTTCGCGGCTACTTCAACAGCTTCTTCAGACGTTATTTATTACCCGGCTTGCGATTGTACTCTGCCCTTACCCGCCTCGCGAGTTGCAATCTCTGTAATAATAGATCGCGGCTGTAAATTTCCCTGCTGGGGAATTCACCAGATAAACTTGTTCTGAATATTCACAGAAAAATTTATACGCGCGATCAAAGTGTCTTAATGACATTCCCAATAATTAATCTTAGTTTTTAATCCATTTTGGAACGGGCAATTTTTTATTCGATATATGTATGTGGTTGTTGTTATAAAAATACGTTAATATGAACATGTCCGAAATGTTCGTTTCGATGTTTACTGATTTGTACGATGTGTGTTTAGAAAGATTCTTTTTAACTTGGTTAAATAAATTGGAGTTTAGCAAGAAAATAATTACGATGTTTATAATAAAGTTGTGTGAACCAGACTGCGGATGTTTATGCATTTTCTAATTTTTCTAGACAAATTTTAAGAAAGTGGAATGAAACGAGATCATATTTTTAATTGGGACAGCCTTCGTATCAGATGATTGCATACGTTCGTGCCCGATTTAAAAATAAAAAATTCAATGGTTAAATTTTAAAGAGTACAGCTTTATTAATCAATTATGTAATCATCATTATTTTCAGGAAAGAATGATCTGGGTGAGGTTTCGTTTTAGTGAACAGTGGTGACTACATAATTGATTAATAAAGCTGTATTCTTTAAAATTGAAACATTGAGCTTTATTTTCAAATCGGGCACGAACTTATGCATCCATCTGATAGATCTAAAACAAATAAAAATTGTACAAAATTCTATCGAATTGTTCATTTTAGCCTTTCTTGAACAGTTTACCAAGAAAATAATTACGCTGTTTATAATACACTTACGTTGCTTATTAATAGACAGCGGATTTTATGTCATACGTTACATTATTCAATTCCCATTGTCCTCTTATTAACACCACGATCGCACATCCGCATTACATAAAGAACATCCGAGATAATCTGATATTTGTACATTTGCCGGAAAGATTAAATATTAAACATGGTGAAAGTAGTTACAAGTCGTACAAGATTTTCTCGTAACGAATAATAATTAAAAGCAAAGTCCCTGCAGCGTGTAGCCTCGAACGTAAAGATACTTTCCAACGGGGGAAGGGGAAAGGATTTTCCACGAGCCCTCTCGGGAAAGCTCGCCGTGAAATTTTCCGCAACGATAGCCCCTTTAGCCGGCAGGTGCTTCGTCCACTTCCGCGGAAAACTTGCTGCTCGACCGTGGAAACTCGGGTTCTCCGAGGCTTGCAATTTTCTTACGCCTAATCGATTCGCTTAAGTGCACTCACCCCTTCCTCTTTGCCTTGCAACAAGTGGAAAGCGCCGGCCCTTTGGATGCCAGGAAGGAACCAGATCGGATGGGAGCGTATAAGCCTCTCGATCAGAGTGATGTCGCAGGCGACCTCGCTGCCAGAATCTTCCGTCGAGCTCGAAGATCCACCCGAGGTCGCCGAGCCCTCCGAGGAGAGCGACTCCTCGCTCTGAAAATCACCAATCCATCGTTAATCTACCTGCTAAGTATATACATACAATAAATAAAGGATAAATATTGGGTTGGCAAGAAAGTGATTTCGGTATTTCAAGAGAAATAAAACCTAATTTCTTTTATTCAAGCAATGGACTTTAATCAATAAGATATTTTCCATTATCTTCGATGATTTTTTATCTTTTTTTTTGGAAAATAACTGATCCAAGTGTGATTTCAGAACGTCATCATTAGTGAATGTTTTAGCATCTAATGAGTTTTGTAAGCTTCGAAATAAATGGTGGCTGTGACATCAATATGAAATAAAAGGATAAACGGAATTTAAATGTATAAATTCGATTCGATGTTTACACAGTTCATAAACGTTGAAGTGAAAAGAAGGTCTCCTTAATTCTACATAGTTTCGTTTATAATTTGGAAAAGTTAGCGCTGTACGTATATGCTATACGAGCATAAAAGAGATCAGTAAAATCTGCTTTTTGTTCTGCCACGATTCATTCTGCTTATCCCCTGGTTCGAAAGCGTGTACCATTTTCATCCGCGATTCCCAAGAACCATTCAACGACTTCAATAAAAGGAACAGTGGCGAAGCGAGGGGAAGAGAAACGGTCGTCTGGAAAAGGGGATTAAAAAATATCTAGACGCGACGGGAAAGAGGATGCGGAAGTGAAAGAGAAAAATGAAAAAAAGGAAAAGGAGGTGGCGGAGGAGATCGGATAGTAAAGTCGAGAGAGCGATTAAACGACGACGACTAAATAAACGATGGCCAGGGCATTGGCTGCAAATTGAGATAACCGAGGAAAGACCATTCGCCGCGCGACGGTATAATGCGGCATTAGAGTGCATTGTATGACGACCTGGGAGGATTTACACCCTCAGAATTGCGGCTTAAAGGGGTCTAGATTTCCATATTCGTGAAAAGAGACGGAGGACCGACTTTGTTCACTTGTTTCGCTGATAGCGCGCCGGAATTGGCCTTTTATTGCCGAGAAGAGCACGAACCGAAATTAACAGTAAAATATTGAAGACAGTTACGTGGATAATAAAAAATAGATAAAGAAGAACGAGCTCTAAAAAGAATCTTGTTTTCTAGAAGCGATCATTATGCATTTCTGACAAAAACGAGTGGACGAAATTTAAAACAGTAAAAGCATTTAAAGATTTTCGGTGCATTATCCAAGGAAGAGGGACAATTTTATTGGGCCCTTGTTTCTTAAAGGGGGAAACCTGTGTACAATGAAATTTTTTAGCATTTTTTTTTGTTTAAATCGATAGAACATTTCCTCATGTATATGATAAAACAAGTTAGAAAGCTATCAGAGATGTTCTTGTACGTTATTTTCAAAATAAAGTGAAGAGTAGTACCGAGCGCTTCGCTCGAACTCCGCTAAGATTAGGGAGTTTGACCCTCATCGAGAAGAAGAAAAGACGGCTGAAATGCAATATTTTGACGAAGAGGAAGATCTGTTCTATGGCCCTGGAATCGCAGATTAGCAAAAAACTGCGGTAAGTTAAAAAGAATTACGATTTTTTCACAATTTTATTAATCAAACTTTAAACGCATTTTTCTCGAAGCGCAAAATTGTGCAATGTAGCTCAAAAACTAATTACTCGACCTTTATGAAACTTGGTATATATATTCAATAAACAAGTGGCCTCAGCATGACGAGCTACGATTTTTCAATTTTTTATTTAAAATCTTGTTATTACCAATTATTTATATAAAAAATACGTTTTTTACCAAAACGTCGCTATTTTTGCAATTTTAAAGGAAAAATGTCATGCTGAGCGTTTTTGCATAAACTAACGATTCCATTTGGATTTTTTTGTTTCAGATCATTTTTGTGCACTGTACGCTGCACGGCGTATTTACGGGATGCCATTTTCAAGTCGTCATTTCACCATTATTATTAGCAATTAAACTTTTAAAAAAATATTTTTCGTTACACTATAACATGATTAAATGATACCTGAAATTTTTAATCAATCTACGTATTACATTTCTTAAAAAAAATTCTTGAAAGACGGGCCATTTACACATGTCTCCCCCCTTAAAATGTTTATTTTTCATTATGATGCATCATAATGTCGACTGCTATTGAAAGAGAATTATTGTTTTCATGATGTGCAAGAGTTTCAGAAAAGTGGAACAAATCACAAAGAAATGATCACTCACTAAATTCATGATGTACCAGTAATACGAGAATCCCCTCTTACGATGTTAAAAACTCGTTCATAGAAACCGTCCCTAGGCTATTTTTCACCCATCCATCCTCTCAACAATACCCGGACTATTTTATCCGGGATAATCGAACGGGATTATCCAGGAATCAAGAGATTTACGCGTACTTCCTATCGACAAGTCGTTTTGATCGATGCTGATGGATTGATTCCCGTTTTTTCCCCGAGTTTTCGCTGTTTTTTGTAATTCTCCGCTGCGATTCGTCAGCGTCCGTCTCCTGTCAGCGAATACCAGAACCAGGGACGAACCCTTCACGCTTTTTACCCCCGGCATTTAGAGGGATATGTGGATTATTCGAATCGGCGAGCCTCAATCGGCGCTTGGTTTGATTTATTTGGTCACGCACCGGCGCGGTGGCGGCTCGACGTTGAGTTTACGGTTCGAGAATCGTTTATCGATTATTCCGCGACGACTGCGGGGTGACTGTGGGGATTTAGAGGGGTCGCGCAGTGATTTTCCCAGTAAGAAGTCCGATAATTCAGTTTCTGTTACCTAGGCTCTTCCAGAATAAAGTATAGTCGATCTCATCAATACTAGATCCTTCAGAAAGTCATTTCATTTTCTCTGGGAAAAATGAATGCCAATTTTTAACCATTTAGAATAAGTTTTATGACGTTTTGTTCTATGATTTCTCAGGCAACTTGAAGAACCTGACCTAATAATTGCAAAAGTCAGGCTGGAGTCTACTTCGGAGGGACGAAAACACTTGAAACGAGTGTTTCGCGCCGTGATTTTCCGGCGAGAGGCTTTTCCGGACACTCTGCTAGACGGATGGCCTCGTTTGCGAAACTGTTTGCCAGCTGAATTGTCCTGGATTGGCTTCGTTATGTATCCGATCGACTTGGAAACAGTAGGATCCTAACAATCTATACCAAAGTGACAAAAAAATCAAGTGCGCTCCCATGTAACAAGATTGAAACGCTGTTTAAAAAAAAAATTGTATGTTTGTATTTTACACGACGCACTGTGGTCTAAAAGTCAGTTCTAGCGCGAATAAATTAAAAATACCAACTAAGGTAAATCTGTTAAAATTTATACTTGTATGATAGTTTGATATGTATACTACAAATAACAAACGCAAAATTAGTAAATCACATCACCGTATTATTGTTGACAAGACTGTTAACATTCCAGTAACCACATTTTGTTCTTCTGCGTTTGTCAATTGCTACAAATTATAACCTCAAAATATCGAGTTCCTTCTTGAAGTGTGCATAAATCGTGTTAGTCTCTTGTTATACAGGGTGAATTCGATAAAGCAGGACACCTAAATGTCTCCGTTACTTTTCGTTGTACAAAAAAACTTCGTAGGATAAAGTTACACTGTTTGAAGGACCACATATAACGGTGTAAGGGAAAACAAAATTTCAAGGTCATTTTTATGAGATTTCAAGGTTATCGATGTTTTTTTAAATTGAATGAGGTATTTTTTAATACATCAATCGATGCAGCTGGGCACTCGTTATAAAAAAGTACTAACCTATGTATGTCGAAAAGTTAGTAGTTCACGAGATATTTCAATTTAAATAACTCTAAAATACCATTACTGTCGTACTAAGACGTTAGTGTTTACTTACTTGTGTAACATTATAGCACGACAGTAATGGTATTTTTAGAGTTATTTAAATCGAAATATCTCGTGAACTACTAACTTTTCGACATACATAGGTTAGTACTTTTTTATAACGAATGTCCAGCTGCATCGATTGATGTATTAAAAAATACCTCATTCCATTTAAAAAAACATCGATAACCTTGAAATCTCATAAAAATGACCTTGACATTTTTTTTCCCTTACACCGTTATATGTGGCCCTTCAAACAGTGTAACTTTGTCCTACGAAGTTTTTTTGTACAACGAAAAGTAACGGAGATATTTAGGTGTCCTGCTTTATCGAATTCACCCGGTATATGATATTATCAGTATGGATGTAACTGGAAATGGTAGGTTCACGTTTCCTTCACACACTTTATGATATATTTTATGAACTGGTACCATTTAAGAAAAATTATTAGAATGTCGAAAGTTTTACAAAATTTGCACGCGTTGCGAAGTATTTAATGTGAAAGCTTACTTCATCTCTATAAACGGCAAAGAGAAAACGCGATCCCCCCCAATCCCATTATCATTTTATTTTAATATTTTAGTAAACGTATCTACGATCACCCGCTTAGAGTTGCTCGAAGAATGGTTCAAATTGAAGAATTTGAAACGAAAGGATTGCGTTGGTGGATTACTAGAGGCTATTTTTAGCGAAAGGAATGTGAGCGGACACAATATTGAAGGAATTTTAGAGAACTTTATCAAAAATATTGAGAAACGTTGGTAAATATGCAATAACTATAAAGATAGATTTGTGTCAAAAAATAAGACTTGGTTAGAATCGGCCATAGTATTCCCGTTTAATGAGATTGACATTCACGAACTTG
Organism: Lasioglossum pauxillum; assembly: GCA_933228785.1. Taxonomy (NCBI): domain Eukaryota; kingdom Metazoa; phylum Arthropoda; class Insecta; order Hymenoptera; family Halictidae; genus Lasioglossum; species Lasioglossum pauxillum. The sequence goes on along the minus strand of OW121702.1, from coordinate 33,530,535 downwards.
AACCCGCAAGAGTTGGAAGAAAAAATTTTAATGAATGTAGTATTAGATTAATAATTATTATATTAATAAACAAGTAGTCAGTATTGTAAATTATGTTTTATTTACTTTACTCAAATATTTAAAAGTAATTTTTACACAACATGTCAATTTCGTCCTCGCACAATAATTAATTCGCACTAGAACTGACTTCTCGACCACCGTGCGGCGGTAAAAAAAATATACAAAATAGTATACAAACAAAAAATTAAAAAGACCACTTACTGTCACAAAAAATTCATGTGTAGTCTCAAAAGAGTCGCGAAACCTTGGAAGGGGTGGTTCTTGAGGGTTTTACGAAATTTATTAAAAGAGGAAGATCATTCTTATTCAACTCCAGTTGCTGATGCAAGATTAAATAAATTAATAAATAGTGTAGAATGTGGTTCATTGTTCGTGTAGTCGAGTTAATTTGCCTCTGCCGAAGTCGAAGCAAATTCATCCGCGTTGACGACTAAATCCTACGACAGAATTGAATTCTTCCGAGGGGATGATTCCGGCTCCGTAAATAATTCGATGATCGCGAAATAATTTTTCGCGGTGCGCAGACGGTGGTGTAAAATGATATAGTGGTCAGGAGCGCCGCGATCGGGTGACATTTCCAATTTTTACTCCCCCATTTTTCTGCGGGGGTGGAAACGGATGCGACAGGGGGTTGAAGAGGATTCGCGAAGGGGTTCGCCGCGTGCCGGAGTTTCGAGTGTAATTTAATTTGAAATGCAGACTGACACACAACGGCGTTTCAGGTTAAACGGATTAAACGAGGACGTGCGACGCGTGCTAAACACCCTTGCAGCTAATTGCGAATCCCTTAATTGCTCGTCGCGAAAAGTGTTCGGCGGCGACTACGATTTTTTCCAGGATTCTTTCTTTCGTTACCTGCTCCGAACAATTGGTTAAGGGAAAATAAGACGAGTCAGTAAAACAAACCCGTCCGCAAAGAATTTCGGCGAGGAACTCGTCTACTGAATTCGAGGATCGAATGTATACAACGGTAATCGAGTTTGCTGGAACCCCCAGCGACTCAGAATAATGAAAGGTAATTTTGGAAATTTACATAAACCACGGAGTTTGCATTTAAAACTCTCAGCCGAAAATGTACAAATTGTTGGCACAGAATAAGAAATTAAATTTTTGCCAACCCTTACATTATTTCATCTTCGATGAAAATTCAGAGGGTTTCTGTTTTTACTTGGATCATTATTTAACACACGTGTTTAACCCTTATGCCAATACCACTTAATCAACAGAGAAAGTTTAACATTTGTATTAAAAGATATGTTAGACCGTTAATTTCTTTTATGTGTAAAATAACAATAATACACCAGATGAACAAAATTGGCAGGCACACTGTGCATTCAAAGCAAGTTAAAGATTAATGGACGGTTTAAAAAATACTCGGGCCGTTTGCCGATTCACATTCGACGGCTAGTACATTGATAATATATTATCATTGTCATGTGGGATAAGTTACACCGTCACTGCAACTTTTTCACGGATGACAGTTGAAAAATGATCGAAAGGGATCGCCTGACTCACCTGTACATGATGTAGCTGCGTAAGCTGATGATGTTGCAGCGGATTTGGCGGAGGCGTGCTCGGCGAGCTGACAACCTGAACGGTTCCGTGCTGCTGCAGGTACGGTTCCAGGAAGACATCGCTCCTGCAACAATAAAATCAAACATTTTGATCAGCGAGACGTCCATCATCCGAATGGAGTTGTAATTCGATGCGTTTCGCAGCGATCCACAGCGCAGTGATTCGGTATCACAGCTTATAATTTTATTAAAATACTTAATAACAAATGGTGATATTTGCTATTCCTTCAAATCCAAATTAACCAACTCACTGCTTGAACGATTTCCAGAACTATAAAACAAGTCATAGGTAATTTAGGGATATTAGGATGCGAATTATGAGATCCAGTATTCATCATTAGTATTTATTTAAATCTTCAGGCCCTCCAATTTCCAAATATTCAAAATTTTTAATATTTAAAACTCTAGGCCCTCCAGTTTCCAAATATTCAAAATTTTTTATATTTAAATCTATAGGCCCTGCAATTTTCAAATATTCAATATTTTTTATATTTAAATCTGTAGGCCCTCCAATTTCCAAATATTCAAAATTTTTAATATTTAAATCTCTAGGCCCTGCAATTTCCAAATATTCAACATTTTTTATATTTTTTCTAGGCCCTTAAATTTCTAAATATTTAACATTTTTTATATTGAAATCTCTGGGTCCTCCAATTTCCAAATCTTCGACATTTTTTGTATTTAAATCTCTAGGCCCTTCAATATTCAAATTACGCCTTCTAAACGTAAATTGAACTTTTGAGGGCGATCGCGGCCTAGATTGATCTTTTATCTAGCACTTTTGACTATAATGAGAAGTCCCATCTTCGCATTATTGTGAAATGAGTAGGCACATGTCGAACCGTTGCAATCCTGGAAAAACGAATACATTCCATTAAGTGGGACGATGACTTCTGCTGGAGAAAGGAGAGAATTGATGCGAGTGAGATACCGATACCGTAGTATGCATGGATTCGAACTCGGGACCTCCAGGACAGTAGCCGGAGGTCTTGCTAACGCCACTGCGACATCTTCTTACGCATCCACCCCTGGCCGATACGCAACGGTCGCTCGTTAATACGTAAAAATCTCTTTTACCCTTACGACCCATCCGCCGGACCACCACGTGTTGAGAACCTCCAGTCACCATAGCAACCCCCGTCCGATCTCTCGCAGACGACGAACACCGTCCTCGACGGCGAATCAGGAACGTAACTTCCGCCTCGCTGGCCCTTTGTTATTTTCGGCTGGCCGCTGGCAATTTGACGCCGCGAGTCGCGACCCTCCCACCCCGTTTTATGCGTTTCGGCTCGATAAGGGCGGCATTTACGCTCCCGTGACCGGTGAGTGCATTTCCGCTGTTCTTAACTCTTCTCCTTCGACCGCTGTCCTTTTAGAACACTGTCACATTTTACGGGGGATGCTCACGCATAGTTTCACGAATCTAGCAGGGATTTGTTTTTTTGATTTAGATTTCTTCGAACTTCATAACTCCCGCTCTCTGATTAGTGATGAGTAGACTACGGATGTTTATGCAATTTTCAATTTTTCTGGACAAATTTTAAGGAAGCGGTACCAAATGAAATTCTATTTTTAATATACAGAATAAATAAAATTCGTATTAAATTCTGTTCAATTTAATACTCCAGCATGTTTTAAAAATTTTTAATTAAAAGTATGCAAACATTTTTTATTTTGCATCAAGATCCGCAGTCTAATTATCATCGCGAACAAACTCTTCGTCGCCGGAAATGTCACTGTACAAAGAGAAACCATTGAAATTCCAGAAAAATGTAAAATATGTATTTAATATTCATGTTATTTTCTGTATCCCGGTATAATGAGTTACCTTATGAACAATTGCTTTGTTTTATATTTGTCGGACAGCCCGGAAAATATTTCGGATTTATCTCGACGGTTCTGCACGGTGCCGCTGCATCGGGCCGCAACTAATTGCGTAGACTCGACGGAATAATTGGCGCGGTTGCGCGTTCCATTTACCAGCAAGCGACCGTAGTTTCGAACGGTATTATTTCGAGGAAAGTTTGTCGCAATCTGCTGGCGAATATCGTATGGGGTAGTAGCGAAGGGCGGTACCGTGTGTTGACGTATGCAAAGTCGGTGCCCGTACACGTCCTGCACACTATTGTCCTCTGCGTTTGACAGTTGGATGGCCTGTCCGGCAGCCGAGGCTGCGTTTGTGTCGCGACGCCCTCGGCATCGCCAACGAAGGTTCTGCCTGCAGGGGTTGATGAGGTTTCCGCGGAGTTCTGGTCGCTTTAGAAACTCGGGAAAGTTTGAATTCGGCCATACCAGCCTCTTCATTCAAAGTTCTTTGTCATTGTTGCGCCCACAGGTTGCTCGAAGGGCTGTTCCGTGAAATGTTCATGTGTTTCGTTAATTGATAATGCGTGGAGTTCTGTTGGCCAAGGGGAGCCGGATAATTTTAGAAAAAGGACACGCGGAGCTCGCACGGTATCTGCTAAAAGGGTCGGAAGGCTTTTTAACCCTCCGAGTCCAGAATTATGCTGCCGTTGCTTTTTAAGCGTAATTGTTATTCCAGATACTGTTGGAATATCACTTATGTGTTTTTATGTTTATAATGTCACATATTTTAATCAGTGCACGATTTTTACTTAATTTTTCTTTGTCATCGATCCTTTTATTTCACTTTTTAAGTGAAATATAATATATATAATATATATATATATAAATAAATATATATATATATAATAAATATAATATATATATATTATATATTATTTATATTTTAATTGACATTCAATTTTTTGACAAATCTCTTTAAAAAGGAACAGTATTAAGTTACACGACTAATGGATAGGAGACGCGACGCTTAAAAAGTGAAATAAAAGGATATATATATATAAATATGTAAAGGATAAATTAAAATATGTCTCAGGGAATCGTTCAGGTCGAGAAAGCATAAAGAGTTGTTACGCGTATGTCTAGTCGACCTCGTCTCAGAACTCACCCCTGAAAAGCTCGACGTTGCAGCCTCTCGCCTCGCAATTAAAAAGCTCTCCACTTGGTCGAATCGCAGCATAAATCATTCGCGGGAAACTACATTGACAGCTGGCACCGGCTGTTGTCATCCTTTTACCTCCCGAACGCACTGCCACGCATCAAGGGACGATTTGTTACGTCGCGACGTATCGATTTTCCCGGCCGCGATATCCGCTCGGCGGCCGGACGTCATTGACTAATTTCGCGCCGCGAATTAATTGACTACTCGAGGTTCTCGGTGGCACACAGCTCACCGTTTCCGCCACGCGGTCTCTATCGATTTAATTACAGGGCACAAAGAGGCGTTCGGGGGTCGGGCAGTGCAAATATCGGGAAAAATACCGTACCGCTATCAAAAGCAAATTTTCCGACTTCCCGTTTAGCTATCTATGCAATTTATTTTGAATTTTGCTCAATCCACCGGAATTTATACAGGGTATAGGTGGTTCAACCGGGAAGGGAATGATTTTACGTAAATAAACAAATCAAATGACTTCAGACAAGACATTGTTTCTGAGATAATAAACTTGAAATATCTTCTTTGTTGAAGCATATACCTATAGCAGTCTCCCTCTCGATCGATCGCCATTTTATTTCATTTAAAACTTCAGTTATGACTTTTGAAAATGTTCAACAAATGCTAGGATATAAAATACAACAGAATTTAGTACGATTTGAATTTGTATCAGATGTAAAACGGCTGCTACCACGGAAAATAAGATTTGATTTGATTCGAGTTTCTTCAAATTCGTCTACAAAAATTCATGCATTGATATTTCATCGAGATATGAAGGTGACCGCGAGGATGTGAGAAGAATACATTGAAAACCGTATCGAGCTCGCTGACAAAAGGGACAACTTCCGGAACGTTCGAATCGTTGGCGTCTGTTCCGCAAGCGCTATCTTCCCTAAGGATGCGCGAAATCAATTACAAAAGTTGCTCTTCTCTCCAGGCAGCTTCTCTCGAGCAACTCGACGGAAATTACGCCCGCGCTTACGTCCGTTTACAAAGGACGCATTGTCCCTTCGGAGCCGAAGGTGGCCGAAGCTGCGCCGCGGAGGATTTATCTACAAGTTCCTAAGCGATTACCTGGGCGAGAGACCGTTTCTGCAGACGGGCGTGGGTAACAAGAGTCTCTGCGGCTTCTGTTGGGAAAGGTTTGCGATCCTCTCGCTCCTCCCTCGAACCGAATCCTCTGCGCGCTTGTATTCGTGGGAAATGAAATGGAAGAAAGGTCAGAACAGGGAATGGACGATACAAAATCGCGTTTTGCTCCTCGTTTAGCTCCTCGCGATCCTTAATTGTGTCTGTTCTAATCCGGAAATAAGAAAAGGGAACGGTATCCTTCGAGATAAAGCGACAGAATCTTGTACCCTCTAAATTTCATTTTTCAACCCATCGAGGACGATTTGTAACGATTCCACATATTGTAATATTGTATCATGTGGAACAATAGGTAATTTAGCATATTTTAATCGCATTAAAGATTATTTTAAGTCATCGGAAGCAGAAACTAATAAATAATTAGTCCTCTCACGACCTTCGTCATCGATAATTTCCCAGTGTGAAAAGGAAAACCCAGCCTCGTTGCAAGCATGCAATTATCTCGATCGTTGAATACCGATAACTGGAAAATAACACTTTATTGCTTAACTTAAAAGGAGCGAATAATATTCACATTTATTAAATTTAATTTCGTACATTCACGACGAACCTGATCCGACGTGTAGATCGAGCGGTGGAAACAGTAGAAGATTATTTATTGGTACAGATAATAATATACTCTTAAAGACCTCTCTCAAATCTATTTCATATAATTTCATACTCCGTGGAGTAATATCTCGTTTCGTACCCAGTAATTATGTCGTGCGCATATAGATTAGATGGTAACTAATGCCGTCGAAGGTGGTTATTTTAATGGATTCATATTTCTCACTTCTTCGGTTAATTCCGGATGAAGCGCAATTTAATCGGATCTTTTAATGCGACACGCTAATTCTCAAATCAGAATAGCAGAACTGTTGCAATTTGCAAGAGCTTCATTACTCGCTCCAGTGAAAACACTAATCCGGTCGTAGATAACGATAGGAAGAGCGCAATTTCCTGTACCGTTCACTGTCACGTCGTTCTTTTCCGCCGTGATTCCGCAACCCAGATGCTCCGTTATCTAATCGCGACACGAAATATTCATTTTAATCGTCTCTGCTCCCCGGAGTACAAATCGTGTTGTAGAGTCTTTGGAAAACTACCTCCACGTTAAAAAGAGGAAAAGGGTGGATGCGTTTCGCGTAAGAAGACACCATGCGAAAGCGCGAACGACGCGACGGCTGTTTCTCCTCGAGGAACGCCGGCCTCAAAGGAGTCGCGCAACGTCTCGAGCAGCGTCGAGCCTCAAAGGAACACAGAGAGCCGTGAAGGGACCCTCCTCTTTCTTTCAGCCTTGCTTTCTTTATGAGTTTCCCAGTCTGAAGATGTTAATTCGCTACTGTCTCGTAGGGAGAGCATAATTGTTGCCGGTCTGGCATTATTGGCCCGGACCATTATCCGCAGGGCTCGCAGCTACTCTCTGAACTTGAAATTCTTCCCCGGGAAACTTTCGCGGCCGCTTCTTTTTGTCTGTTTCGAAATAGCTGGCAAATTTGTTCGCTGCTTTCTTTTTTACACTTCGCCCTTTGTGGAAGGGAGGACTGAGACTCGTTAATTGGATCCGACTACTCCGCGTTGTTTTCAACTCGGATATTCCGGATTTCGCGTTGTCAGCTGCTGGAAGTTTCCCGGATTTCATGGACATCTGTGTTACAGTCCATTAAAACCTTCATTCATCATCTCCTTAGCACACAGTAGATTTCTGAAGTTTTTCTTGTGTATCAGCGATATATATCGAGCGAGAAATGTCGCTTGAAGATTGTAATTGAATAAATTGTCGTGCGAAACGTAATTTCAAGCATTCAAGCGACACTCTACTACAATTTCATTCATACATTTAATTCCCCTTGACGCCGCTATTGAATCGCAGCCAGTAGGGGCTTGTATTCTCGTGACACCTTGAACCGTAGCCAAAGGGAGCGGCGAAAGACAATAACGCTTAAAGAAACGCGTTTCCCAATTCCATTCGCATTTTACCTTTATTCACCGCTCGGGTAATTGTTACATTAATATCTCCCCGGCTCTATTGAAACGAATCTGCCGGCGAATTGAGAGGAAAGCCCCATTGTGGTGGTTACAGGATTTCCAGCTTGAAATTAAATGTCCGTTTTATTCAAGCTTTTGTTTTGTTACTATAAAATTTTTTCAAATTCATTTATCAAGTATTAAAAAGTTTCATTTAGAGAAATTCGAAACATTTAATCAGCGGTGGAGCGTTCAGTGTTGAAACAAAGAAGGGTTAAAGTCATTAGCGAACAGTAAAATCCCTTTAAAAGTTCCGCAGTCTGAAACGCGTTATTAAGAAAGCGTTAAGTAATTTTTGCACGCGAGAGTTGAAGCGGCTTAATTAATCAGCGAGGGGTGAAACATGCAGGAGGGATGCATCTCGGGCGAGCGTGGAGCCACCAGTTCCTTCAAGTTCTTGCGAGAGAAGACGCCTCTCCTGCGAAGTTCAAAGAAATTCTTCGGATGGAAAAGACTCCCCTTTTTCTTTGCGCCCCTTCGTGCGAAAACGGGGGAGGCTTCGCAACGACGGAGACAACGTCGACGGTCGCAGAAAATTAGCGTGGAGGTTCGCTGTTGTTTGACCGACTTTCCGTAAATATTTGCGCGAAATAATTTAGCCGAAGTAACTCCACCAATTTATCTCCGGTAAACGTTTTCGAGTTCTATGTACACATACCTACATTCTTTCATTTGCTGAAATATCCCAAATGCAACAGCCAATTGTTATCAATTCGGTCCTCGTTTACCAAACTTTCCACGCTTTCTCTCTTTTATCATCCCTCTATTCGTGTTTCGTGAAATCGGATGCTTTCAGCATTTTGATGAAAGACCGTCGTCTCTCCGTACATTTTCGATGCAAATGAAAAATCCAAGCGAAGCCCTCTTCCGAGCAAACGATCAAAGCGATCAGACGCAGACGTTGAAACGTTCACGAGCAGCACAACTCGGCGCTCGTAAAAGGAAATACCGGGCTCCCGGGATCCTCGCTCAATGAGCGCGTTTTCCGCGTGGTTCTTCGCGAACGTATTTCGGTCAATATGAGGCCATCTTCGCGAGCGGTTCTCCGCTTTACACCGACCTCTAACCCTTTAACTGCGGCCCATTCGCCCCTTCCCCGTCGGGAAGGACATTTTCAGGAGCCATCGTTTAGGAGACGTGAAATTCGAGCACGAACTAACTGTACCATCTTCTCAACAAAATCCAAGTCGTATGGATCCATATTAGAAAAGTGATCGTCCTTTAAAAAGTCGCCGAACACTTCTGTGATTGGCTGTATATGGCTGCAACTTTTATTTTGCGTAAAAATCTGTAGTCTAATTATTACCAATAATTTTACTGAAAAATGTTGAATCTATTAAAACCATTAAAAATGTATATTTCGGTTAAATTGATTCATTACACTCTTATTATATTAATATCCTCAAAACTGTGGATTCCCATAAAGATACAACGATAAGCGTTCATTACGACCAAACTGAACAAATACAAAGCGGTGTAATTTTTTGTGTAAACGCGGTTCCGAGAAAACTGTTGGGAACAATGGAAAAGCCAATTCTATACACGTTTTCAACGGAAGTGAGTTAGCCAATTCAATGATGTTTCTCGTGAACCATGAAATCGTTCCTTTTTCATAGCAAGAGAAAATCCACCGATGGCAAGCACATCCATGTACATATTTTTCCGGTCAGTGATCATCGTAATCGACGACTTTTCTAATTCTCCTTTCCTCTCACGCTGAGCGCGAATCCACCTCTCGTGACTCGGCGCAGTTACCTCGAAGGCTTCGTGCTTTTCCTGACGACCGTCTGTCGTTCGAAAGTCTGCGCACGTCGAGGTCAATAATTTCATGCTGATTAAATGCCACTTGAGCAGGGGAACATGGTTTCATTAAATTTGGAACAGTTCCAAACAAATGAGCTCCTAAACAAAGATACTTTCTTCCGATTGCTTCACGTACAGCTTTTATTTTACATAAAAATTCACAGTCTACTATATATATAATGGCTTTCAATGGACAAGAATGAGCCACTATGTATTAATATTCCTTGAATGTTGTTTGAAATCGTCTTTATCTTCGTATAAATAACGTTCCGGTTTCGTTCAGACTGTTCCGCGTGTCGTTCCACCAAATAAAGCTGAATTATGGTAGCCATTAAGCAATCGCGTCTCGATGGAGACGAAAACATTTGAAAAGTCTCCTTCATCGTCTTAAGCAAATACCCCCATAACAATTCCCATCAGTTCAGCTTACGTTCATCTACCGGATTACGGTCAACACGGTATTTCCAGAGGGTCATGCTCGCGGAAGACTGTAACCTCCTCGACAAAAGAACGAAAATAACCATAATCCTCGCTATAGTTCGCGAACTTGATTCGCCTGTGTGTGTGTGTTATGTTAGCGGACAGAAACGCAGCCAGAGAAACAAGAAAGTTTCGATTAGTCCAACTTCCTAACCGAGTTATCAACGTTCTGGAAATCACGTGGCTCCTCGGTGGAGATTAAATCGGCCGGAAGCCGCGTCCTCCTTTGCAGGAGCAGAACCGGATATTGGCGGAAGCCGTCCGACGACCTTCGCGAACGGAATTAATTCCATTCGATGCGACGACCAGAACTTTCCTCGTTTAAATTTCTTCGTTCGAAAAAGTGTCTGCATTTGTTCATTCATTAATGAAGTATTTGATTTTTTGGGGATTTCTTTTTATTGGAATATTTTTTTCAAGTTAAAAAGGTTTTTGTCCCGATCAGTGTGCCTTTACAAACTTTTTGAACACATCAGTGAATGAATTCGAACGCATTAAAAATTGTTATGCTTTCCAAAAGAAGTGTTTTCACGAATTCATTGTTGTATAAGCAGAAATAGGCGAATCTTTTTATTACATGATAGACCGATACGAACTTTTTCCATTTTCCGTTCCAGAGCTTCTTCAGCATGGAATCTGGGTTATATTATTTTTAAAAAACCGAACAAACGTTGCTTCCCGTCCCGACGTCCGAAAATAGCATCGCATTTATCATTTCTTTAGCCTCGCGACACAGAGAGAGAGATACTGTACCTAATTTTTTTCTCGCAAGCCAAACAGGTTTTAGTATGTGCAGTTTCTCCGGAAGATGCTCGGCGCCACAGAAAAAGCTTCACAAATCCGCGTTATCTTTTAAGAAAATCACTTTTCCCCGAGCGTGTTTTCCGGATGAGAAAGGTGGCGACGGGCGAGTGAATCATGCCAGAAATTCCGAAGGAACTATTTCGAAAAATTGGCTGTTCGGTCGCGACGAGATTCGTCTGTCGAGATTCGTCTGGCTGGGAGGAAAGAGACCTCTCCGAGGAGAGCACTTCCCTGCATTAAGAGTAATAGGTTGCTTCCTCGTCGCTTTTTCTTGAATCCGACAAACAAAGTGCAAGGCGAGGGATGAGAGATCGTTCTTCGAAGAAAATGGTCCTGGGTAATGCTCGGCGAAATATTTCAATGATGTTTTCAATATGGAAGTGTTCGGATGGTTTTTGGGATAGTATAAAAATAAAATGTGATGTCTACATTGTCCACGAGAAGGTATAGGTCGTTCACATCTTGAAGTTCGCTATGATTGATCACAAAAAATTTCGAAAATCAAGAGACCTAAGACTTGGGTGATCTCCCCCTCCAAAAATCGATTCATCCTTATGTGAATTCCAGAAGGATCTCACTAACCCCATTATATTCCAAAATATCTTCCACGAGGTTACCCAAAAATACCCTGATCATACCCATATTTTTACAGATGGCTCCAAATCTAACGAGGGATGTGGATGTTCTGTTATATTTCCTAATTGTCGTAAATTATTCAAACTCCTAGACCTCTGCTCTGTTTTTTTCTGTGAAGCCTACGCCATATTACGAGCTGTTCAATCCATTATCTCTTCTCAAGACTCCAACGTTATGATATTCACCAATTCCGTCAGTGTACTAGAGAGTCTATCCTACCTAGAAAAGCAAGATGCCATTATCATTCAATGAATTCAATGCCTTAATCGAAGCTCAAATCAACAGCAAAGAAATCATCTTTTCTTGGATACCCTCTCACGTAAGGGTATCGGGCAACGAAACAGCTGATGCCGCGGCCAAAGAGGCCTCTAAAGAAATGCCTACAGAATGCTGTTTTTCGCACAGAGATATGATAAAACAAATTAAAAGAGAAATTAGAGTTGAATGGAATGCAAGATGGACCTCTAAGCTATCCTTGGTAAGGCAAGACCTCCTAAATAATGAATGCCCTCAGGTTACTAACGGAAGCGATCAGGTAGTTCTCACACGACTTCGTATAGGCCATGTTGACCTAACTCACTTATACAGAATTTTGAAAGATCCCTCCCCGATGTGTACTTGATGTAATACTCCACTTTTTTTTTATTAAGCATTTCAGATCTCAGTCGAGATCTATTTTTGCTGCACTGAAACAAATTACAGTATGCATATACACATTCGCACACACACAGTCCACACTACATCAAATCAAATTCGCAGTTTACATTTTTTCAAGAACTTAAAAATAAGAAGACATTTCCAAGCTTAAAGGCAACTGAAGCTTAATTTCACGCAACTGTTTAATTAGCTTAGATCGCTGTAAATCGAAGAGGCTACATTGCCAAACAATATGATTAATATCCTGACTACTGTGTCCGCAGTCGCATTTCGGGTCACTAATAATTCTTACACGAAATAGAGAAGCATTAAGACTATAATGATCGGCTCTGCACCGATTAATAGTTACAACAAATTCTCGTGAGAGACGTCCGTGTTTAATACACTACTTTTGATTGAACATCTCATACTGCACTGTCCCCTTTTCTCCTTCCAAAGACGTCGCTTGGCTATCCCTAGCAAATTAAGTGAATGCCTCAATGTTAATAAGAACATCAGCCAAGTCATAACATTTCTAAAATCCATGAATATGTACCACACCCTGCAATCATTATATTTAATAAATAAATTATTTATTAGACATTTAATTATTATTAAAATTAAAATATTTTAATTTTATACAGGGTGTCCCAAAATTCCTCCAACAGCCGGAAATGGGAGGTTCCTGAGATTATTTCAAGCAACATTTTCCTTTGCAAAAATGATATGCGCGGCTTTGTTTAGGAGTTATTAACGAAAAACACGGACCAATCAGAACGCGACTAGATGCGAGTTGGCACAGTCGGCCCGGCGCGCCAACTGTCTATTGGCCGACTGTGTCAACTCGTGTCTAGGTCGCGCTCTGATTGGTCCGTGTTTTTCGTTAATAACTCCTAAACAAAGCCACAGATAACATTTTTGCTAAGGAAAATGTCGCTTCAAATGACGTCAGGTACCTCCCATTTCCGGCTGTTAAAGGAACTTTGGGACACCCTGTATAATAGCTGCTAATTGATCTTTCCACAATGTACTTGTAATTAGTTCCAAGTATAAGGATCTAAGTTTGTAATTTACATGTTAGAATTTTTGTGGTCGCTATGACCTTGATGTTGATGCGACCTGTAAATAAATAATTAAAAAAAAAGACTTGGGTCATTGTTTGAGAACCGAGGGTTGAATAGGTATACGTAATATAATCATTACGAGAACTACGGTATAAGAAAAGAGGAAAGTGGAGCCGGCGGTGTTTAGACGCGAAAGTGGTCAGGCGGGTGTCTCTGGCAGGTAAACGGAAGAAGATCAGGAAGGAAGGTGAAAGAGGATGGAGGGAGGAAGGAAAAAGGTTCCTCTGAAGGCAGCCAAAGTACGACTCCCGTACACAAGTCCTCTCCGGTTTCTCAGCGAGCGAAACCGAAGCCGAAGAGCGACTCTAGGGTTACACGATGGGAGCAGCAAAGTGGGCTTAAGTTACCCGATGTAACACGCGACAGTTTGCTAAGAGCACCTACACGCTCTGTTTCGACTGTACGCTGACGTCACCCGTTAGACTGTATTGTCCGCCTACGAATCTCAGTGTCGGGGTGGTCCACGGGGTGTGGCCAAACAATGGGAAGCACGTTCATTCATAAATACACATTCATAAATACTATCAAACATATTAGCAAAGAAAATAAATGTCTATAACACTTCAGTTTAGGCAGACAATTTTTATTTTGCATATGAATCCGCTGTCTAAATAGTTAACCATATTTTAAATCGCAATATCATGGTATATTCCAGCCTTGCAGAGCTTCCCAACCTTTCAAATATTTTTTGTTCATCCCTTACGTTTGTTTTTGAGCCACCGAGTAGAGTAGATCCCTCATTTCAGTGGTGAAGAATGAAATTATAGCTTGTCCTTCATCCGGCGAATATCGTGGACGTTGATAGAGATTAAGGGGCTTGAAATTTAATCTTTTTCAAAATTCATAACTGCCATCCAACCCTTGTCCATCCCTTAAAGTGAAGATCCTCGTCGCTTCCACTTCCGCAGTATTCGTAAACCTAACTCTAATTCGAGATTAATCAATCCTTATTAAATGTACGCCTTAATGAATCTCGACCGGAGGATTGATAGGGAGAGGTTTCGATTTCGTGATAAAAAACAAAAAAGATGTCCGTTTAATAAAGTTGGAGTGCGCCGAGCGATATTTCACTCACGAAATTGGCTGGTTGAAACGCGACGGGCAAATATAGTAATTAAAGGGTACATAATTGCGGAACCCCCGAATGGTCGGTGATCAAAGGTGGATCGTTCGCCCTTTTCTGTCCCTATGATGTCAGTGCGTATATTGGGCTTCCGTGTAAAACATTCCACGGTGAATCCGCGCGAGGGTCCGCGGAAATTGCCGTTGCGGCGTAGTTTCCTGTCGTGCCGCGTCGCGTCGGCTCGAATTTAATCGCGGCGAATCAATGTTTTAAAAACCTTCAATCAAACCAATCCTATACCCAGAAAATAACAGGTATCCCGCTAATCGATCCGTCAAACGCTAACACGTCGATTCACGATCTTCCGTTTCCCTACTGCGCTCTTACATTTTAATTGTTCTAACTTCTCAAATAATATCCGACATTAAGAAAGTTATCGTCCTTTCAAAAGTGTCGGAACATTACCGTGGTTCACTGTATGTAATATTCGATTACTGCAGGAACATCCCTCCCTCTGAGAATCAACAATTTTTGATCGATCCGAGAAACTCGATTTTCGAGGACGGAATGACGTCTTGTGTATTTGTCGCCGCGACATCGAGAATCCGATTTCTGTCCAGAAATAGTTAGGGGGTGGGCTAGAAGGCGACGGATGCATCCCCGTCATTATCCTCTTTCCCGTCGCCGAGACACAGCCTCGACGCGACCGGATAACAGCTCGTGATCGATTGGAAATGAGCTCCGTCCAGCTCGTTCTGTTTTCCCGACCGTGTCGTCTATTTGTCGCCGAACTGGTTCGTCGGCTTTATCCCCCCCCTCTCTCTCTCTCTCTCTCTCTCTCTCTCTCTCTCTCTCTCTCTCTCTCTCTTACTTTCTGAGGGCCGCACGACAACGAGAAATTCATTTTTCCTCTTTCGCCGACGTCGCGCCAGTCTGGATAGCATTTCACTTATTTCTCTTTCGTTCGCGAGACAGGCTACCGGTGCTTTCTGCCGATCGATCTTGTCGAATGGAATTCCGTCTATGACCGATTCGCATTAAAAGCTTGCAAGCTTGAGGGCCATTCGAAAAAATTGAAAAACTTTTTTTACACAGTTTCAACTTCATTTCTTATTTATATTAATCTTCGGCGATAGAGGATTAGTTTTCTATCGAAAACAATCGAAGGTATATTTCTATTCTATTCTCGATATTTTTTCTTAAACGTTCGATCAGTACCAGCGTAAATAATCAAACTTTAAGATAATCCATTGTTTACAGAATCGTCACGAAGTTGATAAAAAATTGAAATAAAAAATTTCTTTTTTATAGCTCACAGTTGCCTACGTATAGTTTTTGTAAAACAGAATCGTCAGAACATAATTTATTCATTTCAATTGACAATTGGCAATATTTTTAAATTTTTCTAACAACCTCATTGTCGCGCGTTTTCCCTACACATTTAGGTAATAAACGCATAAAATCCGCAGTATATTAACAAATATTAATTGGTAGAATAAACTTATATCGTAGATTCTAAAGATTCCAATTTTCCACACACTTTTGAGCGGCGCTATACAAGTAGGGTACTCTTCAAGGGAAGTGGTAGCTTGCTGATTCTAGTTCGCAGCACAAAGTGACGAGAAAGACGTTCGGATTTACATAGACAGCTCTAATAGCCTCGCTGATCAATAGGAGATTCATCTTAGACGTTCTCTGCAGCTCGACACGATCCGCAACGTTTGGACCCGCACCTCTGGTAAACAATCCCTCCAAATTGACCCCCTGGTCAGCCTCTTTGTCGCAATGACAGCACCGCCATCAAGCTCACGTCGAAATTAATCGACTCGAGGAGTTTCTACCACCGTACAAACATCGCTTTGTATTTTACCCGTTATCAAAGCGATCCATAATATCCCGGCCGGTCGTCTTTGACGACCTCAGCCAGGACTTTGCCTTGGGATTCGACGGATTCCGTGATGTTTCAAAGGACTCCAGTCGATATTCACCGTGGAAGAAGGATATCTCGCGTTTCTCAGGGGATTTCGCAGAAACTCCATTTCCAGGGTGGAAATGGGCTCTTTCTCACCCTCCTGCTCTAAGAATCCTTCGATTTTCGGGCTTGCATTGATATTATTATCCTCGCCGCATGAAAATGTCGCGACGTTCTCGGATCCGCATCAGAAAATAACTTTACTTACGGAGAGATCAGATCGATACCTTAGTGTGCTGAATTTTTACAAATGTTTAATATATTCTTAAACTTCCCCTTATACTTAATATTCTTAAACTTCCCCTTAACCCTTACAGGGTTACATGTTAATATATTCTTAATTAGTTTCTTATTTTTCACTTTTCCCGGGTACAAGCTATCGAGACGTTTCGCTGGACATGAAGCTAGATAATGCCATACAACTTCACCATTTTGTAATTTTATGTACTAAGAAAAATACGAAAGGGAAGCTGGAATGTAAAAAGATCTTTTTCTTGCAGTATTTATGCAGGGTGAGTCAAATAACTAGACTGTGGATCTCCATGCAAAATAAAAAATGTTTGCATTTTTGAAAGACACAGGCGCGAAATAAAAATTTCTTTCTTCTCCTAATTATCTGATTAAGCTGAAGCCGATACGCTGATATCTTCAAATCCTTTTAATAGGTCCACTGTTTTAATAAGTCTTAATAATAAGTTTTAATAAGCTTAATAATAAGTTTTAATAAGTCCACAATTTAAAAATGGTGCTTACCCATTTTTGTCATAAATGCAATAAATTCGCAGTCTACTGATAATACGACGATCTCAAATAACTCGCAAGTTATTTGTTGTATAAAAAAGATGTTCAAACAAATGTCGCATAGTTCCCAGGGGACCTTGGTCATGATCAAGTCCTGGAGAACTTCATTCGTACGTTGATTATGAGACTCACCCTGTATACGAGAAAGAAAGAGTTAGATTTACTCCATTTTATGGTTACAGGGTTACGTGTTCTCTCGAGCGAGAAAGGGTAGATTGCCGAATGAGAACCACTGACTCAGACGGCAGCCGCTCGATTTTCGTACCGAGATGATTCTTCCCGAAGCATTTCCCAGCGGCCGGCAGTGTCACAGTTTCCCAGCGATTATCGGAGCGTGGAAAATGAAAGGGAAAGTAGCCGCGCGATCGCCGCCGCAGGATTAAACGGTCCTCCTAGCCTGGTGTCTCGTAACATTAGACCGAAAGTGGCGTATCGTGTTTCGCGCGGTTTCCTCGATTTACTCGCGAGACGGGGCCGAGAGGCTTTCTGCCTCGACACGCCTCGCTGCTACGGCAAACCGTGCTCTTCCTCAGAGTCCTCTCGCGCGATCCTTTCGTTGGACATCCACTCACTAACGAAACCTGCCTCCACGCCGACCTGATGAGTTTAATTGACCTATTACCCGGAGAAACCGGGGAACGGAATAAACTGTTATCTCTCATTTCAGAAAATATCTGCGGCATTTCTATGGAAAGAAATGCTACCCTCGGGAGCTCCCTTTACCCGTAAGTGCACTATTGGGACCGATACGGCTCCACTCACATTTATCCTAATCATTATTTAATGCGTTACTATTTATTGTAGAACTACTTGTGGATTTAGATGAAGTTTGACCGTCTCACTATTTGCCATTTCGGCGGAGATGAATATAATTTAATTGAATAAAGTTTCTCACAATAATAAAAACAGAAAGTATATACATCGTATGAAAGCATTGATAATACTTTTTCATAGTCGTGTACATTATGTACGTGTAGTGTTTTTAAAATTAAAAGTGGAAGTACTATTTATGACAGCATCTCACAATAATGAAAACAGAAAGTACATCGTATGAAAGCATTGATAATACCTTCACCAAGCAAAACATTCAACAATTTCGTTTTCACTTCGAAAAATTCCAGCCGGAAGAGAGCAATAACATTTTCTGTAGTCGATAAATAGTCTCCTGCGAATTATCACTAAATATCTCACTGTGCCAGACACCAAACGATCATGCATCCTGCAATTGCGTACAATTTTCAGTTTATAATACAATATAGATTGTAGAGCTCTCCCGTCAAGAATTCTTTTCGCACAATTACGTAAGAGTCCTTGGGTAGCCCAACAATCATCCTTCGCAATATTCTCTCACGAGTTCGTGCCTCGGAGCAATTAACCAGTCACTCGATGCCAGGCCGCGTTGATTCGACGAATCATTCCGATCTTTTTTTCTCTTCAGTTTGCTCATCGACAAAATTCGCCGGGAACGCGACAACAATCGACCACTCGCGGTATCGTTCGACGAAGGATGCTCACTTCCTTTTCATCTGTCGATTTTCCCAGAGCGAGAAAAGAGTGCACACGTGCGTCTGCGTGTTCACGCGCCGTGCACGGGGAACCACTCGAGAGTCGCATTAGGGTGAACACCGCTGGTCGATGTCAACTCAACGGGGTCGTAAGTGGCATTAACACGACCCTTTTCTAGACCCCTAACCCCCCCTGATTTCATCGAGTACCGTTCATTGTTACGCGCACCGCACGCGATTCTTCTAGTTCCCGAGAACATAATCAATTCTTGGTACCGACAGTGCATTAACTCGTCGTCGAACGCTGGGGTACTTGCGCCGGAAAGTTGGACGAAAGTCGATTTCACAAAATTTTACGTAAGTTGCCAAACTTAAGGAGATAGACTCTTTTTTTCAGGATTGCAAGGATGCGGGATTCGCCTTCTCATTTCTCGATAATATAAACGCGGGGGATTTCGATCGATCTAGGGCGCTATCTCTCTCAAAAGTCCTATTTTTTTCGTTTACGAGGCATAATTTGCATCACTCGGCAGCGTAATTTGCATTATTCGGAAGCATACAACTGCGCATGTAGCTATTTTCATAGCTACATGCTGCCGAATAATGCAAACTACGCCTTTTATCTAGCGTTTTTGACTACTGAAAAACCCCGAGTTTGTATTATCGAGAAATGAGAAAGCGAATCCGCAACCTTGCAATCCTGGAAACGAGTCTACAGCCGTAATTGTACCGATTACTGCGGTACCATGCTTCGATTGTACATCATTCTAATATATGTGCGCATAAATATGAAATTTACGCAAAATAGAAATGTTCTAAAATCATGTGATGTGAAATAACTGATAAACTCATTTTTTTCAATTTTGACTTGGACCAGAGTTGGGCAAAAATTTAATCAACGATTGACGTCTAAATTTCTACTTCAATCGTTAGCAATTAACAATTACTCTCCTAGTTTAGTCGTTAGTTGCGGTTAACGATTAAATACTTATTAATCGTTAATTGCGGTTAACGATTAAATTTCTTTGGTCGTTAATTACGATTAACGATTACATTCCTTTCAATTGTAATCGTCAATCGGATAATTGATTAATGATTAACTGCTGAAATTTCCAAATGAAATACGGAATCAAAACTATAATGAATACTGACAAAAATGTAAACCGAGTTTAGGTGTATTGTCATTTGATCTATAATATAAACTCTGTTTACGTGCTTTTATGTTTTTTTTCGATGATTTCTTCTTTTAATCAACGATTGACGATTAACTTCATCAATCGATTGATCCAATCGTCGATTTTTCGATGATTTCTTCTTTTAATCAACGATCGACGACTAACTTCATCAATCGATTGAATCAATCGTCGATTTTTCAATGATTACCTTCTTTAATCGTACACATTACTCAATCAATCATGATTAAAATTTTAATCGATTAATGCCCAACTCTGACTTGGACCACTTTCATAATGATGGGCACATTTGTCCTAATTTATCATGAAAAAATAATATGTGTAAGCACTTTACGGAAGAACGATGTGTTCTGAATACAAAAAAAGATTGGTGCCCCTCAAAACCTAATACAATCAATTATAAAAATATCAGAATGATTGAGAATTTTGTTTGCTCGTCAGCAAGACTACATTCTCATTGAATTGTACAAATATATTCAGTGCAAAAAATACCGCAGTAATAGGTACATTTACCATATATAGCTGAATTGTACGAGGCATTTCTATGTATTATACTTCGGGAGTGGCAAGTATGATAACTGGCACGTTCCAGCCATTGATAAGATATGTAGACCGATTTGTACGCTAATTATCGATTAAGTGAACTGTCACGCGATGATTAATTCCGAGACAAAAGCTTTTCCGTCGTGGAATCAAGCACGAGGAATTCGTTGCGACATGTATTTATCATAAATAAATGGCGACACAAGCAGAGTCGGAACGCGACGCAATTCTCTACACCAAGGTTAAATTTCAACACTGAAATTTTACGTTTCCTTAGCTGACTCATTGCAGACATTCATGCTGATTCGAATATTTGTAAATCATTTACAACGGGAAATGGTAAATAAACATTGCTTTGCTCATAAGAAGGTAGTACAGAGTGATGTTAAATGTAAATGGAAGAGGATTCGAGGTTACAATTTTTCAATCGTTCAAGATCGGGACTGTTTTCAGCGAAGAAAGAAAAAAAATTGAAAACGTTCCAACCTTTTTCGTATCATTATTTGAAGTTTGATAGGGCAGGTTGATTATTCCTGGCTTCCCGTGAAGCGATTAAAACTGGCCGGGCTTCTGGGTAACGCGTTTAGTCGGAAGTGCAAACACAAGCGTCCAGAGTCCCATCGCGGCTCAATGAATCATGCCGTGATGTATGTATGGCTGTATAGCTGGTTGCGTTGCATGGAAAATGCAGCACGACGAGGTCGATGCTCATCTTTCGTCACGTCTACATGCATCGATTGTGTTGTCAATATTGCTGACAGACGTGTATGAACAAATCCGAAAAGCATTTAACATTAAATTTCCGGTTCTGATGAAATTATCAATATTTTAAAGCTCACAACCTCTGCTTTCTTCGGCCATTATTCATCCTTTTCTATGATATTTGTGCGCGATATAGCAGGTGAAAAACTGGGGACACGTTTTTGATGTACGTTCGCGATGTAACCTCATGTATGTATGTATGTATTATTGCAAGCATGGCTGTACACCTGTCGTTCAAATCTCGATAAATCGACTAGAAAAAATCGAAGCTCAAGTTTCAAGCATTCATTGTAAAGGGGAAGCACCAATCTTCCAAAATTTTTCAAGATTTTTACAGACGTTTCAATGTGAACCATTTTGGGCCAAAAAGGTTTAGTTCCCAGTCGCTGTACGATCCAAATATCTTATTGTTATTCTATAAAAAGTGGACGATGGATGCAAAAAGTAGCAATCTAAAATGACTCCAGCTATGTCGATGCACCATTCCTTTTTTAACGAAATGATCACAGTTAAAAACGTCCGAGAATCTAGTATCATTAGTAGACTGCGGATTTTATGCATTAATGACAAAAATGGACACGTGCAATTTAAAGCAGCGGGCATGCTAAAAATATTTAAGGACATCAAGGTATTAGTTTCAGTTTAATAGGATAACTTGTCGATCATCGTGTCTGATTGGTTGAAAGTCAATATACGTCGTTTTCAATTGCTGTGTTTGCTCTATCCTAACGGACGTTACCTCAGTTCAATTTAGACCAGCATGAAACTCAGTCAGTCTCTAATAGTTAATTAACATTTCTTTATACTTAGCAAGTACGTTATTTAAAAGTTTAATTTGTAATCAGTGTTGTATCCCCTGTTAAATATCTATGATATTAATTATATATATATATATATATATATATATATATATATATATATATATAATTTCAGACGCATCTCTCTTGAAAATGATCCAAATCCGGATCGAAACGTTGAGAATTTAAATATTGAAAATTTGCTTTGTCTTTATTATTGATCGAAACCGTGCGCCGAGAGCATATTTTAGTTTATTAAACATTTACGATCGAGAAATAACAAAATAATTATAATAGGATAACACTGTCCAACAAATTCCAACTTTTTTTTCGTTTTTCGATTCCCACTATTCGATTCTTATAGTGTTTTTCGCGCTGATTCAGAATCTGTCCTAAATTTGTCTCCTAGACGTACAGTTTTTGAGAAAATTGAGTTTTAGAAAAACATATTTTTAACTTCCCGATTTTATAGGGAAGTTATTGTAATTACCCCGAAAATCGAAAATCGATTTTTTAGCAGATCTTCACGTTTCATGGTCATTGGAGTCATTTTAGACTATTTTTATCAAAATGTCTGTATGTGTGTGTGTGCGCGTATATCCGTTTCTATGTAATCAAATTTTGCGTTAACGTTTTCAGAAAAAGTAACAACGCGATCAGGATGATGAATGATGCAATCGATGTGCCCCGTCGTAACTTAGAGCTGATTAGATTTTGGTCCATATTGGTCAAGTAGTTTTTTAGATTTTTAGTTTTTTTTCGAAAAGAGTTGATTCTACAATGCAATTTATAAGGGAGGACGAATATTTTCCACCAAAGAACCAAACGCAATTACATAAAAAAAAAATTTTTTTTTTAACTGATGCTAATGTTACCGCTTGGAATAATCGAAAGTTATTCCAATGCAACAGTGAATTTATCATCTCTACTCCCAAGAATACATTTTGGGAGAATATCGATGAAAGTACAAAAAAAAACGATGTTAGCGATGTTGGCGAAGGAGTAACGAATCGGGAAGTTCTTTGTGTGACTCTTGGAGAGTTACACACCAAATAAAAAACATTAATATTAGTAGGCCCTACTAGCCATGCGTATCACTAACCCTCTCGCAAGAGCAGTCCTACCCGCGAGCTCGCGAAGCGAGCGAGCAAAAACAACCCTACTCGCGAGCGAGCGAAGCGAGCGAGCAACAATAGCCCTCTAGTTCAACTTTATATTGAATTGTTCTTTACAGCAAAAGATTCTCTCTGTAGACATTCCCGAATACAGTGATATCCAATATTAATGCATTATGATTGTTTAAACATGTTTAAACAATGATTAACGACGGAGAGACATCAGTTTTGCACGAATTTTTGCGGATATTTTTGAATTTATCTAAAAAAATAAGGGTCTAGCGGAAAATCGAACTATATCACGCGATAGAGCAGACTTTTATCGTGAGAAACCACCCTTTCAGGTTTGGAACGTCGCCGTTTTTTTCGAACCAGAAAACAAAATATCTTCGCCCGACATGAGTTGTCACCAGTGTTTAAACATGTTTAAACAATCATAATGAATTAATATTGGATATCACTGTATTCGGGAAAGTCTACAGAATCTTTTGCTGTAAAGAACAATTCAATATCTTTTATATAACATCACAATATTTCTGCAAAGTTGAAAGATATGTTTTTTAAACCTCAATTTTCTCAAAAACTGTACGCCTAGAAGAAAAATTGAGGACAGATTTGGAATCAGCGCGAAAAACTCTATAAGAATTGTATAGTGGGAATCGAAATACTTTTTGGCTGTTGGACAGTGTAATTAAAAGAAGAATACAATTTTTATCTGGCTCCTGTGTTCTGCAATCAATGCGAACATTTTTTATTTTGCATATAGATTCGCAGTCTAATTATTAGAAAGGGCTTTAAAAATTAGTGAAAAAACGGACGAAAGGTACACTAATCCGCGCGAATCTGCGTTTCGGCGGCGGCGGCCCGAAATAGCAAATTACCCCGGACAAAGTCCAGAAAATGCCAATAATCCCTTTCGGAAGCTTCCGTCCGCGCCGAAATCGTTCCCCTCGAGAAACCGCGCGCAAAGCGCGAATGCAAATATGAACGCGTCCCTGTCAAAGGGCTCCGGCGGCATAGCGAAGAAGCAGAGGGCCGTAAGTGGAATTTAAGCGAGCCCTTTCGTGTGCCATTCCAGGCCTCGTCTTTGATAGAGAGCGGCGGGAGTGAGAGCGCGGCCACGCGAGCTTCAGTCTCGTTACCGTTTTTCCGCGTTTTACGCGCCTTCCCGGCTGGAAAAAAATATCAGCCGCTTTCGCAGAAGAGAAAGAGCAAACGGAACCATCCGATCGTGTTCGAGCAGCGGCGTTGAATTAATTAATTCCATCACCCTTCTTTCTGTCTGTCTGTCTGTCTGCCCGCCCGCTCCCTCGAGAGCAGGGGGTTGCTTTTCAACCTTCGTCGGAATAGTTTCGAGAACATCTGTGAGGAAACTCGCATCGTCAGGCATGTGTTTAACAGATTCGGACGCTTTGTTCCTGCAGATTGGTGAACACGTGGAAGCATTACCCATCGGGGACCTGGATGTCCTTCGACGATTGCGTCTCTCAGACGTTCAAAGAAGTCAACGGGGAACGCTTCTCGGTCGCTCGACACGCTGGAGATTTATTGCCCTTTTCTTTCCGCTTGTTTCAGATTCGCCCAGGGTTCTCTTTCACTTTTCCACTTCAAGGTTTCCCCAAAATTCGAGGAAAGGTTGGTATGCTGACTGGTAGTCTTCACTTTTACGTATTTCTTAGGTACCCAACCTTTTTCACAGGGCTCTTTGTAGATGGGTGATGCAGTAAATATTAACACTTCGTTTCTTCGCTGCTTTTAAAAGTCTATCTTTGAAAATTGACTTGCTCGGGAATAAATGAAGACTTAACCAACCGGTTGAACACACGCAGCATTTACATTTATATTTTTCAAGGACAACTTAAGATACAGCTCGCTGGATTCGTCCTTGATTGATTGAAAAAACATGAAAATGTGTTTATTTGAAAAACCATCTACTGAGTTATTAATACTCGTATATAAAAATTGAAGTTTTAACCGTTTTTTTGACCACACTGCTTTATCGGTGCACGCGGCGAATCGATCGGAAGAGTAAACCAATGAAGAAGCTCGACGAATGAACTGTCACCGCGGGGAAATCGATTTGAATCAGCGGTTAATATGAAATATGATAGCAAAGTGGCCGACCGCGCGAAGCCCTTCGGTTTATTCTTACATAAGCCTCTTAGCCGTAATCCGCTTGGGCCTCTGCGAATAGACCCGAGACGAGATTCATTATTTCCTTTTTTCTTTTTTTTTCGGACAGGGACTAGTATTCCGTTCGAGGGTCGTGGCCTCGATGTAATAGGGCTCTCCCGAAGTAGATCCCAATTAGGGGGTGCTCCCCTTCGTCAAAATAAAATTCGGGAAAAATTCGGTAGGGTTTGATCTACAAAATGTATCGATTGCAGTTTTTTAAATTATTTGAACTTCTAAATAAGTAATAATCAGAAGAGCAAATATCAGAAATTAAATGTTTGTGACACATGGTCTAGCATTGCCAACAAAATTATTGCAAAAATATGTAGAAACTCCGTCTAATTATTACTTACCTATAATGGGAAGCATTCAGCGAAGAACAAAATAAAAATCACACTGATAATTGAAATTTAAATTTATTCCTTCATTTGCTGCTCCATTAATAAAGTAGATACAAAAATCAGCAAGAACTTTTTGTAGTTTAATTTTACCAAACCATTTCAACCCCTTGCCCTACGATTAATTTTACTAGTTTCCTAAAAAAAGGAGAATATTGATATAAATTGCATGACTATATGTTCTCCAGTAGCTGTATATTAACAAAACCAAAATACAATTTTATTTCTGTTCAAAGAAAAT
The DNA here is from genome assembly GCA_933228785.1 of Lasioglossum pauxillum. Taxonomy (NCBI): domain Eukaryota; kingdom Metazoa; phylum Arthropoda; class Insecta; order Hymenoptera; family Halictidae; genus Lasioglossum; species Lasioglossum pauxillum. The sequence continues at coordinate 33,504,678 of OW121702.1, read as the reverse complement.
TATTAACATATATTTTTATCAGAATCTGTTCAAAATCTTCATCACGAGTCAGACACGATATTGTAAGGCAAGGGGTTAAATTTCCTAACAAGGATTCGATAATTTGATCGCCTTTTTCAACCATCAACGTTCTCAATTGAAATTCTACTATTATATTTTCCAGTCGATTATTAAATTACACGTCTACAAAGGGAGCAGGAACACAAAGCAAAACACGCATACACGTCTACGGCTGGAGCATACGACACAAAGACATTTCCGCTACGAAATTAAAGCAGACTCCACGTTCACGGAGTTCAGGCGCGCTCAGCGTTGTAAAGAATTCTACGGATAACAAAAAGCGGTAGAACGTTGTTAAACGAAAAACCGCGCGATGCGTGCGCCCGTTGGAACGGACTCGTCGTTGTCGCGAGAATTTCCATTTCCGGCGTTCGCCACCGGTCCACGGTGGTTGCCGGCGGCGGGATCAATAAATGCAGGTGCCGAGAATGGCAAGTGCAACGAGCGCGATCCGGAGTGCAGCTCGCACGGACGTATCGATTAATAATTAACAAGCCGTTTCGGGGCTCAGGATCGGTAATTTCCTTAGCATACGCACACGCACATGCCAGAGCTGGGTCAGTGCAATGAGTTCAAGATTGTTTAACAGTAAACCTACCAAGCATTCAAAGTATCTGATAAAAATTAGTTTATGAACAATAGATGCTTGGACAAGGAAATTTATTCTATTATTTTTACCATAAATGAATTTTTATAATCTCGATAATTGTAAAACATAAAAGTAACTACAGTTACTTTCTATTATGGTTACATTCATCTGTCCTTCAATTTTGATAAATGTTGGTGATCATTACTTTATACATTTGATTGATTTTATATGATGCTGATTTTATACGTTTATAGAGAAAATGAGTGAACAGTAAAATTATTTTCAGCTTGTTATGATGATTAAGAAAAGAAACGAACTGATAGCTGGAAATTAATGCTAGAAACTGTTCGGTATCGTTAAAACTACCACATGCAGGGAATTTACGCTACGACTGCGCAGCGTTAATCAAAATGGGGTGTATATATTGGAAACAAATGAAAGAGGAAACTGTTTTACTGCTACCTATAACAAATATAGTGCTTCAAGTTTTTAATTGAAGTGTTAAATATATTTTTTCATGTCATATGAAAGTGCATAAAAGCGATTTCATCTCTGTGCTACGCAAAGCCAGTCAGTCATACAAAATCGGAAGTGAAAAATACTATACGTCGAATAATATTTTCTAAATACAAAAACAACAAAAATATATGCATTGATGTTTCCGATAAGATTCAATCGATTCAAATGATTCACAATCATTTAACCTTCTCTCCATATACAGGGTGCACAAATACATTTTCTTTTCGTATAATTAAATTTCGTATATACAGGGTGGCCCACATAACTCTGAACAGCTCAATATCTCCGTTACTTTTCGTTGTACAAAAAAACTTCGTGGGACAAAGTTACACTGTTTGAAGGGCCACATATAACGGTGTAAGGGAAAAAAAATTTCAAGGTCATTTTTATGAGATTTCAAGGTTATTAATGTTTTTTTAAATGGAATGAGGTATTTTTTAATACATCAATCGATACAGCTGGACATTCTTTATAAAAAAGTACTAACCTATGTATGTCGAAAAGTTAGTAGTTCAGGAGATATTTCGATTTAAATAACTCCAAAATACCATTACTGTCGTACTAAGGCGTTAGTGTTTACATACTTGTGTAACGCCTTAGTACGACAGTAATGGTATTTTGGAGTTATTTAAATCGAAATATCTCGTGAACTACTAACTTTTCGACATACATAGGTTAGTACTTTTTTATAAAGAATGTCCAGCTGTATCGATTGATGTATTAAAAAATACCTCATTCCATTTAAAAAAGCATCGATAACCTTGAAATCTCATAAAAATGACCTTGAAATTTTTTTTCCCTTACACCGTTATATGTGGCCCTTCAAACAGTGTAACTTTGTCCTACGAAGTTTTTTTGTACAACGAAAAGTAACGGAGATATTGAGCTGTTCAGAGTTATGTGGGCCACCCTGTATATATTGTATACTTTTAAAAATCTATTAAATAATCTTTTGAATCTATTCATAAGTCTATTGATAATTATGGGCACGTATGACAAGATGAAAGACGAATTGATCTGACAATGACCGCTGTGCATAGCCAAAGAGAGTGAAAGAGGGATAAAGTGAGTTTTCAATGGGAAATGTTTACCTTTTGACGCCGATCTCCGCGTAACGACCCCTCGTTGCTCGAGTGGCCACGCTCCTCCCGCTTCCTGGATTCGTGTACAGCGTCAGTATGTCGCTGTTAATGTTGTTCAAAATCGGCGGCAACATTATTGCTACCGCCAATATAATCCGCACTGTACAATTCACGGACCGATCACGCACAAAGTTATTATATCCCTGTCTTTCTCTTTCGCTTCCTTTTCTTCACTGGCGCAAGGATCTTCGATTGCACACGATTATCAGATCTGTGGAGAATTTCTACGTTGCTGACTTCCGTTTCATCCCACAGCGACTTCCGGAGGAGGATTTCTCTCGCTCCGAGAATTGGTCGATCCGTCTCGGATGATCGTGGTTCTTTCTTTTGTACAGTTTCGTTACTTCTACTCTTTCTCACTACTCTAGATCGAGTCTACTTTTACTTCTATCTACTGGATATTACTAAGGAGTTACTTCGAGTTACAGTGAACCACGGTAATGTTCGGACACTTGTACAAGGACGATAACCTTTTCAATATCGGATCGTACGACTTGGATCTTTTTTGAGAAGTTAGAGCAATTAGTTTACTACAAAACGTGACAAAAATTTCAGAGAACTTGTACGAAAAATTCGAGTACTTCCTCTCGGATTTTTAATGAAATTGACAACTGTTTCCTCTGGAAATCTTATAGTAAATTAATTGGCTAACTTCTCAGATAAATTAAAACAGTTATCATTCTTTTAAAACTGCGAATAGGTAAACTTCAGAGAATAGGTAAACTTGTCGAAACGGATGTACTTCCTGTCGGATTTTTAATGAAATTGACAACTGTTTCCTCTGGAAATCTTATAGTAAATTAATTGTTCTAACTTCTCGGATAAATTGAAACAGTTATCGTTCTTTTGAAACTGTCCGAATATTACCGAGGTTCACCGTATCTAAATCTGTGCTACTGATGTTGATCAATCAACTGCGGACCCTTATGCAAACGTACAATTTTAGATACTGGTTTATAGGAAAGAAAACACGCCTTTATCTCCAATGCTCTGGGGATTTTACTGCGAATTAAATTTCACTGGGATTCAAATCTCTACTTTACTGTATCTCATACACGTCACGAGATCATATAAATGCACATACATACGCAGGTTACGAAAACCACTGAAACATTTTTACTTTCTTTTGTGTTCCAATATTTAATGCACGATTCGTATAGAATGTAGAATGTCACGCACCGAAAAACTGGAAACCGCTTTTACATTTGCTGCGGTCGCAGCAATAAAGTTTCGAAAATTCAACTTCCACAAATAAGATGGAATAAGCTGTTTTCAAATATAGCATCTATAGCGAGAATCTATAATAATCGTTTATTGGTTATTGGAAAACAAAATATGAATTTGAGAGAGTAATTGTAGAAACTGTTGTTCAATCTGTTAGCGAGAGACTGCGGATCTTTATGCATAATAAAAATTGCTTGGACTGAAGCCATGTAAACAGTTAATTCTTACTTTAATAATTCTAACAAGCTGAGAAAAATAGATTAGCACTCTGAAATCATTGAAACTTCTCTACTGTTTTAAATTGCACCCACTCATTTTTCCCATAAATGCATAAAATCCGCAGTATACCAATCACTGATTATCTCGATCACCAATTTGATCGAATACTTTCTGCCAGGGGTAAGTATTGTGCCATCAAGCTACCCCATCTTTGTTCTACGCGTTATATCCGAACTACCGAGCTAAGCAACTCATAATTCCGAGTGAATAACGCCCACCTGACATTCCAGCGTTCATTTCGAGGAATTCCATTCGCTCGAGACCGGCCTCGTTTGAATTTTAGAGAGCCGAAAGTTCCATCAGCCTCCTCGGCGTCGCGAGCGAAGGAAAAAGGGTTCGGCCGTCACGAAAACGCCGGGGAATATGCCGTGGTCGTACGATCAAAGTTCTGGGAATGTGCGGATATAAAGGAAGGGATCGATGGGGTCGTGGAACGTGCGTTATTATCGATACCCGGCGATTCGAGAGACGCGGAGGACAGAAAGAAATAAAGAGGAAACGGCGGCGCGAGCGATTCGAGAAACGCCTCCGATATTGGACCAACGAAAAATGGCTGGGATGCGATGAGGTAAGAGGCGAGAGAAACCGACCGACGACTGTTCATCGATCCTAGACGACTACACGGCCGTCTAGATAAATCTGGAATCTTCTCGGGCAGTCTCGCAAATAAAGATCGATTTATACGTATACAGGGTGTCCAAAAAATGTAGCTAAAGTCATTCCAAGTAACTTTTTCCTTTGCAAAAATATTCTCTGCGGCTTTGTTGAGGACTTATCGACGACAAACACGGACCAATCAGAGCGTGGCGTTGGCATTGGCCGGGCCGGAGTCCGTTCACAGTTGCCGCGCTCTGATTGGTCCGTGATTTTCGTTAATAACTCTTTGACGAAGGCGCGGAGAACGCATTTTCGCGAAGGAAAAAGTTATGTATTAGGTTGTTTCCACGACAGATGGGATTGAAGTTGTACAATTTGAAAAGTACATATCTCGTACATGAATATGCGTGTATAAGATTATTAATATCGTATAGTATACATGATCCAAAATCGATTTTCGTTCACCTTGGAAAAAAAGGAAATTCGTATAATTTACTTGTACGAGTTCAACCTTGGACATGCTGCGTCTGAAGCAGCGAAAAACATAAATGCCGCTTTCGGTGAAGGTTCAGCAAGTGATCGGACTATAAGGCGTTGGTTCGAAAAATTTCGTTCCGGAGATACAAATCTGGAAAATGAGCCTCGTGGTCATAAGCCAGCAGCTATTAAAGATTTAGATTTAAAACAGATAGTTGAAAGGGATTCGCGTGAAACCATAATTGCTGATAAATACTGTCAGGAAATTGATATAATGTACGAAAAGCTGCGTGTTCAACAGTCGGCATTAGTCAATAGACGTGATGTAATATTGCTTCACGATAATGCTCGGCCACATACCTACTGCGAAAGAAACAGTAAAAAATTAGCAGAGTTGAAGTTTGAAGTTCTTCCTCACCCTCATTATTCGCCTGACCTGTCATCTACTGGTTACCATTTTTTCAAGTACCTAGATGGTTTTTTGAATGGAAAAATATTCAAAGAAGAACGTGCTGTAAAACTGCATTTGATGAATTGATAGCCTCATGTTTATTAAATTTCTACCAGAGAGGCATTGAGGCACTTCTATCACGATGGAAGAAGTGCATTGATGTCGATGGAAATTATTTCAATTGATGGAAAAGTTTATGTTAAAGATTCAAAAGGCCATTTCATTTGCAACAGCCTAATACTTCAAATGACGTCTTTTTCAAAGGAATGACCCCTTTCAAGGAAGTACAGCATTTTTGGGACACCCTGTAGACACGTATCCAAGATACCCTAACGCCGAAAAAGGCGAAAATGGACGAGGAGGTTCAGCGAAGGTCAAGAAGGTCGTGGCAGCTAGTGGTGGCTACTTCCATTCTGTACCATGTTTGAAAACTGGTGAAAAATTATATCTTGACATTTTCCTGGAATTTGAAATTTTCTCTCTACATAACAACTTTCCTGGATTTGTCTCGATAACCTTATACAGAGGAGGCGCAATCGAGAGACGCCTCCGATATTGGAGAAACGAAAAATGGCTGGACTGTTCATCGATCCTAGAGGACTATTTGCTCCAACGCGACAATTCAGATTTCCGTGTCATGCTTTTTTCCTGCTTTCCAACGCGCCCAGACTTTCCCTGCTGTGAGGGGATGCTGGAGGGAACAGGACCACCGGCGCCGGAGTTATGTTTTGTAATAAATGGACGAACGACGAGGGAGACTCTCAAGTGTTTTTCCATAGATTATGAACGGGGAACTGATCGTTATTATTCGAGTTACGATGTTTGAAAATCAAACATGAAGGATAGTGATTGTAACGTCGGGGTTGGGCTTCAAACTGAACCCCCCAATGCGAATCCAGCTCGATGGAGAGTCTTTGTTCGCTATAGTTTGACCCTTTCATTGTGGATCTTTTGTGATAGAGTCCCTTTATTATTAATGATTTAATGAAAAGACTCTATGTTGAATGTTTATGGCAACGTGATCTTTCATTTTGAATCTCATTGATTATTATTACACGGTAAGGAATTGTTTTATTAACTTCGATACTCCAGTAATAAAACGTACGGCAACTATTTTTGCACTAATCGAATTGAATAGGAAGAATACTTTCTCTCTGCCCTCTTTTAACACAGCTCTCTAACACAAAATATTAAACAACAGCAAAAATTCTTAAGAATATACAGTTATCTCCTTCAATACTGGACGCTCTTAAAAAGACAATTAATTTATTTATTTATTTTCGAGAAGTCAGAAAAATTTAGTTTACTGCACGACGTGGATGTTGCAAAAATCGCAATTCGTCGGAATTGCAGAGAAAGTGCTGAAGAAAGTTGTGTAAAATTTCTGCACTCTACCTTCCCCTTCCACCACGCTTCCGCCATGGCAATCACGTGTCGCAATGTCACGTGACCAATCCGGTACTGGCAGAGAGGGGGTATATGTTTCCCCTCGATTCGAGTGAATTCCCCTCATCCGGCGACTGTGCGCGAAACAGGGATCTCGAAAATGTACCGGCTTCAATTTCTCGAGTCTAGACCGCGAGAAACGTTTGACGATCACATTGGGGAAGTTCCTAGCAACCGAGCTACCGGCTTGCCGCGATTTCACCATTGTCTACCGCGCGGGCAACGCTTCGGTAACGATAAGATCGCCGGTTATCCGTGCTCCCGGCGACGTTTTATCCCTCGTCGGAACGACGGGACGGGACGGGAACAAGTTGCGCTCACCGCACCGCTACGATTGAAAATCTCGACGCGCGTGATCGCGTGATAAATAAAGGCCGCCGAGGGGTAGGCGTTTCAGCCTTTTAACTGCTGCGGTTTACGGTGATTCGACCGCGGAACAACGTGTCACGTACACGGCTTAATTGCGATCGATCAGCGCGGACCGCGTGCGAGTTACGCGCGGCGTACTCTCCGGAACCGGCATTAATATTAAATACGACATTCGACGTGTTCTGTCGATCACCACCGAGAGGAAACGGCGGATTTGTCGTTTCGAGGGCTAAAACCGTGTAACCCGTCGCGGCTGTTGGCAAACACTCAACAATGCAAATGAGGTTTCGGGTACGAGCACCGTGTCAGATGATTCTGCGGAATTACGGACGGTTCCTCTGGGTTTCGATAGCCTATCGATTCAACGGGCGAAGTACTGTGGGCTAGCCTTAATCCTATGATGAACGTCTTCGCAACCAGAGGAGAATTCGGAGTTACACGAATGTCTGATGTAGACTGCGGATATTCATGCATTTATAGCCAAATTGAGTAGATGAAACTCATTTTATCTGAATATTTTAAATATTGAAGATTTCAATGTATGATTTCTCCTCTATTAAAATCATTAAAGGTGGAAATATCATTCCATCTTCAGCAGTCTTGTCTGATGATAGTGAAAATTGATATTTAAGTGGTAAAAGATGTTCGGCAACAATCGCCAGGATTGAAACAGATTTCGTCGAACTAATTTATTAATAGGCTGTGAACCTTTACGCCCTGATAGCGTGCAGACATTTTCGAAAGTACGTCAATTGCGATGTTAATTGAATTTTAATATAGTTTCACCTTAGTTTATCGTTCACCGAGTCCATTCATAATGAAAACGAAATGCTATTGCAATTTTTATAGTCTATACAAACGTGAATCACCTATTTGCCACGTATTGTATCGTGAAAACACTACAATAGGTTAACCGTAGTGTTGATCGCCAATGGCTGACTCACGACTTGTCAATGGCGCCGCGGGGGTCATCGATTGTATATGGTAGCTACAACTTACAGCCTACAGGTCAGTTACATCGCTTGCCTTAATCCATCGACGTAGTTTGTAAACTTTGATGTAATCAAAGTAATTGCATTTGGCTATGTAAGATGAACATTTTGATATAAATCCAATTCAATTAAATAAATTCGTGTATTATAATATTTGACTCGTTTTAAAATCACTTTCGCTACAAACAGTTGTATTTCTGAATTTATCAAGAAACAAACTTCGCGTGCTTGTAAAGAAAACAGATTTCTTGGAATGACCTGAAAGTAATTCAACAAAATAAAATGAACACAGATGGACAAACACTCTGCGTCTATAAATTCTAGCACATGAATTGCATTGGAAGCAATATAAAATGAAGGACTAGAAACAGAACGAATACAATACACAACAAAAATAAACATATCAAAACAGAAACGATACACTTTTACGTAATTTCTGTTTCCTACGACTGACTTGGACAATTTTCATTTCGCATAAAAATTATCGTATACTGTTGGAAACTAGAAAAATTGCGTTACCGATCAATCGCGACATCTTCACTAGAAGTAAGTAATTATGTATCCAATAAGGCGTACGTGAGGAACATCAACCTCACTCTGTGTACAACCGCTCGTGCGAACAGTCATCCGTGTTTATAAGTGTATCGTTCTAAATATATATATAGACTACTGAAAGAGGATTCTGTCTACTGCGAATAATCTATATAACCAGTCTACAAGTTATAAGATTCTACATATACATTACTGTTGAAAAATTTCTCGTATTTTTCGGAGGACGCGTATATCAAGATCTCAGCGTGAATTCTGGCGGAAGAACGTAGCTGGTTGGCCAACTATCTAACTTCCTCTTCAGATATCTCGAATGTTTCGCATCCGAGTGCACCCAAAACTGTTCGTTCATGAAGTAGCACGAGGTTCACGGTTTCCTTTCCAATTCCGAGACGAGTTCTCATCGTTCGAAATGATTTTCGAGAAGCCAGCGATTAAACGAAATTAGGGAGCCGGTTGCGAGACACGGTTGGCCAGGCCTCAATCACGAGAACGACCAACGTCTGGGATCCACGGCGATCATATCCATGGCCGAGGCAGCTACGATCTACGCGCATTAACTGGCACGAATGCTAGAGATCCTCGTACAATAAACCGACCATAAAATCGTACGGTACGAGCGATCGTTCGGTTTCTCAGACTCTTCCTCTTCCCCTCTCGGCCTTTTTCTCTCTCGTGTTGATTCGTCTCGTAAGAGGAAGAAAGAGAGACAGAGATTACGACGTTGATCTTTATGCACAGGTTTGCAGCGAAGTTATGCAACGGGTGACACGTAACGAGCTTCAGAATGCAGCGTAGGAAAGTAGAGCGCCGAGAGCCGTTTCAAAATCAAAGTCTCGATGGTCCACGGTCGTTCAGAATACTCCTTCAGCCACGAAAATGATACTTTGAAAATTGCAACTTCCGCTCGAACAACGCTCTCGCGCATTCATCGAGGATTTTACGAGTTCTGCGCACGTGTGAATTAACGGAATTTGATAAATGGATCGCAGATGCTTGCGCTAAGGTTGAGAGTTATGCACAAGAGTTTGGAATCCGAGGAACCTTCTGCGAATTTTGTGGACTGAGCTTCTCGAATATTCAGATAATTACTACTTTAAAATACTTTAATTAGCAATGAGCAAGAATTGAAAGTTTAGTGTCTGACCATCAATTTAGCGTCGAGAAAGTTCCGGCCGGTATTGTATGCAGTCCGAACCGTGAAGTTCACTGTTTCAACGAAGTACTCGTAAAACGAACAAGGCGTTCATAAATCGATTCCTCTTTTTTCATTCTTCGCGTGTCGGAACGGTAATTTATCGTTCTTTCGATAAAATTCATTTCTCAAACGCCACGTTTCAGGAAAGACACGCTCGCTGCACTTCAAAGAAAAATTTTTCCCACGTCACGGCACGCGATGAAAGAATCGCTCTCTCGATCGTCCTAGAATCGTGAGCTGTACCGCTTGAATCATCGTGAATCTAGTTCTTATAATTTCTTGCACGAATTTGCTGGTTTCTGCCTTTGAACGATACGGCGTAAAATATAACCGGACTGCATATTTTTAGGATAATTCGTCAACTTGGACAAATGATAAAATGCATTAAAAAAATTTTTTTACACAGTTTGGAAGACACGTTTCAACTTTTTTGACTATCATTTGTTGTTCTTGAGATATTTCTACATGTGTGCAAAGTTCCATAATTTTTTTGAATTTACGTGTTCGATAAGTTCCCTTGCGAGGAAAGTAATCTTGTAGCTAGCTCCCTCGAGTCACGAGATTTCCCGTCACGTTCGTAATCCATCTCGATCGCGGGCCGATTTTCACGGACAGAAAGTAATTTGCGAGTTATACTGAATCTTCCAGCAGAAGATGAATTGTCGTTCGTGATTCTAATAAAGCGTGACGAGAAGATATTCGATCCATTACACGTGCGCCGGGATCAATCGGCGAAAGGTATATCTCGGAGAAAGTTCAATTCGCTTCGGTTTCCTCGAATCCTCTAACTCACTATTTAGCACCTGTTCTCTCTCTCTCTCTCTCTCTCTCTCTCTCTCTCTCGCGAGATATAATAAGATCGGCTGCACACAAGTTAAATCGATTATCAAGACGCCGATATTGAGACGATAAGGAACACATCCTCCGATTGCAACATTATTTTATCTTTGAACAGATCCAATCTGCTATCAGAGTGTGTACGTATGTACACCCTGTTATTTTTTCAGACAAGAGTATTAATTGGATCGCGCGGGTCAGTAAACATAGATCAGAGTGGTCAGATTAAGACTTGTGTCTCCACCCTACCTTCCCCTTCTACTACGCGTGTCACGTGACTAATCCGGTACTAGCAGAGAGAACTTCCTCCCATCGATTCGAGTCAATTTCCCTCATCAGGCGACTCTGCCACAGACGATCTTTTCAAAATACGAAACTCGAAAAATTCAATTTTGACCACGGGTTTCCGGTCCATTGGAACGGATGAACAAATGACGAGGAAACTGGCGTCGAGTGGAAACCGGCGAACGCGAGACGAGATCGAGCAATCGACTGCGAACGACTGCAACGAGCATTGATCCCAGACCCCTGGGAAGCCGGGAAACCCGGTTGCACCACCCACGACGACATCGAAGATGCGACTTATCGTTATTCGGCCGGTGATAAGTGATAAGTGACGCGCGACGCATGCGACGTCACCGATAAAAATCGCCGAACCGGACGGAACCGTGACAGCAATTCAGACACACGACTCTGTGAACGAACCATTCCGAGCAATTTTGCTTTTTTACCGATCGATAACTCCGATAACAGGATATCGCGAGCGGAAACGGCACTTCGAATGGACGAGAGGAGAGCTTTTCGATCTCTGTCGTTCAAGCAAGGTCGATTGTTATGTCCTGAAAGTACGATCGTCCGGTCGGATGAAGAATCGTCCTTCTGGAAAATGTCGGCGGTCGTCAAGTGTATAATTAGACTTTATAACTAGACTTTATTTTGACTAGTTTGTGCAATAAATACGCGTTTCAATCATTTTAGGAAGTACCCCAATTTTTTAAATTAAAGTAGGTATGTATTTCATTCTGATTTGAGGCTAAAAATTCTTTAACATTCTTCATCAAGGTAACATTGATGAAACTGTAATCGAGGATTATGAACGAGAAGTCAGTTTATTCCGAAACGCAGTGCAGTTCACGAGGACTCTTCTATCTCTAAACCACTCCGAAACGCTCGGTGTACAGGCCGGTTAACAAGCGACGCGTTATCAGCGCGAGCTGCAGTCGGCCGATAGTGCTACTAACAGGGGAGATTATCGGCGCTGCGACAACAGAATCAGATAATTCGAGCCATTGCTTCCTGGTAGACACCTTTCTCAGCCTACGAAGGCAAGTTAGTATAATCTGTTGACCGAAACCAGCGTCGAATGCTTTGGTAATTGAAATACCTGTAAAACACTGAACACTTCTACCGAATACCTCGGCGTATTGTATTTAATCACGGAGTGTGATATACTTCTATAATTTGTATTCAACAGATCGTCATTAGTATACTGCTGATCTTTATGCGAAATAAAATTTTTATACATCAATTGCAAGCTACAGGAACTAAGTAAACATTTATTTTCCTCATTAATGATTTTTATGTGTTAAAAATAGTATATCGGCATTGTTAAACTCTTTTAATCTTTTTCCTGTTTTGAATTACACCTACTCATTTTTGTCATAAATGCATAAAATCCACAGTCTAGTAATTAGATAAAAATTTGTTTAGAATTGCAACAAACTGGAGTGAAATAGAAATTGATATTCTTTCTTAACATGTTAGTGGGTTGAAGATAATATAACAGTAGTCTCAAATTCTTCTAAATGTTTATTCATATAATTTTAAACTACATCTGCTCATTTTTGTCATAAATGCATAAAATCCGCGGCTTACTCATCGCACACAGATCATTTTCCTCGAAAATATTTGCACATGATGTACTGGGAATGTATTCGAACGTCGCCAAAAATTCTCAAAAATGTCATTGCACACAATTCCTGAAAAATTGATGTGACACTGTTTTCACAGTTTCGTAACGTACGTGTAGCAGTATCAGCTACAAGTGCATCCGCAGTCTACTCGAAGCGTTTGCTTACTTAGAAGAGAGCTACTATGTTCTGCAATGTAGTTCAAGTGGTTCGGGTTTCAAAGAGCAGACTGTAATGAAAACTATCCGATCCGTTTTTTCCTCCGTTCCATCCTAAGAGCATAATACCCGGACACCATTCGTTGGAGCATGAACTCCTGTTCACGATCGAAGATTTTGATCGGCAGAAGTAATCGACCACTTTCTAGGTATCGTTCATCTAATTGCTCCTTTTATGGAATGCCGATCTATAACCGAAGTGCCGAGGGAGATCGGTGCCTATTCGTCAGGTGTAAACCCTCATCAACGATTTCTACCAGCAACCTTCAATGCTTCCAGCACGTTCGTGCCCGGAAGTATACATTTACGTCTAACTACGTTAAGTTTTATCGGCGCTTCATCGAATCTCGAATATTCCATAAGTACGAAATTGATTTGTTCGAGTTTTATTGAGAGTCCGAAGATTCACGGACAGTTTCACTTACTCCGTTTACTTTCTAATCACTCTTGAACCCAGCTGTTAACAGACGAATCATTTCATATGCTTATCTCCGCTCGTGAATCTACGAACTCTCACTAGTTAATGCGCATCCCTGCCAAGTGTACAACACGATACTCTGGTCACGCCAGTCTAATTAGAGTTGCTCTCGTACCCTACGAAAAAGTCCTAAAAAGCCAGAAAACCTACTCTTCTTTTTCCAAGATCTCTACCAACAAGTTTTGATGCATCCTTATTTTCTATAATTTTGCCAAAGTCTCCTCCATCGAGAACCATCAGCTACTCACAGCAGTATAGTTAGAATCGTCCTTGAACCCCAGAAAAATGGTTCTGAAAAATCCAAGAAGCCTATCCCCGGTTATCCAAGATCCCTATCAAACAAATCTGAACTGATCCCCATAGTATCCCTATAATTACCAATGGTCTTTCAACATCTAATAAGGGATTGCGAAGGAACCGATAGAGCTATTAATATAGAAGGTAGTGACTGGAAAGCAGGGCAGAAAGATTAAAGATTGCAGGAAAGGCTGCGACAGAAAATGAAAGAGAGAAAGGAGAGAAAACCAAAGAATAATAAATTGTCGGATAAGGTAATGGGTAGACTGCGGATTTTCTGCCTTTTCTTTGGCACACACGAGTAGGTAAAACACAAAGAAGTTTCTAAAAATTCGATGACACTGTACGTAATTTGTTAAAATAATTAAGTACTAATTTCGCGTAAATGTCCGCAGTCTAGTGTGTACACCGGAACTCCGTTTATACGAACTAAATTTTAGCACGAATCCTGTTACCCGAGCTCCAATTAAACCAAAATCATAGTTGGTAGCGAGAGACAGGTGGTCTCCCGACAGGTTCGTATGAATGAAGTTCTACTGTAATTACATACTGAAATGAAAACGGGTGAATGTGTAGAACGTTCAGGTTAAGATCTATTGTAGGACCAAGTCGGATTCGTAACCTCGAGGCAGAATCAATAAAGATTATGGTGTTCAATGTTCATTAATTTGAAAGTCGCCTAATGGACAATTACAGGGAGCAGAGTCCCAACGAATGCGAAGCCTGTTCCCCCCACCGCTGATCAGCTAGCTACTCAGATTGCTCTATCCTCATCCCGTCAGGGTCTCGGAACAACCGGGCTACTGTCTAGTCGCCGGCTCAAACGGAATCCTTACCAATGACCCGGCTTCCGGTCGCGTTCACTCCGATCGGTAAACCCACGACGCTGTCTCGAGACCATCCTCCGATCTCCCAATCCTCGGGAGGATGACAGAGCGTGACGTCACTGGTCCAGATCTCACTATACGTGGTGTCTCATCGACGACTGTTTTAACTACCTCCTCCTCCGGGGGACGGTGTGCATGCGTGACTGCGTGTGCGACCGACTCACCCGTGTGATCGATAATTAAACACGGTGAACCAAAGAGGAACCGAAACTTTCACTTCCGGCGGCCACCAACTTGGAAAACTCACCAAGGGGAGCAGAATACATACACTTGTTTTATTCTTTTCTTTATTTCAGCCGAGAAGGGTAGAAGACAACCGGCACACGGACCCGGCGCGTCAACACAACACGCTCTCAAGTATTGCACGGATAGATAGAGGACGCACAACCGACGGCGAAAGGCGCCGTGACGCCAGTCGGCGACGCACTGCCATACGGCGTCGCGACGATACGTACAGGGACGCAACTGCTGGACGTGGCCGGCGAGAGGAGACACCTAACCAGCCGGCTTCTAGCCGATCAAGGTGGGGGATGGTTAGGGCGATAGGCGCCTGCGCATTCACCAGGCTCGTGGTCTTTCCTACCTAGAGGTTGTTGCTGCACAACCGACCGCTCTTTTTCACTTCTCTTTTTTCAACGGGCTTTCTGGTTTTTCGTTTACAAAAGTATCGATGTTTTCCCGTTTCTTTAACACGTTTGTTGCCGAGCTACGTGAACGTCTGCTGCCAAACGCTTTCTTTAATTGCTAACGAGGAGAGGTCTCGGTTGGGGTCGTCGATTTTAGCGAAACTTTTTTTGGCGAATCTAGAGCTGAAGTTAGAGTCGCAGTTTGATATTTTTGATAATTCATGATCATTTGTTGATCACTTATTAAAATGACGAGTATAGAAATTGTAAAGACGTATCCACGAGGAGTTATGTATATTCAAAAAATGTATTTCTTCGAGTGTATCCAGGGTGTCTCAGCTGAAGGAGGCCACCTAAATATCTCCTTTATTTGTAATGACTAGACTGCGGATTTTTATGCAAAATAAAAATTGTATGCATGAATTGCAAGACATAGGAACCAAGTAGGAATTTATTTCTCTGTTTAGTGATTTTATTAAGCTACAAGAAATTTATTGATACCGTTACATTCTTGTAATCTCTTTATTGTTTAAAGTTACACTCACCCATTTTTGTCATAAATGCATAGAACCCGCAGTCTAGTAATGACAGAAAAAATATTTGTGGCATAATTTAAATGGTATCGATGGAGGAATATCATAGAAGAACAAGTTCTTTTGTCAGGTTATTTTTTCAAGGTCATCGTTATTTTTTTATCGGGAAAACTTATTCTTTTTTATTCGATCTTATAGCGGCTGACAAAAATAAATTTAAATATGCTTAAGTCATTATCAAGATAGAATAAAAAAAAATAAGTTTCACCGAGAAAAAATAACGACGACCTTGAAAAAACTCTGAAAAAATAACCGAACAAAAAAAATTGTTGATATTCCTCCTTCGACACCATTTAAATTATGCCAAAAATATTGTTTTGTGCCACTAAAAATAAAGGAGATATTTAGGTGACCTCCTTCAGCTGAGACACCTTGTATTATTTAAAGTTAGGCTAAAGATTTGGATAGTCACATTCTTGTTGTTTGATTAAGTTTACATAAAACTTTGTTGCTTTCGATATTCCAATAACTTTTTCTGCTGGACGTCATAATTAACCCTTTGCACTCGAAGCAATTTTAATTCGAAAATCAAAATCATTTCTTTCGACCCAGAACATTTTTATTCTATGTAATCCTTTTTACATTGTGCACATGAAATTTAATCAGTTTTCTCAAGTAACAGTTGGGCTTTTCACAATTTACAGAAAACAGGCGAATTTAATAATATTGAAACTGTTTTGAATAATGGTGTGGAAATTTTTACTGGCGCCTCACAGTCGCCATTCGAGTGCAAAGGGTTAGTAGTAATAGACAATATTGTATAGCGTCGCCACTTTATATTTTTAAATAATAAGAAGTCAAGGTTCTGTGTAAATATCCCCCAAAAAGATATTACCATTTTACTCAACAATTACTGAGTAAGTTTACTTCACCAATTATTTCAAGCTTACGCGGTGGTGCATCTTTTGTGATTTGCATCTATCCTTGAAGGAAACCAAGAACGAAGATTTCGCTTTCAGGAAAACGTAGTTATTAAGATTGTAAGGGGCTGTTGGCCGGAAGCTGTGGCCTCCGCACAACTTTTCCACGTCGGAAGCTCTGAAAACCACACCGATACGTTATTTATCCGATGGTTGTGTCGACACGCACTGATTATCTTCGCGGCAACCGTCGTATTTTCACTTTAACGGCACGGCAAAGAGCACCGAGGCTTTAACAGCCGCGGAAGGAAGATTCTGTGGCATGGGAATCGCGAGCGAAGCGCAATAGGACCAGAGGTGTAAAGCAAGACCGGACCGTAATGGAAATCGGATGATGCGCTACTTAATACTCGTGCAACTGACGCGAACTGTTGCCTTCGGAGCCATGTTCGCTCTAATACTTAAAACAATTACTGTGCCAAATTACTGTGGGAAGTGTTCGATCAAAATTACAGCAAGAAAAGATTGTCAGCTTTGTCAAAACCAATGTAGCTTCTTAAATGTACAGTTTTAGCATGAATATAAATTATAAGTCACCCATTATTTTTTCAGAAGTTTGAAAACAAGCAACAATGCAAGTCTTAGAATGATCGCATTTTTCCCGGAAATTATCGTTGTCATCATACTTGTTTATGGGAAATAATTTAAGCACAACTAACTATACAGTAACTGTTTCCTTTATCTCGATCGAAAATTTGTTAACAAAGTATATTGACGTTTTCAGCGCACTGGTTCGATCTGATGTTACTAACTAAGCAATTTTGCAAATTACCACAAAATTTTCAACGTTTCGGTCTATTTTTAGACCATTTTCAAGAAAAAATTTTTATATAATTGCGTCTGTAGAGAATTATTAAATCAATGTATAATATGTAATTTATGTGACATTCTGCACAAAAAACCAAATGTTCTAAGAAACAAACCTTACTTGATAAGTGAACAAATTATTTTAAATTCTTTACAATTTTATAACAACGTGTTGGCTCCATGCCTGTGATATGCGAACTGAGGTAAACGTTAGGATTTGAAGAGGCAATGAATCAGAAAACATCGATCGACCCATTGGCCAATCGATATTTGGCGGTAAATATGAACCGTAAAAATTACAAGCACAAGTTTCCACTGTTTGTATACCATACAAAGTTGTGGTAATTTATTAATTGACGTTCAATCTACTTTTGATGTACTTTAAAGCCATTAGCAGATTTTATTTATTAGAAAAATATCACAGGCATGGAGCCAACACGTGGTTATAAAAGTGTAAAGAATTTAAAATAATTTGTTCACTTAGCAAGTAGGTTTGTTTCTTAGAACAATACACTGATTTAATAATTTTTTACAGACGCAATTATATAAAAATTTTTCCTTGAAAATGGTCTAAAATTAGACCGAAACGTTGAAAATTTTGTGTTAATTTGCAAAATTGCTTAGTTAGTAACATCAGATCGGACCAGTGCGCTGAAACCGTCGATATACTTTGTTAACTATAGTGTTTAAGAAATAGACAATGAAATTATTTTCTATTCTATTCAGACAAAAAAATTGCAGTAGAGAATAATCATTTTAGATATTCTAGGAATTCAATTCTACTGGCAATAGTAGTAGACGTAACTTTAGGAGTCGTAACGAGCACATTCATAGTGCACTCTCATTGCACACATGAAACACTGCACCCAGAGTGCTCTCCTCTTTTCTTTTCATCGTAATTCACATTACAGAAGAGACGCGCCACCTTCTCGGTATTCATTTCGGTATTCCGAATCGGGAGCATGGCGTCGAAATGTAAAGTTTCATGTGACACTTTTTTATTCTTCAGTTTGGACATATTTTAACGATAACAAGCAATTTGTTGGGCATATTTTGGACATATTTTAATGCAACAAGTGAATACATCCCAGAAAAATTTTGCGAATTGACGTTTTTCTATTGTGCAGACATGACAATATCCGCGAACAATGCCTGCAGCTTTCCCCGCAGCTATTATCTGTCATTCCTAGATCAAGTCTCGCGAAATCGCAGCGCGGTGCTCGGTATCATTGAACACGCGTTCTGGTAGGTACAGGTGAAAAAGGAAAGGTTCGACGAGAAACGCTAAGCTCGCGCTTACAGCGCTCATCGGACGTGTACCAACATAAAACCTGTTACATAACTCGACACCATGCCGGCCACGGTTTCTCGAACCACACCTCGGCACGAGTGCACAACCGATCTGGAGCTTCTGAACCGACCTGAATCGTTATTGTTATACAGGGTCTACAATCAGGAATAACAACATTTTTCAGACTCCCAGTATTTGAACGTTTCCAGTACGATCTTATTGTCTTATGAATTAAACAGTGATACAATTTCATCAATGTCCTATGATGAAATGACTTCTTGCCTACGCTATACGATACGAGCTAATAGATTTATTAACTGGAACGAACCAGCGTCAGTCTTCGAGATCACCGACGTTTGTCCCATAAAGTTACATCATATCTACTGTGTCTTGATCATAATAGCAGACACTCCCGTCCATAAATCACCGGATACTTACTTATCTTCAACAAAATGGTAATTAAAGAACGCAAGCATCCAGCTCGATTTGATTGTTCTATTTTTGATTAAATGTGGCTCTTATACGATAATATTTGAGTGCAAAATTAAATATGTACATGTACTATTTGAATAAATGTTGCAAGAAAGAGGTTGAGAAATTGTGGGATGATTATGGACAGATCTAGAAGCAAAATTGGAAAACAATTGCCCCACTTACAGTAAGGAGCTGATTCCACACAATTTAAATCAGAACAACTTTTTATGAATGGAACAAACGACTTCCATTTCTCTGTAAGGCTTGAAGAATTAGTTTAGTAAATGATGTGTAAAAAATATGTTGAAAAATGCATTTGGACGGAATTGTGAAAAACAATAGTAAAAATTGATTTTTACAATTTTTTTAGCTGGGCCAATAACGAAAATTCAACAGATCTGTCTGGTCAACTGGTATAAATTATATATGCTCTGAACATTTCATTGAAATTGGTTAATTGGTTTCAAAAGTGCTAATTTGTAGTGTACCATAAAGTGGCAAGTTTTACCATTTCTGATCGTTTATAATTCGCAAACCAATTAACCAATTTCAATAAAATTTTCAAAGCGTATATAATTTATACCAGTTGACCAGACACATCTTTTGAATTTTCGTTATTGGCCCAGGTAAAAAAGTTGTAAAAATCGATTTATACTATTGTTTTTCACAATTCCGTCCAAATACATTTTTTCAACATATTTTTTACACATAATTTACTAAACTAATTCTTTCAGCCTTACAGAGAAATTGAAGTCATTTGGTCCATTCATAAAAAAGTTGTTCTGATTTAAAGTGTGTGGAATCAGTTATGCTCCTTACTGTAAATTTAAAAATTTAGAAAATATAAGAATAATTAAAATTTATAAAGTATAGGATATTTTGGTAGATTTGATTTACATGTTCTGTACATTCGAAAAAATTAGCGAGTACCATTTTTATTTCATAATAAAATCCCTTCAACCCCTTCCCGTACAATAACGTGTCAGACTCGTGATGAAAATTCTGAACAGAGTCTAATGAATATATGTATGTTATTAAATACCCTTAAACCGAGATGAAATTCTATGTTGGTTTAGTTACTGTATAGTTATTGGAGAACTTGCAGGCATGCAATAGATATTAATTTTCTCCTTTTTTAGGAGATTACGAGCTACAAAAAAGTTCTAATCATTGAAACCGTAAAATAGATCGTGGAGCAAGGGATTTCTAAGAAAAAATCGTCTGCATGTAAATGTACGTAGGAGGAGAGAGGCTCTCACTCCTATTGGGTACTAAAAGGATTAATACTGTAACAGCTACTGTTGATGCATGATGGTAGCAGCCAGCTGCGCTAACCTCTAGATCCCAACCTTAGGTATCTAGCTGGAATCCCATTTGGAGCGAACCCTACATTCCCGAGGCAGTCATAAAACAAAATTTTTACGGGATTCGGCGGTTTGGAAGGAACGTGAAACATTGATTCCGCGCGGACTGGCTTGACCTCGGAAGATCCACATAGATCGCGATTCCACGGGAAGGGGCTCGCAGTGTATTAGGCGAGTGGCTGTAAAAGGGCACCGGTCTCGCGGAAGAAGAAGCAAGGAAAGGTGGCGGAAGAGATTTGTGGCGTACCGGCGAGGATTTTACTGCCGCGGTGGAGCGCCACTTTTCGTCTCGAAGCCTAACCCCGAATTCCCCCTTTTCCCTCTGTGTAGCGAGCTGTTCGGAAAAAACCGATCGCCTTGATTCTATAGGATACACCACGGGGAGAGGAGGAAGAGACACGCCGGAGAATTTCGCTGACGCAAAAACCGAAACGGCTAGAAACTTCGATCGTTTCGTACGAAAAAGAAGTTTATTGCCTCGGCTCCCGAGCAATATCCTGGAAACTGTATCTCTCTACCGACTAGGTTCCATGTGTAATTGTCTGCTACTTAATTGGTTGATCGGATCCCAACTATGAGCAAAACGACCTGTTGCCAACGAGTCGTGTTAACGTGAACTGGAAGCTTCAAAACGATCTTCGTTACAACTAGACTTGAATGCATTTATGATAAAAATCGGGACGCACAATTTAAAGCAGCGGACATGTTAAAAGTATTTAAGGACATCAACGTGTTAGTTTCAGCTTAATAGGATAATTCAAAGAAGAATACCATTTTTATTCGGCTCCTGTGTCTTGCAATCAATGCAAACATTTTTTATTTTGATAAAGAATTGCAGCAGGCCAATTGGAACAGCTAAATGGTTCCATGGCTCGTAGATCAATGAAGAAACTCTTTATACTGGAGAACGTTTAGTTCCATGTGTAATTGTCTGCTACTTAATTGGTTGATCGGATCCCAACTATGAGCAAAACGACCTGTTGCCAACGAGTCGTGTTAACTTGAACTGGAAGCTTTAAAACGATCTTCCTTACAACTAGACTTGAATGCATCTATGATAAAAATAGGCACGTACAATTTAAAGCTTAATGTTAAAAGTATTTAAGGGCATCAACGTGTTAGTTTCAGCTTAATAGGATAATTCAAAGAAGAATACCATTTTTATTCGGCTCCTGTGTCTTGCAGCCAATGCAAATATTTTTTATTTTGATAAAGAATTGCAGCAGAGCAATTGGAACAGCTAAATGGTTCCATGGCTCGTAGATCAATGAAGAAACTCTTTATGCTGGAGAACGTTTAGTCACATTTGGGAAGAATTTTCAACCTTGGGAACGCATGTTAAAGAATCATGTACACCTGTATAGATTTTGGCAGATACCGAGTTTCTATAAAAGTGTCACACAAAGAGACGGTAGTAGACACTTCATTTGACCGTCAGGAAAATCTTAATCGCTCGTACCGTTTTTTATCTTCTCTATCGATTGCATCGGCACGATTATCGTGTTCGAGTCGCGAACGAAAAAATACCGGGAAATAAAACGAAAGAAGGAACTAGTAGAACTAGGTCGACAGCATCATCTTCGCCATGTTCCTGTCAGCGAGCTTCGCCCACAGGTAGATCCCACGGAGATGTAATCTGACGGTGCATTTCCACGCGAGAGATGTTTCGCCAGAAAACCGGCAAGCATTCCTGAAGGTTAACCGTCTGTCACGATGATTCTTCGTCTTCTTTATTGCGACTCGCGATCGAGAGCTACAGGTATCACGGTTCTATCAGACGGTGAATGGAAACGGGCTCTCGCGATCGGTATTCTTGCTCCAAACAATCGCAAAAAGTCGCCGCACTCTCCAGTCGTCGACAGCGTGTAAGAATCGAATGTAATTGACAACTTCCAAGGTCCTAGAATCTTACGAAGTCCGACTGAGCCAGAGTTGGGCAAAAATCAACTAATAATTAAAAATTACTAATAGTCTGATTGATTGTTAGTCAAAACTTAAAAAAAGTCAGTTAAAACTTTTTGATTTGTTAGTCATAACTACATGGTACTAGTTAGTCACAACTCTAAGTAATCGTTAGTTATTGCTTATTAGTTATGATTAATCATTAGTTATTTTACATGATCAGTCATCAATCTTTAGTCATCAGTCACTATTGTGCGATTAACATACATTAATATGTATATATATGTATATATGTATGTAGTTTAAGAACAACATACAAGTATATGGGAATTTGCAGTGATCAAACGTGTCATAATCTGTATTTTATGTTTATAAACTAATATTAGGATATTTTTTTGTTATTATTGTGTCTTATTTTAACTTATAACCATTTTTAGTTATTAGTCATAGAGAAATTCTGATTGCGTATTTAGTTATTAGTTATGCCATTATAGTCAGTAGTCAATATTCATCCTTAATAAAAATTTAGTCATTATTCATTAATCATTACGCTCAAGTACTTATGTAGTCATTACTCATAGTCACGCTCAATTATTTACTTAGTCATTAATTATCAGTCACTTTTGTAGAGCTTATGAAGTTATTAGTCAATAATCATAAATGTGACTAGCGTTTGCCCAACTCTGGACTGAGCAGCCTCGACGGAGTGGATAAATACTTTTTGGTATAAATACTGTATTTAAATAATTGGTTTGCTTCTGCGTTTCTAGTTGTTTTTGTAAATGTACATGTTTTTGTAGTATAATGTCTATTTATAGATTTTACGGATTTATGGGAAGAATGAGTAGGCGTAATTTAAAACAGTAAGACTGTTAGAAAAATTTAAAAATACTGTTGTATTATTGTCAACCTATTAAACATATTAGGAAAGGAAATACGTTTCTATTTCGTTCCAGTTTGTTGCAATTCAGGCACAATGTCTAATAATATCATAGAAAACTGGTTATTCATCTATTCTATCAATTCTATTCAAACTAGAAGTTTCACATCGAAGAATCTTCCTCTATCCGAACTCAAAATACGGGAAACTTCTTTCAAAAAAGTTTCCATAGTCCACGTTTCAACCTGTTAAAAGGTTGGCCAATTTTCTCGATCCTTATTAGAAATGATATTTGCATAAACTTTCGCCGTCCGCTAATGACAAGCCACGTCGCTAGATAACGAAGAGCCAAGTGATAGAATAACAGGCAAAGAGAAAGTGTCAATTACGATTCACTTGGAAATGTCGATGTTGAACTTTCTTCCGATCAACGGCGTGCGAACAGCGGCACCGGCGGAGGGGAGATGATCGAGCACGAATTTGTCGGAGATAGAGGGCGACGGTTAAACGAAATAGTACTTAATTAATTCATTAAACGACGTTCTCCGCGGTGGGCAGAATGCGCCCTCGTTTCCATGATCTTCGCCGGGGAATCCCAGCGTATATTTCGAGCGCAGCTCGCAGACACGGTTCAGGAGAAAAGATACGTCCCCTGGGAACCGAACTGAGACTATGGGGTTGAGCTCGCTATTAAACCCACGGGATAAGACCCGGCACTTCACTCTGTACACTGGCTAATTAAATTATTCCGGAAACGCAGCAACCCGCTTCTAAAGGTCACGCACAACGGCAATAACGCACTCTGCTGGGATAGCTACCATTCAGACGTGGTGTTTCCGATAGGAATACCTAATTCTATCGTGGACCAGTTGTCTTCTATTAGCTTATTGCAACGATCACTATTGTTCCCCGAATAAACATGCACCGCTGTGCGCAGTGGGGTATTTGGCCTGAAAAAGTGGGAAAAACTATTTTAGCGTTATTTATAGACTCAAGGTTATAATATTATATATCGTTGGATTCGTCTTAAGATCAGCTACAACATTATGAAATCCGAAATACATTTTAGTATTTCAAAAATCAAATTTACCTCAATTTTTTGAAAAAAAAATTTTTTTTTAACTTTTATATATTGAAATTTGTAGACGTCTGAATACTGTTCCTCTTTCGTTCGAAACATTTTTTTCTCAGATTATCGAGAACCCCTGAAAAAGCGAGGCGGTAGTGGAATTTGATTATTGCACTATTAGAACTTGAAAAATATTTAAGAAAAAAATATTTTATTATAGCGTTTTGGAAAGCTTTGAAAAGAAGCTACAAGAATATGCAATAAAAAATAGAGTTTTCTATTTAAGAAATTGAAGATGACCTTCACGTGATTTTCAAATGACTATCCAAGGTCAAATCAATGACACCATTTTATGCCCCCCTCGAAACCATACAACTTTTGTTCGAAACATTTTTCTCAGAAATGCTTAATTTCCAAGATATACGTCTGTTTCGCTTTAAATGACTCACCCAGTATATTATAAGAACATTTTCAAATTATTACCATCAATTTTCATCCGGAAATACATCAGAAATTTCTTCCTCGGATAATGTTTCTTCTTTATTTGATGCCAAGCGTAGCTGAACGTACAGGCGTACGCGAAACGCTGCTAAACGCTACATACTAAATTAGCTATAAAATTTGTATCCAGGCATATCCGGAATCAAACATTGTTGGCTTATAATCACAAATCTTTACCGAATGTAATGAGACCAAAAAGAGCACGCAGACTCACACAGAAATATAACAAAATCGTTAATAAAGTTTTGTAATCGTAAAGGAACTTACAGAATTATTGGCAATGTTCAAATATTAATAACTATACTAATTTAGATGATAACAAAATGAAATCTGTGCGAAAAAGCTCTGTATATCTTCCTGAACAACTTTTGTAATGCAAGAATTTACACAATTTTCCTTAAAACACTTGAAAATCACCAATGATAGGATGCTGTTTTAGAGACTGTTTAAGAACGCAAACCGCGCCTTAAAATTTCTTGACTTTCGTTGAAGTTTACTACTTCACGGATGTACAAATAGAAAAAACAATATTGCAGCTTTATTCTTCAGACCTTTAACTACGGCGGACAACAAAAATTTTATGACATACGCAAAAATTTATAAATCTTTTTTCCACTTTTTCAGGCCAAATATGTACCCCGCTGTGCGCTGTAAGGAACATATTCTGTGAATGAATTAGTAGTTACAGTAAAAATTGAATTTTTTGGTTGTTCACATTCTTCGTTCAGAAGATTATCATCTCCATTTTACAAGTGTTTTTAACACATTACCGACCGGTGATTATTGCATAATTTTGAAAAATCTATGGTACATGGCTAAACACTTTTTAATGAAACCTTCAATACCAGCAGCAATTTTCATTGTGAACTATCAAGTCACCCTCAGTAACGTCATCTAATAGTTTCCTTTAAGATTGCAATGTAAAAAAAAAATCTATGCTTTCTTCAGGTACAGCACAATTATTGAAAACTATTAATAGGCTTCCGGTAGGTAGTGTTAACATCGTCGAATAGTCATTTTTAACAAACATTAAACCATCGTGCTGTCTTCTCAGTCGTACAAAAAGAATACACAGCAACAGCATTGGTTGACATTGAGATAAAATTAATTTAAAAGTAAAATTAGACATCTTAATAAACCCTAAAGATGGAATCTTAAAGATGTACTTTAAAATGAGCAAATACTTTCCTTAAAAACTCAGAAGGGTGACAACTGGCAACATGTGTCAAGGTCATTGCCTCCCCTCAACGTAATATTTACCAAAAATGATGCTTGTTAAACATTACTGTTAAAAATCGTTCCAACCGAAAGAATTGGCCGGATCTACGCAATCGGAAGCCAATCGGACAGTTCGTGGCATGTTCTCGTGACAAATACCAAATCGATTCTTCACCACCGTATCCGTGACAATTGGCAGTGGCAGTTTCAGCTAGTACAAGTTCGTCTGGCTGCTTTATATCGTTCCGTATCTACCAAACGATTTGTTGTCTGCCGCTTCTACCCCCCTCCCCTCCACGTTATCCGCCATATCTAGAGCTTCGTCTCTGTCAAACTCCGAGAACCGCAGATGTTCTGGCCACGAGCTCGCGTGGTTCGCAGAAGAAACGGCAAGAAGAAGGAACGGGATCCTGTTTCCGGAAATCACATCACGTACACGGTGGCGCCCCACCTTTGGTCTTTTCTGATTGCTTTTTGAATCAGAAAGGCCGCCGCTCAGTCCGCATTGAAAATCGGGACCGACGGATTTTTGTTACGGTGAATGTCTTCGTTACTGCGTTCCGTCATCGACTTTCTCGATTCCGTCGCTTCGATGGACTCGAGCAGATTCTCGAGAGAAATGGAACGACGAGGGTTGAAATTGGTCCATTGAAACGGATCTTTCTGCAGGCCGATTCGGCTAAGTGTGCCACCGAAATTGCGCGTAAACTATTTGATGAGTGAGAAATGGTTGAAACGAAAGCTGTAGCAGGATACAATGTACATAATTAGTTTTTCTCTGTTTCGATTGTTTATCGAGGCATGAAGGTCACCTCGAAGGAGAAATTTTAATCTTGTGGTTGAAGGGAGAATTGAATCCTGAATTTAAAAAGCAATTATAAGAACGTACGGGGTGAGAATCTAATGTGGGGTATTTTCTATAAATCATTCTTAATGCAGGTACTGCTGCAAATGTTATATTGTTGTACAATATTACTGTGAAATTCGTAATAAGCTGAAAAGCTTTATTGCCGATGCACGTTGCGTACACTCCCGCTCAAAAGTATGTGGACAACACGTTCAATTTTTATACGAATCTTTGATGAGCAGACAGCGGATTTTATGCAGTTATGGCAAAAATGAGTAAGTGTAATTTGAAACAGTAAAGACATTAGACAAATTTAAGAATACTGTTATATTATTTTCATCGAAAGAAAATTAATTTCTCTGCCACTCCAGTTTGCTGCAATTCAGGTATTTGTTATTTTGGTCTAGTTTACACGGTACTAGAGAATGTATTTTAATAATAAGTATGTGAGTTTCGTATTTCGAAATTTTTTCTTTCAACCCTTATGTCGATAACCGGGTACCCACTTTAAATATCTTTTTAAAACCTCTTTAACACTTTTAGCAAATTGTTTTTATGCCTATGATATGTACACTCCCGCAATTTTGATATCTCACCAATAATTATTATTATTGTCTTGAGAAGACAGCTGACGACGCTAATGGTTCATCGTAGATTGAAACACCAAAGAAAGTTTTATTTATTCAAGCGATTTTAATAATTAAACTGTACAATTTAAGGATAAATCATACTTGCAACAAAGTGTCCACATACTTTTGAGCGGGAGTGTAAATGCAAAGGCGTAAAGTGCAGTAACATGCAAGCTGCATTTCATTGTTAATGAATAACGATGCGAATTCGATTGCGCAGGAGGCTGAAAATATTCTGCTGCCCCTTCCCACAGGAAGTAAAAGAGACCCGACCCGGCCGCAGCCAAAAAAGAAAACTGAAAACAATTTGCACCTTGTAATCGCAGTAACGGTGCACGTAATTAACGTACCTCCTTATGCGGCGGAAGAAACATACCGCTGCAACGTGAGACGGCTGTTTGCAATCTCGTCTCTGTTAATCCAACAATTACGAATTTCCCCTAGTATGATCGCTTTGCTGGAGACTATCAATTTACTTTGATTATAATTATTAGAAAACTAAAACACCGCGTAAGCGTAGACAACTAAATGAACCTGTAAGAGTTGATCTTATATCTTGGGTAGATCTGGTGTATTTTTCTTGGACTGCTCTTTTTTTCTATAAATAAATACACGTATTTTATGTCACGTTATTTTATATCCCCCTTCATTTCACGATAGAGTGATCACGGTAATGATTCGATACATTTCCTCTTACCTCGCCATCTGACACTAAAGTACCCTAATAACGTTCTAATAAAAATACCGTCACAGATTTGCGCGTTTACATTATTCTACAGTGCGTATTAAAAGTAAATCTAATAAAAATTCGATTTAAAAAAAGATTTGTATCGTATGTTTAGAATATCTTGAAAAATTGTGATTACCCCTTTCAAGCAAATACAACATTTCTGGAACGCCCTGTACAGTTTATGCAAACCCGTTCCCTCGGAGCCCGTCCCATTATTCCCCGCAGAAGACATAATTCATTACAGCGCCGTTTTGTTCCGCCGCGCCGGTGTCCAAGCTGTAAGCGCGCATTTCCCAAATTGTTTAGAAAACTACGGGCGGCGAAGTATTTTGCATATTCGAGCGTCTCGCGAGGGTGAAACGCTGCAGGGGCGATTACTCTACAGCAACCGGCTCGCGTCGCGTTATAATTCTCTCCCCCGAAACCCTTCCCGCCGTCCCCGAGGGGACAATCGCAATTCGCCGAGCGGAAAACGGGGCTGGAAAAGTCGCGGGGGTTGGAAAAGTCGCGACTGGAAAAACCGAGTGTCCACCTCCACTACGGGTTCCTAAACTTCCAGCTGAAACCTAACAACTGTTCAGTATACTCGTAAGAGCCTGACGCTTCTCACCCCCAAATCTAACGTTCTTGACGCCATTCTGTTGAACTGAAAAGTAGGAAATCAAGCTTCCAAACTATTGCCACGTCCTCAAACAGTATTTCAGTGATTTTATTTGTGTTCGAGGAAGAATGATTGTTCGGGGGTGAATTAGGGTTTTTCTAGACTTATTCGGAAGTTCGACGTGTTCTTACACGAGAGTTCAAGTTTTGTTTCCGATTATTAGACTGCGGATCTTTATGCAAAATAAAAATATTCCACATACAAAATTGAACGGAACCTCAATAAAGATATTATTATTATTTTAAAGGAATATTATTCACATTAAGAGCTCGGTAGCAATAAAATAAGGTACTTTGGGATTATCCCGTCGACCATTATTTTATTATTATTATTATTATTTCATACATTTAATGTGTTTAGAATGTTTATTTTGGAATTTGTTTTTGAAGGATTTGCAAATTTTCGCGAGCGATAGGAGGTCGACGGGATAATCCCAAAGTACCTAAAATAAATATTTCCATAATGGATAGTTACCAGACTGCGGCCAAATATACAATTGTAAAGATATAACTCAATTTTTTGCTAATAAGAAACAGAAATTCGTAAGAGACCACAGAACAAAATATCATAAAACTTATTCTAAATGGTAAAAAATTGGTTTCCATTTTCCCTTGAGAAAATGAAGCGACTTGCGGAACGACCTTATTTTATAGACAGACATGTACAAGAAGAGTTCAAGTTTTGTTTCCAATTATTAGACTGCGGATCTTTATGCAAAATAAAAATATTCCACATACAAAATTGAATGAAATCTCAATAAAGATCTTATTATTATTGTAAAGGAATATTATTCGCATTAAGAGCTCGGTACTGATGAAATATTTAATAAAAATGGTAGATTTCTATTTAATTACCAGACTACGGCCAAATATAAAATTGTAAATTTTTTTCTAACAAGAAACAGAAGAGATCATAGAACAAAATATCATAAAACTTGTTCTAAATGGTAAAAAATTAGTTTTCATTTTCCTTTGAGAAAATGATGAGGCTTTCGGGAACGACTTTATTTTATAGACAGACGTGTACAAGAAGATACAAAAATGATTTCATATATCTTGGAACGGAGACTCCACATTTTTCAGACATTTCCGCTATTATCAATACAATTCTTGAAAACAGTCGGCGGTCTGCCAGCATTTCCCGAGAAAATTGCAGTGACCAGAAGGACATCCCCGAGAAAACATCCTTTATCCTAACCTCTTGAACCCGGCTTTTCCCCGAGACGCAGGACGCCCGAAGTTTTATCTTTCCCGACAAAAAATATACAGCTCGGTTAGGCGTCTCCACCATAATCCGCAAAATATACAGACCGCCGTGGCATGAACCAACCGGCAGACACCCCCCGGTCCAGCGTTTAGAAAACTCCATGGAAAGTTTGACGAAGTTCCATCGAAATTTTCGTCGGAACACCTGAGCTCACGAACTTGTTCTCCGTTTTCGAGACGTAGTCGCCACCCACCCCTACACACCGTCCGGAAACGAAGGGCCCAGCGAATGTGTCGCATGCACGCACACCCATTCTGCTCTGCTTTCCCATAGAAACGATTTTTACGAGCATAATCTCGGGGTTGTGTGCTCGATCGTTGAGCGAACGATTTCCCATGGAACGATGCCGAGCCGTGTGTTTAACGGGCACTTTATCGCTCGGTTTTCTTGTAACGCGAGGGCGCAACGAGGGTCGAACAAAATAA
Organism: Lasioglossum pauxillum; assembly: GCA_933228785.1. Lineage (NCBI taxonomy): Eukaryota > Metazoa > Arthropoda > Insecta > Hymenoptera > Halictidae > Lasioglossum > Lasioglossum pauxillum. Next base: position 33,473,956 of record OW121702.1, on the reverse strand, counting down.
ACGATCACTCGCGAAGAGGGAAGAGAGTTTTCTGTTTTATACTTCGAACGAATATTTTCGTAATTTCCAGTGGAACGATCAAGAAAGAATATTATTCAGAGTATCTATTGGAACGATCAATAAAGAATAGAATTAACAACTGTAATTGGTACGTCATGCATACTTATGTAAAATGAAACCTCTTTCAACGATTTGAATGATGGAGAAACAAAAAGGCTACGAGTTGTAACAAACAGCAATGAAGGTCCAACAAATTAATCACAAAAATGAACTAAACATACTGTTATCCACTTGGTGTTTTCACTTGCTACGTCGTCTTGAATAAAGTACCAATTTTCCATCTCTCCTTGTTTTCATTATCCCGTAAGTCGTCGATAATTATTATATAAAATATTAATTGCTGCTTTAAGGTAAAATTCCAATTTGTAAGAATTATAGTAGTTATTGTATATATTACTTGTTAAGTAACTGAAAGTTACTGATCCGTGAAATCCTGCTCTGAATTTCGAGCCACCCCTCAGGGTTCTATACCTAAATGTTTGATTTCGGAAGAATCTATGCGATCGATTCCGATGCAGCCAGACGATGAACGGTTAAACTTTTAATTAAAAAGTAACCATCGACGGCGATATACGGCTGTGGCCGTCCGCGACTGGCCTCGAGCAATTTGTGACGATATAAAAGTTCCCGGCGCTCGTTTCTGAATCGGCGGAAGCGGCGAGGGTCCGTTTTCACCCTGTTCCTTCTCTTCTCCACCTTCTTTAGTGGCAGACACATGGATTGCAGAAGCCGGCGACGTTAGACAAAAAGTTGTACCGAGATTTGGTGCTCGACACATACAGCGAGTTCAAAAAGTATTCATAACGAGTCTGTAATAATCAGATTGCGGATCTTAATTCATTTATGACATCTGTCAATGTTGAAAAAATGCTAGAATACAAAATTCCATAGAGTTTAGTAAGATTTTTATTTGTTTTAGATCACGCCTGGTCAACGTAACGTTACAGCGGGCTGCACTTTATGTAAACATGCCTTTAAAAAATGTAATACAAATACAAAATGTATAAAACTTTATTGTTAGACTATGATTCAATATAATTAACTCTCGAGTCTTAATTAATGAGATATTTATTTATCCTTTCTTTCACTTAATTTTTGTAAATCTATATTTACGTTCGACGTTGCACATATTTTGTTAGCTGGTATTGTATTATATGAACTCTTTGTAAATTTGATGTTCCAAAAAATGTTTCATAAACATATGTGGATTCAAAAACACTTATGTAATATAAGTATTGTAAAAATTAATTTTTGATGTGGACGCAAAAATTTGTTTCATTTCTTTGATGCACTGTATGTCACTCAATTATATCAAAGATATCACATATAGATCTGCATTTTGTAGTCGCACTTGCACATTATAACTATGACACTACATTTACTTAATATTTTTTGTATACATACAACGAGAAACGAAAGTTTCAATAGAAATATAAAATCGCCCGGCGCAGCTGGGTGCACAATTTAACGTGGTGAGCCGCGTGTTGGACAGGCCTGTTTTAGATCTAAAGCGACCGAGATAATGATGCGCTGATATGACCCTACAGAAAAATAGAATTTATAATTGTGTTCACACATTTTCAACGGTGATTTCGCTCGTGCAACGTAACCGCGAGCGTCAAAAATCCCACAAACATCGAAGAAACATTACAACTTGTTCGCGTACTCTGAAAGGGATTCTAAATTGAGTTGAACGGCGGACCGGTTCCCAACACTCGGAACCGATCTCAGGGGACGTTTTCCGCTGAAGAAAGACCACCGATCGGAAGAATACGCGTAACACGAGGTAGCACAAAAGACTTAAAAGAGCTCTCCGTCCGAAATAAGATCACTAGATCCACCTACGGGCTGGCACACGATAGGAAAGAGAAGTCGGTCGAAAATGAAGAATATGCTAATGAGGGCCGCGTGTCGTTGCGAATGTACTGTCGTCGTAAAAGGAAGAGGAGGCCCTCGGCCACTCGAAGAAAAGTATCTACTCGGGCCTGTCCCCCCTTTTTTTTTGTTCTCTCTTACCCGGTTGGGAACAGGTTGTGGAGATCGGGCCTGAAACCGTGCTGGGGCCTTTAAAAAGAATCTACCGCCGGCCTCCTCTCCGCCGCTGGGATCCCTTCCGTTGATTTAACTTCGACCGCGGACGGTTATGTCATTGCGGGCCGACCAGCATCGTCGTTGATGAACAATCGGACGCTCCACTCTCCTTTTGTTCCTGGATCTGGATCCGCACCCGTATTAACGGACCAGACAACCCGGGGAAATTGAGATTGTTCGACCGGATGCTATCTATTACTTCCCAGGCTTGGACATTATCGAAATAAATCATTTGGGAGATAATCGTTAAGCTAAGATTCTATTTGGTTACATGTTATTTGAAATTGTCATAGCGCTGCTCCGGAAGTATAATGACACAACTGCAAAAATTGAAATTTTACACGACAAGCAAAAGAAAAATAATTTGTCTTAATAGAATGGCCTATAGATTCGGTTTAAATCTTCCATGAGAGTAGTTCATAGACATTGTGGGTTATTATTGCAACTTTTAAGTTATTTCAATTTATAAAATAATAAATACCAGCCTCACAGTAACCAGTACAATGTAAATACGTCATTGTTCTTTTGAAAATGCATCACTACACTTCTGTTGTTATAGGAGTAAGTAAAACAAGTAAAAATTTGGTGAGTACAATTATGTCGATTTACAAACATCTAGTAAATGCATTTTTGAGCCCGCCAACACAATAAAGTCAATTTTACAAAATTTTACAGTTCCGTTATTATACTTCCGGAGCAGCGACATGTGCCCGTACTTATGAAAGTGGTCTAAGTGAAAATTTAAAAGAAATGAGTTTACCAGTTATCTATATTTTTAAATTATCGGGAACTCGTCTCGATCTCGAAACAAATTCTCGTCTCGACCCGACTCGACATTTTCGGATTCTCGCACACCTGTACCTAATATGTACATTGTTACTTACTGTACCGATTTACAGTGGCGGACAAAACAAAGTTTAAAATAAAATATTCAAGCTAGTTTCCTCATTTTTAATTTCATAAAAAACTGTAAACTACGAATTTAATTTGATTTAACGTAAACTATGTATGTATAAATATGTATATACTGTAATTTACTTCTGTACAGCAGAAATAGATCTCAGTTGAGATATGGAATGCTTAAAATAAAAAAACCACGCCCGGCAGAAGTGAAACTTCTTGCAGTCTAGTAATGTTTAGAAGTAAATTAAGATTAGAAATGGTAAATAATCCTAATGAAGCGACAACAAGATCGGGAACAACTCTCGATGCAGTATTTGCAAGACATTTAGACAAAATTGAATCAACAATATTTATATCATATTTTAGCTATCACAAGCCTATTGTTTCAATGATAGAATCATAGACAATCATAGAAAAAATAGTGAAATTTGCGAAGCAAAGGAGGAGAGCGTATGGGAAAGAAAGAGACATAGTTCATAGCATCAATTTTTCAAATTCCAATTTCAACTTCAATTTCAACTCTTCAAATTTCCATTTCAACTTCAATCTTTCAATTTCAACTTCAATTTCAACTCTTAAATTTTTCAAATTTCAACTTCAATTTCAACTCTTCGATTTCAACTTCAATTTCAACTCTTCGATTTCAACTTCAATTTTCCAAATTTCAACTTCAATTTCCATTTCAACTCTTCGTCTTCGTCTTCAATTTTTCAATTTCAACTTCGTCTTCAATTACCATTTCAACTTCAATTTTTCAATTTCGACCTCAATTTGAACTTTTTCGATTTCAATTTCAACTCTTCAATTTTTCAAATTTCAATTTCAACTCGTCGATTTTTCAAATTTCAACTTCAATTTCAACTCTTCGATTTTCACTTCAATCTTTTAATTTCGACTTCAATTTCAACTCTTCAATTTCCATTCCAACTTCTTCTATTTCAACTTCAATTTCAACTTCTCCAATTTTTCAAATTTCTCAATTTCAACTCTTCAAATTTCAAATTTCAAATTTTTTCAACTTTCAACTTCCATTTCAACTCTTCGGTTTTAACTTCATCTCATCAATTTCAACTTCAATTTTTATTATTTTTGTAGTGATTTAATTGCAATTTTTATTTTTATTATTTTAAAGAAAGAGACAGTTCATAGCATTTCCCATACGCTCTCCTTCTTTGCGTCGCAAATTTTGATCGTTCATTAGTTTTTCTATGATTTTCTATGATTCTATCATTGAAACAATTGGCTTGTGATAGCTAAAATATCATATAAATATTCTTGATTCAATTTTGTCTAAATGTCTTGGAAATACTGCATCGACAGTTGTTCCTGATCTTGTCGTCGCTTCATTGGGATTATTTACCATTTCTAATCTTAATTTACTTCTAAACATTACTAGACTGCAAGAAGTTTCACTTCTGCCGCGCGTGGTTTTCCACGTGTATGTTTTTTTACTTACCTGACACCTGTCAAAATTTTTCAGGTTAGTTTAGAACAAGGGTTTGGATAATAGTTTACAAATCTTTCAGTCGGAACAAAATCCGATGAGAAACTGCATGTAAAAGTAGCTGGAGGTTGATTCTATGTTATCCAATTGCAAATGTTCACAAATTAACTCTGGTTTATTAGTTATTAACAATTGTTGCGCGGGCTGATTGTTTCGGAAGTTCCCATAATGCGTAAGACAAGGAGGGTCGAACTGTGCGACAAGGACAGACATACATAACATACCACTTCTCCAAAATTAGTTAATAACTAACAATTTAAGCGTCAAACCTGCATAAAACTGAAATGGGAATGTAGCCAAGGCTTCATTGTACATTCTACAATCTAAAAAGTTCGCCAATGAAGTCTTTAAAGTTTGTAAATTAATTATGAAAATGTTACATGTCAAACTATTCGCTAGAAAATTGTAGCCCCCTCTGCGAAGAAGTTTCTCTTCCAAAAAAAAATTTCTGTGTATGAAAAAATTCCGCAGTAATATATTGGCAGTTATATCTAAAAACAAAACGTGTCCAAACCCTCACGACAATCCCTTACGTATTTCGTCATTATATCCGCAAGCAATTGCCGACTCGCCTGTTCGCGTATGCCGGTCGAGTTGTTCAAGAACTGTGCCATTCGTTTCCAGTGATTCTGGACATTGGGAATCAATTCCATCGGTGTTATAGGAATAGCGAGACGCGCAAAGGTCGCTGTAAATCTCTCGTGTTCCGCGGTGGCAGCAGGGACGAGGCCACTAATGAAAGAGAAAAGGAATTTATCGGCGGTATAAATTGTCCCCGGATGTCGGACATCCGGCGGCGCTCGCATCGATCGCGTGCTCCCAGGGGAGCAAACCGCGAGACAGAGAGAGAGAAAGAGACACAGAGAGAGAGAGAGAGAGAGAGAGAGAGAGAAGAGAGAGAAAGAGAGTGAGAGCAAAGAAAAAAAGGAAACGGCGCAAAAAAGAAAAAGATTGAACCCATGGTCCTTTATTGGTTTTCCTTGGAAGACCCGGCTCTAGCAGGGGCTAACGTTCCTTTTAATTAGGCGATCCAGGATCGGAAACGTTGCATGCAACCCCGAAAGATCGACGCGCTCGCGAGTCTCTGGACCGTTCATATACTAGCCGGTGCACTGCCATAACGAGCCCTCGTTAGGCCCTCGATGAGATCAACTGTTCTATTTGCTACCGACAAACGACCGTTCCTCACCGTTTGCGGCCTCGCGAACACACTGATCGAACTGTTTGCGCCGCCTCGAGAGCTGTTCCGCTCGACGTGGACCAGCTTTTCTTCGGAAACACCATCGGCTCTCGAGTGCTCTCTCCCCGACGAGCCTCGGGAGTGATTGGATTATGTTCGGACGCTTGACGAAGGATGCAATCGAGATTCCCCGATTTTATGTCCTCCGGTCGTTGATTTTATTGCTTCTTACTTCGGTACTCTTGACACGGACACGTAATCCCTGTAATTCTGCAGAATAGTGGGCATAAACGTTCTAGCTACCGTCGAGGATCGAATTAGTGTTCGCTCTTGAGTGTGAGCTAACGTCGCGTCGTCACCTCCACCGTTTCTATTCAGGTTATGCGACGTTGTCGCACGTTTGATGCATTTATGACAAAAATGAGTAGGTGTAATTTAAAACAGTAAGAACATTAGAAGAATAAAGAATGCTGTTCTATTTCGCTCCAGTTTGTTGCAAATCAGGTAGAAAGTTTTTGTTTTGCATGAAGATCCGCTGTCTAGTCATAGCATATTTGACATTTTTTAATCTACTTATTTCTACAGGCTTATACATCGTTTTATAAAAATTACAAGACTGCATTTATTTAGATTGTTCACAATTTTTATAATAATACGTGTTCGAATAATGAAATTTATTGAATAATTTTTAATGGAAGCATCTGTATAATTTCAATAATTACAAAATAAATAATACGAAAGTCATTTGACTGGTTGCGGTACGGTCACAGTTAAATAAAAAAATCTTTGGTTTACACGGTGTCCGCAGATTCCGCAGCCTCGTTTCTAAGCACATAAACATCAGGCACAACGGCGAAACGACGCATAAAATTCTCCAAGTATCGATAAACTGTTGTTTTTATTTTATTTTCAATCCATCGGGAACATTTCTGAAGGAAAAGAAACCTCTTGAAGCCCGCCCGTAGAAATATAAATTTGTTTCGCATCTTGCATTTCATTAAGCGAACCGAGAGATCCCGACTGCCTGCGAGTGTCGGTGTTCATTAACACTCCATACAATTTCCGAAAAAAAGAACGTTTTACGCTGGGCGCGAAGTTACGAGGACCACTTTGATCAATTAATGACAGACCCCCGCAGCTTCCTGTTGGCTCTCGAGTGTCCTCTCGAATCCCCTTTCAGCGCCGCCGCGACTCGGTAGCGCGGTATTGTCGCTCGAAGTTATTAAAAGCAACAGCCCCCGGGTGCCTCCCATTGTAAAAGCGAGCGTGAACGTCGTAACCCACTTTCTTTGTCTTTTTACGACTTTCTCCGAAGCTCGAGATCGCGGGTATATCTCTTAACACCGTGTGCCACGGTGCTCGATACGAAAACTCGTTTGCCAGTTCGCGCGCAGAGATGCTGCCCGCAGATAGCCGATAATATATTCGCACGAGTATTCGAGAAGTGCTTGCGTGGCTACGTGCGTAAACGCGCCAATACTAAGCCGGCACCGAATTGACCGGCTTGAATTTAAATTGAATCCGAAAGTGTCGCGATGATATTGAACGGAGAAGTTCACGGCTCCGTTCCGAGGATTCGATTGGAAACCGGGTGACACAGCCTCGGGACCACCTAAAATGGAGAAAAGCCCGTTCCCGAGGACTCAAATCTTACGACGGACGAAAATAACGTTTGCAACTACGCTTGGTATACACTTGCTGTGTGTGGTTGATGGTATTGCGCCAATGGCTCGCGCGTTTTCTGCGGACGCGCAGGTTTACGAGGCTTTTATCGTTTCATTGTGTCGGGAATCCCGCCAATCCACTCGCTACTTTATTGTACGCCGCCTGATCCTTTCGTTCTTGTTTTCCTGGGGAAATTATGTAGGGTAATGGGTGACTGTACTTTATTTGAATATTATTCCTAATTTATCATCACTGCGGATTTGATGCATTTATGACAAAAATAAGCAGGAGAAATTTAAAACAGTTTAAATTTGAAACACTTCATTTCTAAACCCTCATCCGTCCCTCGTGTCAATTTGGTGCAGTTTTCGCGAATTAAGGTGTACTGTTCTGTTATTTGTCGGTAAATTCGCCCGAAACTCTGCGACTCTTATTTTTTTAATGCGAAACACATATGCTTGGCATTGTTCATGGAAAATAATGATGTCAAAACTGCAAGTCAAATTTGTTACGAAAGAGTCCCTGTGTGTCAATATGGCACATGTACTCTTACGTACTGTAGCGAAGTTTTTCAATGATCATTATTTCAATGACAAATTTATACGGCATTCGAAAATTGAAGGAAAATTGATTTCTTCTAAATTAGAAGAAAACGTATTACTCATATAGTATGGAAATTTGCACGGGACGCGATCGAAACTGCCACACATAAGTAAAGCAGGGTCAACGCGTAGTGCTACAATTAGTTGAAGGTTTGGTGGACGCAATGTTACGTGTGACAATTTTTTTCACACGAATTAGCAACTATATTACAAAAACAAAAGATGACGCTTGTAGGGACCACACGAAAATATAGAAAAGAAATTCCACAAATTTTACTCGATATGAAGAAGAAGCCACTTTATCATTCGGAATTTGTTTTTGATTACATGCTAAAAGGTACAATGGCATCTCATGTGACAAAAAGAAGACGATCTCCTCGATGATATGGAGATGGTGGGCACATACAGATGTAAGCGCAAAACAAATAGATAGCCAATGGAAATTTTTGCTAATATGTTAGATATATCAGCATGCAATGCTTTTATAATATTTACTTCACTCAATGCAACGTGGAATAAAAATAAAAGATATCGCCGACACCTTTTTTCGATTGAAATTGGACATTCTTTGGTGCATTCCTATATTACGTTACGCACGCATCTATCGCGAGGATCTAATGCGACTGCGCTTGTTGCACAAATACAGGGTATACCACCAGTGATTGTACCGTCTTGTAGTAATCGTATAATGCATGCTCCTCCAACAAAAAAACGAGCCCGATGTCACATGTGTGAGAAAAAACCAAATGCTAATATACATAGTAGCCGATGTGATTTGTGTAAACCTAGCAGTATGTCCCACACATCGCTTTATTTTATGCGAAAATTGTGCAGAAATTAAGATGCAGATGTTAACGCATCCATTTGAATACAAAAACATCGGAAAATAACTTTTTATCTTGTTATTTCGTCGATATTTTACCATTGTGTCAATTTGACACCGAGGGACAGATTCAGTTCGCGAAATAAGGGACGGATGAGGGTTAAGATTACTAATTGGAGAAGAAAATTTCTATTTAGGGTAACTGTACGGACTTCTGCGGCACCACCAATAGCGTAGCAGAAGGCGACGGTAGAGTGGGGAGACAGTAGAGGGGTAGAGTGGTGCTCATCTAGAACTACAACAAATATATTCGATCTTGTTGTCCTTAAGGAAACTCTAGAAGACAACAAACTAAAAGACCTCCTTAAAACCTGAAGAACAAACTACTGCAACACAAAAATGAGGAGTTGAATGATTCGATAGCAGCAATTATTTGAGCAGCCGCTGTGACTGGAGTTGTACGTTCCGCACAATAGATGCTCAAGAGACAAACACACTGCCAAGGTTGAACGTACGGCTGTTGAAGAGCGCTTCGTCTATTTCGGTCACCATTAAATTCCCCGGACCCTTCTTCAGGCTAGGCAGCGACTGATGTACCGTTCTATTCTTCCTAAACTGCTTGGACCGTGTTTCTCGATCGACGGGTGCATCCGCGCCGTAGAAAATAGCCAGCAAAACAGAGAACGCCGGAATAAAACCGGCCGAATTTATTCGTGGTCACGAGCAGCACGTGGTCTCGAGTCTCGAGACGTCTACCTTTCTCTCTCTCTTCATCGTTCCTAGCACGAGATTGCGCCGTGCCGCGCGTCGGATTTAATAATCCGCCTCCCACCCCGTCATCCCCCAATTCGTCGAACCCCAGATTCGGTGGCTTAAATATGCAACGAACGATTTCTGAATGCGAAATCCCCGAAGAAACTCGACGCCACCAGATGAAGAATCGACGACTCCCGGTCTTTTCATTGACTCACCCCTCTCACCCCCACCTAGCCACACCCTACGAACTCGATTATCTCTGAAATTAATCGGTGAAAATTAAATCCAGCCCCAATTACCGTTCGCACGGCCCCTCTTCTCTTAGACGTCCGTATTAATTATGAACTGGTAATTGTCAATCGACGCCGTGTCGGTCTCTAGGCAATGGGAGCGAGATGAATTCACGGTCGCATAACGGTCTCGCACAGCCGGGGATGATAGTGCGCAATTAATTATGCCAATTAACTCTCCGGTTTATCTGAATGCGCGATAGTAGTGCTAGTTTATGTCTTTGTCCCGCAGTCTTCGAGTTCCATTGGAGACGACACGAACGGCTTAATATTTAATAACGCTGAATTGACAACTCTCCGCGGGCAAGTTGTCGGTTATTTTTATTATTTATGACGAAAATGAAATGATGCAATTTAAGACAGTACAAATATTAGAAGAATTTCAAAATACCATCATGTTATTTCCAACCTATCAAACATATTAACCGAGAAAATCAATTTCTATTTTACTCGTTTCTTGCAATTCAGGTACAACATTGCTATTTTGCATAAAGATTCGCTGCCTATTTATCACGGTATCATTAAACTGCGAATCTCCATGCAGAATAAAAATTGTTCGCCCGAATTTCAACGAACTGGAGTGCACAACAGGAGTTAAATTCTACTAGTGTTTCTATTATTTTGCATTACGCCTACTCATTTCATAAATTCCTCATATAACTCGTGCATAAATTTCATAGTTCAATTATTCAATTTAGAACCCTTTGCGAAAGGGTGAGTCTGGATTGCAGAACTGAAGCTTGGATTCCTCGCACTAGAATTGAAAGTTCCATCATGTTCTCGTCGAATCGTATACCCTTACATTCCGAAAAGCTGAAAATTGTTCTTCCGAGTGAAAGTTCGGCGCACGCGTCCGAAATCGTGAATTCCTTAAACGATTCTATCCCGTCCAAAAAGATTCTGATCTTACCTGATGATGTGCTGGTTGGTGGACTGCAGCAGAATCGTGGTGTACTTGGTGATGAGCATCGTTCGGTCTCGGGATCCACGGTCGATCGACGGAGCACGATGATCTTTGGGGCGACGCTCTGCTGCCGAGTCACTGGTCTGATTCACAGACAGTCGGGTAACACGACCCTCGCTCGGTGACGACGTCCGCGGACCGGGAGCCCGCACTCGTTTCGCATAAATCGCGGCTACGAAAATCGAGCAAAACCGGCCGCGTGGATGCCGCGGAAATTCTTCCGACTATATTTAGCGGTCATATTTCCAGCGCACAAAGCGATCCGAACCGTTCCTTTCCGTTCGGTTCTTTTCAGAACGGTTTCGCCGTTCGCGATGAACACACCTTGACGTCACCGACGGTGATTGTACGTCTGGGATCAGTCTCCGCACGTGAATAACAATCACTCGTGACCACCTCAACACTTGGACGCGAAGAATGTCTTCTTCGGAACAAAGAACCTCGACCACAACTTCGCGCACCAGCCTCTCGATCGTTTCTCTTCAAGATCCGATCGAGAGCTCCTCTACTTCGATCTCCCACGGGTACTGTGAAAGAACAGGCTCTCGCGTTTACGCGTTACGATCAATATTCTTGATTACTCGGCTCCTGTATCCGTTCCCCATTCAAGCTACTTGTCGAGCGCGGAAACGTCACGAACATGAACCCGGCTTTCTCGAAATCGTTTCTCCTTATCAAGCCGGCGATTCCCAGCGAGCACCTATCTCCCCTTGCCCTCTTTAAAGACGCATACCATCCGTTTACGACGAAAACTGACGTCACCCGCTGCGCCAGAGAACGATCCCAGCTCCCTTCTTCGCCTGCTTCGCCAACCACAGACGACGCTTATCAACGTCAAGCTTTATTGTTCCTCGCCTTTGTTGATATTCCGGAGCAGCTGCTCCTCCCAGGAAAAGGCGGTTCGAACGGTCAGGTGTTCGCGATGCTCTCGTCTCGCGTTCAACTCGGGAACGCGAGTCTCAAGGTTCTGCGACACCGGTTAGGCATGACTGATAGCGGCAGGTGCGACGATCCGTTCGAACGCCGGCGAAACGCGGCGCCACTATTCTATTATTACCTGTTGCAGAATTTCGCTAGTCTTGACGCTGGTCAGGCATGCAGTCCCGGCGATCTTTCCGGTTTGTGGAGGAAATATCGGATAAGGGAACGCCAGGGAAAATCGAGAGCACCTACGGTGCAGGTAGCGAAGAACTAGAGTTCCAGTGACGCTCGCAGTGTCAAGGTCTTTGAGATTAGAATCATTTTTCAGTATATATGTAGCATTTTCCTACATGTATTTGAACTTCTCCCTCGAGGAGATATTTTCACCAGCCTTTTCTCGGTCTTCGCTTTCCACAAGAGGCAATGGAGTCGTCCGTCTCCTCAGCTGTTCGTCGATAATTTATCGCAGTCATTGAACAAGCCAGTTCTCAAGGAGCCAGCAGTCAGCGAGGATTAGCACAATGTTAGTGATCCAGCCGACAAGGTTAGCGTACCGCAAGCTTCCACTCGAAAAGCTGCGGACGGTGGGCAGGTGGCCGGCAACTGGTTCACGGTGTTCGACAGGAGCGGCCGCCGGTCCTCGTCAGCCAGCTCGCTCGGAAGTGATCTATTCAATAAACATTCCTGGCCAGCTCTCGGGCTTAATCGGTGTCAACGAAGGACAGGCGACGCGACGCACGCGAACGATAAACTCCGTCGCGTTTATCGATGACGCGTGCGTTTCTAGAAGCGCTGTTCTCGGGTCGAGCGAAAGAGAAGCTACAGGCTAGAGCCTCGCACGAGAACTGTCGCCCGTGGACAATACATTCGTAATGACTCCGCCCGAGCCAGACCCCCGGAGATGACCTCGGATATCGTCGGCTCCTATCTTACCTCGTAAACCGGCAACGACTCTCTCGGTCCAAGCTCTCGATCACGAAGCAATACGTCCGTATCGATCCCACTGAATCGAGACCGACAGACTTCTCTTCATTCGGAAGCCGAGTTTCCGTTGCGCCGTCTTCTTCTCGCGGAGGATCGAGTCTAGATCGCTGATCGACCGTCCCCGACTCGCGGCTCTCCGCTTCGAATTGATTTCATGCTCGATCGCGCTCGAGTCTGGGTCATCCGCGGTAACTTTCGAACACGCTCCAGCCCCGGAAACACGCAGGGCCGAGGACGCGGTTATTCTAGCAGGCTCCGGGGAACGGTCGCGACGCCATTCGCGTGGATCATCGCCGAGGGATCACGCCGAATTTCTCCTCTCGCTTCTCCGAGCTCCTTCAGAAGAAAGATCGATCAATCAGTGATATCGATTACCGTCAGGCCAACAAAGAAACAGGAAAGAGAGGATCGGAATTTCTGTGTGTACATCTCGCGTCAACTTTCACACTCGGATCCACGGCGCCAACAGCCTCTCCCAATCGAGCATTTCGACGTCAATCAATAGTATCGATTACTGTCAGGCCAACAAAGAAACAGGAAAGGGAGGATCGGAATTTCACGAGTCGATTCGACTGAGATTCTGCGTGCACATCTCGCGTCAACTTTCACACTCGGATCCACGGCGCCGGTAGCCTCTGCCAGCCAAGGTTGCTCGATTAACTGTACCCCGTTTCGATATCGATCACTGTCTACTTCGGGGAGGAACAAATGAAATCGGTATTCCGATCAGTCGAATTTTACTAGCACTTTCACACTCCCGGTAGACCGTGTTCATCCGACCAGAAGCTTCTCCCGAAGTCGTGGAGCAACAGGATATTGTCCGGTAGGTCCGCGTCGAAACGTGCCGAGCGGTACCGGAATCCGGAAGGTTGTCGGGAGAGTCCAGTGACCTTGAGAGCGAGGTGTCCGATCGAGGAACCGCGATCCCGAATATCCTCGGTCGATCCTCCGGCGGAGGATTGTTCGTAGACGGGCCAGACAAAGGGATTCGAATGTGCTGCCTGGCTGCCGGTCGCGAATGGACTGCGGCACCACCGTAGCTTAAACACTATAGTCGAGACTGCACTGCGTGGACTTTAGCTGCAGCACACCGTGGCTCTCCGTCCGCTTACGCGGCCGCGACCGCCTATAGTCCTCTATCCGCCAGCGTTGTGTATGCTGGGAATATAGTTGGGTACTGTACACGTATAGGTGGATATATCGCGCGGCGGGCCTCTCGATCCTTGCTCGAGGAGAGTTTCGAGAGTGACGGAGGAGAGGACGAAGGTTCCTTCGGCTTCGGCTTCGGCTACCTCCTCGTTCTCTCGGCGGCCACGTGTGCGTCGGGTTCCCTCGCTGCACACGCCCGCCCGTGACTCTGCTCAACTCTGTTGCAGGGGGGACTGCACTCTCAGGGAGTGCGCGCACCGCACACTCTGTGCATGTACACCGGAGTCACCAACGGAACAAGCACGTAGCCACATCGACTATGCGACGCCTACTCGGCCCGGCCAGGTGGGGGTGCTAACAGTTTCGTGAGATCCAGGAACACACCAGGTTCCGAGCGGATTTTCAGCGGAACCCACGGATTTTTAACCCTGCGAGGAGGGAACGCTCGCGGAATACCTTTTGACCCACTTTTCACGCTTCGATGTGTGCATCTATAGGGTGGCCCCGGTTACTTTGACCCTACGCGGTCTACAGGTGAACGCGAAATTGTACGTACAGCTTGTCAAATCTAGCTGTGCGGCTGACCAAAACATAGGAATGGGCAAACACATACAAAGATTTCCCCTTGCGGGAGACATTTAGCCGCACAGCTAGATTTGACAAGTTGTACCCATGGAATTGAACTAGTCGTTAGGGATGCGATCAAATTCAATATGTACTCACGAATCCGAGTCAAGTTCAATAACCAAGTTTCATTTCATGGGTTTCGATTACTACTTAAAAGCAATAGAAGTTTCAATGATTATACTTGAAAAGTATTCATTGTATACAAGTAGTTGTCGAACCTCGGAATGAGTACTTACAAGTTTCGGAAAGATACTTATAAATACTTCAATGTTGAAAGTAATCGAAACTTTCACAAGTAGTACTCGAATCTTGGAAATCAAAACTGCATATGTAGTAGGTTTTAAGCACTTTCTTTATTAAATTCGTAACTATTTAAAAATAATATTTCATTTACAATACTTGATTTTATCCTATTTCTTTTTTTATCCATGATGTTTCTTGCTTTTGAAAAATCTCTTTCTGAAGTGGCTACTATACAAAGATTATTATCACGTGCAATTTTTGATAAAAAGGGGTATTTGATTGAATTTTCACGCCAAAATAATAACGGGTCTTCTTTGCGTTCTAAATATTGTGATTTTCGATAATTTTCCACTTCTAAAACAGCAGACGATCAGATAGGTATCGTATTGTTTGTAACTGCTATTTCATTGTCAAAGGATGACCAAATTGATAATTCGCTATCGTGCCGATTTTCGGACATCTGCGTCTGTGAACTATCACATGTCGTAGATGAATTATCATTATTAATATAATTAGTGGCTATATTAGTCAAGGCATCCCGTGCTCGAGGGATAGATTTATCTTTAGAAAAAGCTAATGTTTTGAATCGTGGATCCAATAATGCAGTCAACATATACAAATGATTGTTCTCGTCATCACCTAGATAATGTTCGATATAATATATCAGTTTTTGTCGCAAAGTACATTCCAAATTACAATCATCGGTAGAAGCATGTAAAATTATGAGGCCCGTTTTCTCTCTCATCTCCACAGCATGTTTACAAAAAAAAAAGTAAACAGACGCCGCGGCGGAACAGCCTTACGTTGCCACGGAGCGTGCAAGAATACGGAAATTCGTAACGACATTCATAAAAATTTCGAAAGTTTCGAAACTGTTCGACCAAGATTTGAGTATACCTGCAAGTATTATTTACGTTTGCCACAGTACTTGTAAAGCGTTCGAAACTGTCTGGCAATGGTTCGAGTATACTTGGGAGTACTATATTTTTTTTTCGAAGTACTTACAGAGAGTTCGAATTCCATCAATCAAGGTTCGAACCTGTTTGCGAGGTACTTGATCCCATCCCTACTAATCGTAGAGATACGATGAACCTAGTTCGTCTTATAAGTGTATTTGCAAAATATTGACGGTAACCTCGGAAATCATGAAAAAAAGAGGTGTCAGAAAAATGTCCCCCCCAAATGTGAAAAATTTCACCGACCTGTTTTCAACCCATTTTCTCTTAAAGTAGCATTTTCGCAACCGCGTTTGTATCGTTCTGCAGCCATTTCCACCTTTTCTGTTTAATTTTGGATCCTTACCTGCAAAAAACAAAGAAAAAAGCTTTTAGGACAATATACAAGTTTTTCTTAAATCAATCAAAAAATGTAATACTTCATTGTTTTTATTCTATGTCATTTATACGATTAAAAACTATTAAAATTATAGTTGTCCACTATTTTCAGCCTATCTTCGTCATTTTATTCGACGATTTTCACAATTTTTAATAGCTTATTACCCAAAAACCAATTAATCAATTTTGATGAAATTATCAGCATGTATATAACTTATATGAATCTACAAAACACATTTTATAAAATTTGGTGACGATCCCAAATAAAAAGGTTCTGGTGTTTTGTTCATAATTCAGTTCATTTATAGAAAAGTTATTCCGACTTAAAGTGCGTGCAATCAATTATGACGCCGACTGTAGCCGCTGTCCGACATTAGGCTAACTCCCACTACACGCGAATGGGAAAAAGCGTGTGAAGTGTGCGGCTTAACTGTCACTTGAACCACCAAATTATCTAATTTGTACCCGTTGGTTGAACAGGGCCTGTAGGTAGGCGGGGATATTTATTTTCTCGCGGCGAAACGACCGGTTATTAATCGCACGATTTTCCCCGGGCCGCGTTGTCCAACACGACCGCATTTAATGCCGAGAAATTGAAACCGTCTCGCCTAAGAAGCTTACGATAAATTACGCGTATTACGTACCGCTCATCGTTGCGGCTGGAATTTTAACGAACCGAGGCTGTTTTTGCAGCGCGCTGCTTTATCAGCTTCACCCACGGAATCGTTTCTGTGAACCCGCGAAAAACTCTTCACCCTCTCCCGGCGAATTGGAAAATTATTCTTAATTATGGAACGCACGCGCGCATCCCGCCTATGCGTGATTATGTTAAACCCTCTGTATCCGGATAATCGAGTCTCGTTTCTATTCCTCTTCTCTTTTCTCGTTCGGCGGTCGCGCGAAATCAGATCGATCGGCGAAAGGTTGCCGCAATTTGTCAGCCGTCGGACACTTCCTCCTCGATATTACCTGTAGCGTCGACACAATTTGAATAATCGGAGAATAGACAGGTGGATAGTACGCTCAAACGAGAAATTAATTCGTTAGTATCCATTATCTGCTATTAGCGGGCACCGTCACTTACGAGAACATACATTAATATGAATGGTATAAAAAAGAATGTGACGTAGCAAACGCTTCAGAGGATTTAGAAAATGTTTTTCCGAACTTGGATGACCTTGAATTGTGTCGTACACGAATGAATTTGTCGTGACACTCGCTTCCAAATGATATAAAACAACAACTAGTATTTCATTTGAGACATTGAGGGGGACCTTCATTTCTGACAAAAATAGTGCAATCCCAAAAATGTTACATGCGCCATTACGTTGCTTGCAAACAACGTTATTATTTGTTTCATTTTATTTTTTATTAATATGCAGGGTGAGTCACCTAACGTTTGTACCTCGAATATCTTTGTTGTTTGTCACCTTCATTTTGTAAAATGGAACCACCCTTTTTTGAGAAACTGCAAGTCTCAGTCGTAATAAACGTATTCTGCTTTCATAAGCTGTGACGACCTTGAACAATTATTGTCATTGAATTCCTAATGAGAGGGACTATCAATGTAGGTGTTTAAAAAAAGGGTGGTTCCATTTAAAAAAACGAAGGTGACCTTGATATCTAAAAAAAAAATGACATAAGAACAACAATTTTTTTGTATCGTGTGAGCTCCATTTTAACCATTCAACTTTGTCCCCAAGACATTTAATGCATCTTTGAAAACAACAAAGATGTTTCGAGGTACAAACTTTAGACTTATCCTGTACACTATTTACAAGAAAAACGCTGGCGTCAACCTGGATTTATTATTGCAGAAATGGGCGTGCAATGATCGCTGTAAATCAAGCAGAAAATGATTGAAAAGTGATATATACTATACGTATTCTCGTATGTGGCACATTACACAGAGTCACTTTATATTTCTAGTTCTAACCCGTACGGAGCAGCTTGTCGATGACAAGAACATGCTCGCGGATACTCAATTTACAGAACCCAAAGAAACCGTCTAAACACTGACAATTCCGTTCTAAATTGACGTTAGACATCGCCGATACGAGTAATCGAGCCTGGACGTTTAGACACTCGATATTGAACCTAGATATACCGGTATTCTCCTAAGCGTCCTTTTAAATATAATTTTCCCGAGTAATGACCGACTTCGAATCTGGTTGTAAAAGGAACTGGTATCGAGTATTATGAATCGGAACATTATCTGTAGCGGAAATCGGCGCTTAACGATCTGACTAAGTGACTGGGCGATTAAGAGATAAGAAAAATTACGACTGTCCGCGGGACGAGTCGGTGCACGGAACGCTCCTATATAAAATGGAGATTGCTTTTACACTTCCCGTTTTTTGTCCTGGGGGAGCTTATTTCGAACAATGTCCCGGGGAACGATTTTCAACGGCGCCGATTCCCGCGGAAATGAAGTTCTCCGAGCGGACTATAAAACGCAATTAGAGGTCGTTTCAGGGCGGCGCGGAAAGAGAAAAGTGGCACCGGACGAATTTTGCACGCCGGTGTGTTGCAGTAACCCGTTAAGGCCTGATCTACACCGTGTGACAAAATGGTGGCACATCTTGAAGTATATCAAATTCAAAGGTGACTGCGACACAAACTGAATACAATCTAGAAATTGCACCATTACGAATTTGATAAAATACTTCCTTTTAATTAAAAGTCAAGCTGATCTTCATCTTCTTAAATGGCGCTATTGTATATCTGACTGCATAATTTTGTAGACGATTTCAAGGCGAATTCAATGACCTGCTGCACTATGACCTTGACTTGACCTTGAATTAAGAAATTGGTATAAAACAGACTTGGGCTTTAATCGATTAAAATTTTAATCATGATTGATTGATTAATGTGTTCGATTAAAAAAAGAAATTGTCGAAAAATCGACGAAAAATCGACGATTGATTCAATCGACTTATGAAGTTAATCGTCAATGGTTGATTAAATGAAGAAATCGTCAAAAATCGGCGATTGATTCAATCGATTGATGTAATCGTCAAACGTTGATTTAAAAAAGGAATCATCGAACAATCGGATGATTTAATCAATTGTTGAAGTTAATCGCCTCACAGTCTATCCATAAATTGTAATAAGGAGGGAGAGAGAGACCGAGAGAGGGAGCAGAGAGCGTATTCGATAAAGCAGGACACCTAAATATCTCCGTTACTTTTCGTTGTACGAAAAAACTTCTTAGGACAAAGTTACACGGTTTAAAGGGCCACATGTAACGGTGTGAGGGAAAACAAAATTTCAAGGTCATTTTTATGAGATTTCAAGGTTATCGATGTTTTTTTAAATGGAATGAGGTATTTTTTAATACATCAATCGATGCAGCTGGACATTCGTTATAAAAATGTACTAACCTATGTATGTCGAAAAGTTAGTAGTTCAGGAGATATTTCAATTGAAATAACTCTAAAATACCATTACTGTCGTACGAAGGCGTTAGTGTTTACTTACTTGTGTAACATCTTAGCACGACAGTAATGGTATTTTAGAGTTATTTCAATTGAAATATCTCCTGAACTACTAACTTTTCGACATACATAGGTTAGTACATTTTTATAACGAATGTCCAGCTGCATCGATTGATGTATTAAAAAATACCTCATTCCATTTAAAAAACATCGATAACCTTGAAATCTCATAAAAATGACCTTGAAATTTTGTTTTCCCTTACACCGTTATATGTGGTCCTTCAAACAGTGTAACTTTATCCTACGAAGTTTTTTTGTACAACGAAAAGTAACGGAGATATTTAGGTGTCCTGCTTTATCGAATTCACCCTGTATATTTCAACAAAAACATGGTCGTAGCTTTCCAGGAATAATAACTTCAAACATAAAAGCACGTAAACAGAGTTTGTATTATAGACCAAATGACAATACAGCTAAACTCAGTTTATATTTTTTTCAGTATTCATACAGTTCTGATTACGTATTTCATTTCGAAATTTCAGCAGTTAATCATTAATCAATGATCCAATTCACGATTAATAATCGTTAATCGCAATTAACGACTAAAGTAGAAATTTAAGCGTTAACCACAATTAACTATTAATAAGTATTTAATCGTTAACCGCAATTAACGATTAATAAGTATTTAATCGTTAACCACCACAATTAACGACTAAACGAGGCGATTAATTGTTAATTGCGATTAACGATTGAAGTAGAAATTTAGTCGTCAATCATTGATTAAATTTTTGCGCAACCCTGGTATAAAATAGCGTCTCTTCTTGTGCATTAATGCCTTATCATTTCTTCAATCTCTTAAAAAGTAATTTGTACATACCCTGTACATACAGGGCGGTCAATATGTTTTCTTAAATAACAGTATTGTATATCTGTCTCTATGGTTTTGAATTGCAGCCCATCCTGTATGTACAGGGCGGTCAATAAGTTTTCTTAAATATGTAGCAGCATTGTATATCTGACGGCATAGTTTTGAATTGCAGATCGCCCTGTATATACAGAGACGTCAATAAGTTTTCAACATCTTTTTTTGTATGAAAATAGGGCTCGAACGGTTTAACATTCAATCATTAAGTGTGCTATTAGTATAAACATGACAATGCAACAATTTACTAGGTATTCCGATACACGTTAAATAATGATTAGCTCTTTTAATAGATTTTCAGCGGCGATTCCGGCGAAAATGAAGTTCTCCGAGCGGGCTATAAAACGCAATTAGAGGTCGTTTCACGGCGGCGCGGAAAGAGAAGTGGCACCGGACGAAGTTTCGAAACTGCTACGTGCAGATAAACAGTTTATCCATTGAACGTGAGCGCAGCGTTGTGGACGCGGATGTGACGGGAACGGAGTGCGACGGCTTCTGTTATTCGTCGAGATCCATTGCATTCAGGGAGTCAGAAATAGAAACGCGTGCTTATTGCCTCGGGGAATATCGCGTATCAGGGGAAAGGCTGAATGATAGAATGAATCAATAAATAGCTACTTGTGTCAGGCTTTATGTTTCTTTCCTCGAGGTTTCCTTTAAGTTTGTCTAGTGACTTTATTACTGAGCGTGGCTTGAACTTCGCTAGACGATTTTGACGGACGCCATTCAGCGGAAAATCAGCCAGCAGTTAATTTTAATTGGCGTAAGCGTTCTGATTCACTTCAAAAATTCTTTTAAAATACTTTATTGAATATTATAACGAGCAAAATATTTTTACGACGATAGAATTATGATAAATGTAATTACGGTAAAGGACGCGAAACTATTATAAACTTTTATTATACACCCTTTTCCGCCGGATGTTTACCACTACGGACGCATTTTTCGAGATTACCGATTCGACGTCGCTCGATACCAACGTTACTATGAAAATCCAGAGGCGTGAAACGCTCGCGAGCTATTCGGCCGGAAATTTGCGGCTGCGATAATCTCGCTCGTCTGCGTTGCATCGTTGCCGATGGCGACCAACGCCGCCAGTGCAGTTTGCATCGGGCCGCTTGCACCAGCCAGATAGCCGCATTAGCGCGAACAAAAACGCGCCGATTTTACCGCGTGCTGCTCTGTTGACTCGATTGTCTACGCGCCCCCCTTTTTCCAACCCGATCGCCTATTAAATCATCGACCCGCTCTTTTCGTGCTCTCGCGCGTGAGATTGATGCGGGCGCGTTATTCACCGAGATATGGCTCTGCTAGAGACAGTCTCTGATTGAAATTTCGGCCGTGCGATAAGCCGACCGGCAGCTTCGACTCTCATTGTTCGATTTTTGTTCATCATAGTCGTTTTATGAAACAATACGATTTTCTTCGGGCTTTTCATTTTCAACAAATCATTTTCTGGTTTCCTAGTATTCTGGTTTATTTTCAATAAATAATTGTAAAATATGCGTGTGTACCTTCCCTTTACAATTCCTTTCTTTATTTTCACCCCCTATCGTCTAATTTATTCCTCCACTCCTACCTTTTCACACTCTAATCCTTCTATCCATCTTTTCCCTCTTTCATTCACACTTTCCATCCTGCTTTTCCTGTCCCTCTCTATTCCTTTCTTCTCTCCGTTTTCAGCTAGTATCTTTTTTAACTTCCCCCGTATCCCTTCTTCATCCCTGCATCTTTCCACTTGTAAAATATCTTATGAAAAGAATTTCTTTTGTGTGATATTTTGGCACTAACACAATAGTTTCCAAGATATTGAATAAAGTATGTTTTTGATCGACAATTTTGAGGGCTGTTTTCAGCACTTCGCGGAATATATTTTTCTAAGAATTACCTCTCACCAAAAGTTCATTAAAATCAGCTTGTATAAATTTAATATGTTCAAGTTTCAGAAACATCTGGTAATATTTTCATTTTTTGCCACCTTGTGGGAGTTCCTTAGCTCACTGTACACTGTTCTGAAAGTTACAGTGAAGGAACATAAACATCCGTAGCCTACATATCGCTTATCGTGGAACGTTCCCAAGAACGCGCATACCTGTTTGCAATACTCTCGATCGAGTCGCCCGGTGGTAGGACCACGCGGGTAACAGCCTCGCGTAGTTATGTACCTGCGTAGGTATGCGCTCGATTGCCCACACGACAAAGCGGAACACATCACGCGTGAAAATAACCAGGAGATTAATACGTTCGCGCGAACCGGCCTTTCCTCGCGACTGTTATCTCGCCACGTTTTCCCGTCACGTTCCGTCACGCCTCCGCTCGACCTCCGTCCACCTCGCCGGCGAAAAACAGAGGAATCGCGACAAGGTGGTCCCTGTCCTACCTGAAAATAATTTACCGAGGCCATCGTTCCATAAACGTTGACGGTGAAACGGGGATGATTCATCAGTAGACTGCGGATCTTTATGCGAAATAAAAATTGTCTGCATCGATTGCAAAAGATAGAAACCAAATTGAATGTTCTTTCTTCCCTTAATCATTTTAATAGAGGAAACATCTAGGTGCACAGTAGTGCACCAGCCAAGTTCTCGCACTACCTTCTTTTACACGATACAACTTAGCCGTTGTTTAGAGACTTATAACTCGGTACTGGAGGCAGATGGAGAGATGAAATTTCGTACACTTGTTAAATGCTATTATGTCTCAATATTGACAAAATATTAATTTTCCAACATTAGTAGGTTCCGAGATATAGGACCTCAAAAATAGCTAAATTTGTCACTGACTGACTGACTGACAGATCATCAAAACCTTTTGGGTACTTCCCATTGACCTACAAGCTTGAAATTTGGTACAAAGGTCCACCATAATAAACACTCGAAGGAATAATTATGAAAGTTTGAAATTTGACACCTTAAAGGGGTTGTATTGAAAAAAAACATTACGAAATAGGTACGTAGGATAGAACATAGCAGCATAACATACATAAGTATACGTCTTATTAGCTTCGAAGTCGCAACAAATACTGATGAAAAAAACAATCGCTCTAACGTAAACAAAAGAAACTGCACCGAGCATCGTCTATAGCGGAGGGGGGCAAACGGATCCGAGCGGTCGCTGGCAGAGTGTTAATCTTCGATACATTGAATTTGGATTTTGTCTTGCAGATTAAAAAAGAATTTTTTGTCTTTGATACCTACTTGATAATTGATGAAATTTCAACAAAAATTGATGAAATCCCAACAAAAACATCCTGTAAACAGGAGCCGAGTTCCTATGGCCGTAAAAAGTTGTGAGATCAAACGAAATACGGCCAAGTTCGTTAGCTTAGAAATACCTCTTGCAATACTGAAAAAAGCGTTTGTAAAAATTAGTTTAAAAGAACGCTATTTAATTTTAAAGAGTTACATGGAGGGCTAAATTATTCAAACTTGGCTGTTACTTTTTAAACCAATGGCCATAAAAGGTATTAGGTAGCGGCCAAGTTTGAATAATTTAGCCCTCCATGTAACGCTTTAAAAATTAAATAGCGTTCTTTTAAACTAATTTTTACAAACGCTTTTTTCAGTATTGCAAGAGGTATTTCTAAGCTAACGAACTTGGCCGTATTTTGTTTGATCTCACAACTTTTTACGGCCACAGAAACTTGGCTCCGGTTTACAGGAGGTTTTTGTTAAGATCATACATTGACTTCTTCAGTTTTTAAAATTTTCCGACAATTTTCAATTTCATCTACTGAATTCTGCTGTAAATGCATGAAGAGCCGCAGTCTAATAATCATTAACAAGTTTCTAGTTGTAGCAACGTTTCAAATTTCTTGTTAATGAACCAACTATAATAATGGTAGGCCCCACGTTGGATATTCGCTGGCAAATTGTCATAAATTTGGTTGTAGGCCAAAACCACCAACCGTATCCCAACCAATTCCCAACCGTTGGCCGACCATAAATTCTACTAGGGAAATGGCTGAGTAACTCACTGTGTAAACCACCAATCAGTGAACAAGTAGGAAAATCGTATCTCTGTCTGTGACCTTGAATGCCCTTGAGTCATGATACGTCCTTGAATGACTTTGGGTTATTTTTATTATAGAAAAAATTGATCGCAAGGAGCCTAAATTCGGCGGCGAAATAAAGGGAGAGCAGATAGAGAGCAAGCTGCGTCGAAGGGAGGGCAACTCCGTCGCATTAAAAACGCGTTTGCGGATCGTGTTCGTTATTGTATGCTAACGACGTGTAATTTGCGACGCAATTTGCACCACGATATTCCCTCGTGATTAATTCATCTCTGCTGTTACGCGATTACGCGTTGTTTATGCTTTCATTCATGATTTCCCGCTCTCCCTAGACGCTGGAGCTATTATATGTCGATCGGATTTGAAAAAAAAATCCAGAAACGTCGATCGATGAACTTGTCAAAGCTACTCTGAACGGTTTCTTGCCGACCCGATGTCTGAGAATTACTGGTCGCGACCACTGGACGTTCCACGAAGGATATTTTCCACGACGGTGAACCTGTTTCGACTTCTCTGTCCGAGCGCGGTTCTATTTAAAGACAATGGTAGCCGTGAACTCGCGTTACGCTCCTCCCTACGATCAATTATACTTTAATTGCCTGTCTCGATAAGTGGACATCTGCTGCGAATTACCAACTTCGTGACTGCTGGACTCGCAGCCCTGTCCGACGGTCCATTCAATCGCTATGAAGCCATTATCTGAATAACAGTTCTGACAATGGATGGCCGAGATTTCAGTCAAAAGTGGAGATGACAATTGCCGAGAGTGCAACGAAGCTTCGTTCCAGACGCTTGTTTTCAGTACTGAACGACCCTTGCACTTTCTTATTCCTGTTAAGCCAATCAGGGATAAAACTGATTTCTGGGTATTCCACTCGTCACACTGTATATGTACATATACGCCCGTAATTATGAAACTGGTCATATAAAGATTGAAAGTTGAGTTTGAATTTAGATTTAAATATGTTCCCATAATTATCAAAGTTATCTTTATTATCTTTGAATTTTAATTAAAAAACGGTACAAAGCTTCGTTCCAATATATCAGTGCGCGACTTCAAAGTTGCCCGGAGCTCTAGAGGATTGATGGTCGGTCGGTTTATTCTTAAACTGAAAAAGCAGTGACGCACCACCGAGTCACCCTACAGGTCGATTGTTAGCCGGCAACAATGACTTTCGATTGAAAAGCTAGACGTCTTGGCCGCTCATCGTGGCTGGCGTCGCCGCGGACGGTTTATTAACGAAACCCTGAACGTTTATTCAAGCCGAGGCTTTTCCTTCTAATTGGATTTCCCCTTCGGCGAAAGGAATTCGCTTATCGACGGATGCGAAGATGTGAGGACCGATTCAAAAGCGATGGCCACGTTCCGGAGGAGTTGAGAGTTCTCGGTTGCTCTCTATCGACGTCCCCCGCGGCACCGCGCAGAAAGCGAAGGAGAAAAAGAATGAAGAACGGCCATCTTGGTGGAAAAAGAATCGGGGGAAATTCGTGAGGATGGATTATTGAGAGCTCGTGAAATCGGAACGGTTTCTAGGGACCTGTCTGCCCAGTCCTCGAGGATTGATCTTGAAGAAAAGAAGTGGATCGAGTCAATTCATTCTTATATCCGCCAACTTCTTTTCTCAAATTTCAATATTTCTTCGGCGAAAGAGAATTCTGGTATGCATACAGTGGCCCACGAAAGTATTCGAACGCCCTTTAAATCGGAATAATTTTTACAATAACTTTTACACGCGTAAAAAATCATTTTTTTACCATTTTTGAGGTAATCTATCATCGAATTCAATAACCGTATGAATAAATAACAACACATTACCGACCGGTGAGTATATTTTGCATAATTTTAAAAAATCTATGATATGGCTAAACACTTGTTAATGGAACCTTCAATAGCAACAGCAATTTTCATTGTAAACTAACAGGTTACCCTCAATAACGTCATCTAATAGATTCATTTGAGATTGCAATGAAAAGAAAATTTCTATGCTTTCTTTGGTACAGCACAACTATTGAAAATCCTATTAATAGGCTTCCGGTAAGTAAAGTGCTAATTTTAGTTTAAAAATTCTACGAACTTTCAACGCCCAGATACAATAAAGTCGCGAAACGAGAACGAATTTCGGTGATCCGGTGATTGGCTTAATCGGATGATCCGATTAGATCGGCTCGCAAATTGTTTCGACGCGTTACATGATCCTGACAGGCGCAGGACGTTACAGAAGATCTAACAGCTTCGCGTGGAACAATAGAGAAACTGATTCATTCATAAAAATGAATTTCTTTTCTCCCGCCACACACTGGTCCACGCGCTCGATCTAGCTGTTCAATTGGTAAAAAAGCAACGTGCCCAAATCGACGTTTATTGAATGTATATTGCTTCCTAAATGTCCATCACATGTATTAAAAATTGTGATTAGAACAAGCATTTAAAAATGAACATTTTATGAATCCTATTTGCCACCGAAAAAATTACCTCTTTTCTTATTGATGCCCTGGAGAATCTTTTTAATAGTATGTGTCCATTTTTGTTGCAAATGAATAGTATTTGTCTATATTTAGAGTATATCTTTTGTACTAAGATTTAATATTTATAATTTATTGAGATAACTATGCTCAATAAACTAAGGAGAATCTTCAAAGTTTTCAATCTTTGGTAAAGGATATCTTTCGAGTTCCTCATCGTCCCTCATTGTATCAAAGTGCATTATTATCAGCGTTCTTTTCTCTATGAAATCATGCAAGAATCACATCCCATTCGGCCCGGTACACAAGTTATTATTGTTTAAAGAGTTATTGTTGTTATCGTTGTTTATACAATAAAAATTATATTTTCGTTTTTTATAATTAATATTATGTTTTTCGCACAGTTTTAAATAAAATATTTTTAAATATGTTTACAAAATCTATTACTTTAAAAATGATTGATTATTGTGTTTATTTAAAACCTGAACCTGATTTATCAGACACTTCCGATAATCTGGGAAAAAATGTTTTAAACAAAACTTAATCAACATTCAGCAGTTTACAAATTTCAATCCAAAAAATTAAAAAAGAAATTTTTAATGCATAAATAATTAAAGTCACCTCGAATTTTTAAAAGCCAATATATATTTTCATCATATCAAACGAATTCAACGACCTAAATTACTATTAGTTCAGTCAACGGAAAGTTGTAGAAGAAAATGAAAGAAACACAATTTTTAACTTTGGGTCTTTGTTTGGACTAGTTAGGAGGTAAACATAATGAAAGTCCCCACTCCTAGGAGGTGAGCGGAGTCCAGGGAAGCACGTAGGAGGTCCACTTTTTCGGTTTTCCGCTTATATCTCGGAAACTATGCGTCCTAGCGATAAGACCATTCTATACAAAATTAAAGCTGACAAAATGTGCCACAAGATTGATTCAATTCAGTTTTTCGCTATCTCGCATAGTTTCCGAGATATCCGCGCTCAAAGTTGACTAATTGTGAAAAAGACATTTTTGCCTCACGTGTTTTGCCTTACTTGACTAGCTAACTCTTCAGTACAATTAGTGAACTTTGAGCGCGGATATCTCGGAAACTATGCGAGATAGCGAAAAACTGAATCGAATCAATCTTGTGGCACATTTTGTCAGCTTTAATTTTGTACGGAATGGTCTTATCGCTAGGACGCATAGTTTCCGAGATATAAGCGGAAAACCGAAAAAGTGGACCTCCTACGTGCCTCCCTGCACTCCGCTCACCTCCTAGGAGTGGGGACTTTCATTATGTTTACCTCCTAACTAGTCCAAACAAAGACCCAAAGTTAAAAATTGTGTTCCTTCAATTTCCCTCTACACCCCCCTTATGAGCATTCATTGACTGGACTGTATACCATTAAACTTTCAAATAGTGCTAAAATATGAATGAACAGTTAGATCGAGCGCGTGGACCGGTGTGCGCCAGAAGGAAGGGAAAAGTCGGAGAACTTTTTCGATGGATCTAACCCTAACGAATCTGGTCGGAGCAGGTTCTCTAGGAGCAGGGATGCGTACCGCGGACTAACCCTAACCCAAACCCGGTTAACCGAGCGAGGTTTCTCTAACCCACACTAACCAGGAGAGAACGGGTCTTAGGGCCCAGAGAGTGCCGGTTAACCCCGCTCGGAACCGGGTTAACCCGCACAGAGCGGGTTAATCGGGTTACTAGTGAGATAAGATAGATACTTCTAGACAGTTTACTTCAGAGTTCAGAGATATACGAATATATGTACATGTATTATGGAAAAAAAGAGATCCCTCAACAAAATTAATAATTCAATTTGGCTTAATGAACTTAATTATTACTAAATATATTTACTTACTTCCCCATCGTGGTTCGATCGCTTGTGGTAGTAAAGAAACATTTGGCATAATAGCAGACAATTCCAAAATATTAACAATTTAAAATAGTGCATTTTCGACGAATGGAAGGATATTAGCCAAAACAGTATTAAAAAATTGTATAAATATTTACCAAACCGAATGATTAAAGTCGTTAGCTGTAAAGGAGGTCATACAAAATATTGAGCATTGATTTTTATCGATTAATTCTGTTATATTTCAAGTTTTTCGTTAAGTGTGCTATCATTTTGTACCTCTATATTTCGTTAATAATTCTACTTTGTTCAATAAAAATAGATAAGTTAATGAAGCTTTGTTTCATTTCATTCATATATGTTGAGAAAGACACTAAAAATATGTGTATAAAAAAAATTGAATTTCCAATGCTTAATAAACAGAAATTACATTAATTTCAAAGTGTGCTATCTTTTCGTCCTGGAGTGTATGTATTAATTGACCAAAAGAAAGTGCACATATTGGGATAAAATAATTATTATTATTAACAATGTAACAATATTATTAACTGCTTCTTAGGCCGTGTTCATATTGAGAGCGGCAAACGGTAGAGCAATTTATTTTTGATTATTATTGCATGAGAAAAATGCAAAAAATATGCACTATGCACAACATATACTGAATGCAAAATTGCAAAATGAAAAATACATTTTTGGAATCATCTAATCATGACATTTTCTGTCCACCTCCCATTTGTCTACCCATTTTTTATAAAAATATGCATTCGCATAAACACCTTTTTTTTTAACGTTGGCCACGACCACACAGGTCGCACCTCGTGGGCCTCATTTTCCTCTTCCACTAAGAAGACTGGCTTTTTCCTCCATAAACGTGACACATAAACCGTTAGTTTGTATTTAAGAACCTGGGACCTACAAATGATGTCTGAAAATCACTTAATTGGGGGGTACTCTAGACGGTCTTCGGTTTAACGTTTTATTGCGGACACGGTAGATACATTGTCAGTGGAGGCGCGGTGGTCTTTACCGGTTTTACGAAGCGACGTTTTACCTTTTACTATTTATTAAGTTGTTGTTATTAGACCTTACCCTTGCGAGTGTTAACTATTTCGGTTTTTTCAATTTTGGCATTATTTCGGTTTCAATACAGCATACTGTCGAGCGGACAGTCGTTGAATTTCGGATGGTGACCGTAGCAGGCAATAAAATAACGAAGCGCTTCGATCCTAACAAAGCATACTGACAAGGGAACATTTTCTGTTGATACAAGTCGATTTTGGTGAAACTTGTGTGAGATATAGTTCTTCGATTTTTTTCGAATTTTCCTCGAAAATTTATATTAAAAAGTTACAAAGGTATTCGTGATCCTACTGTAGTCTTCTGTAACCGAATTAACCGGGTTAACCGAGTTAACCCTAACCCGAACTCGGTTCGGTTCTCCTAACCCGAGTAACCCGCCTAACCCGGTTACAGGAGATTTCTGTAACCCGGCTAACCGGGTTACTCGGGTTACAAAACCCGAACCGGGTTCGGGTTAGGATTCGCATCCCTGTCTAGGAGGCCCAACGAGGCCCTCGGAAAAGGAGAGGTCTGAGGAAAGCAAAACGTGAGTACGGGTAGTGAATCTGCTCGGCCTGGAGTGCCTCTAATTGCTTTCTCGGGACGATTAGCGAACAAAGAAGGCACAGTGGGACGGCTATTTGTGGAAACCGGCCAACCGGCCGAGCGGTTTACGCTCGACCTTCACTTGCCGACGGCAAAACTCGGAGAACGGCTCCCGGTTTCTCGCGAAGGTTGCTGCCGCGCGCGCCGAGAGGCCTCTCCGGTCTCTCTCTCACTCTCCCTCTTCTCTCTCCTTCATCCTCTTCCGCCGATTTTTCTCTGGGATCCTGTTCCACCCGACGCGACATCCACAAGAAAACAATCGCCGCGGATAGAAGACTTTCCGTGCGTCGCGTCGTCGGACAGGACGCGACGTTGAGAAGGTTGACTGGTATCCTTGCGACGCGACGTGATTCGCGATCGATCCGGTCGAGTTCGATGCCTGCCGATCGAACCGACAGATAAAGCGATTCTGTTAGCGAGTCGTTGACTCCACGCCCTCTCCGAATGGAGAACAAGGATAATTGCTCGGTTTTGTTTCACCGGGATCGTGACTGGTTCGGATCGCGAGTACGTGCGTAGAAAATAGATCTGCCGAATCGGGGAATGAAGGAAATTCACTCTTACGATCTTCGGAGAGAAACGCCGGGTCGTCTTCGACCCGTCGTCTGCCTTCCACGATGTTTGTAGTTTGAATCACTGAGAGTTTAGACGTGACGTGTGCTACGAATCATCTTCCAGCTGTTTGTGTAACAATTATTATTAGACTACGCATCTTTATGGAAAATAAACATGTCTTAGCTGAATCGCAACAAACTGGAGTGAAGTAGAAGTTTATTTTCTTCCCTATTATTTTTAGTAGGTTGAGAATAGTATAACAGTATAATATTAGATTTTCGAAACAAAAAGGTAAGTTCACTTCTCACACGCTGCGTAGAAAACTTTGTTGAGGAGAACGAATAATAGATTTCGAAGGTTCCAGCTTTAAAGTGAGACTAGAACGAATGTTCTGCGACGTTGCAACACTTTGACCAATCCGCGAAGAAAAATTTGGTGATCCTACAAATTTTGCGCGCCAGTGAGTTAACTAGATTACTCATTCGATCTGTATGCAGAATTGAATCCCCGCATACCGGAGATAACGCGTATCAACTTGCCATAGGAATCCCAGAAATCGTGGTGTTTGCTTTTCCACGAGTTCGTGTTGCTGTTAGTGTCACGTTTCGAGCGTCGCGTCGTCGTCTACCTGGCGCCCGTTCGCGCATTCGTGTTTCCAAACACGAGAGCATTACCGGCGAGAAAATAGAGCAGTGTGCTAATGGCGACGTTTCGAGAAAAGAAACGAAAGAACCCGTTCCTTTTTACTTGTCGACAATTCGCCGGTTCCATCGTTGGCGATAAAAGCTGCTGTAATGTAGTCGAGTCGCCTTGCTCTTCCAGTAGCCGGGACGCATTTAACAACGAGCGGAGAACGACTCGGTGGCAGACGCAATCTCTCGTGAATTCAGGGCCCTATTAGCCCCTATCTGATCCGCGGAATCGTAGCTCAGGGTTTCTTCCTCGGTTTAAACGGCCGGCTAATGAAAGCCTCCCCGGCGACGGTGAATGGAGCCGAGGGAGTGTGCGAAATCGGCGAGAGAAGCGGACAATTAATTTTACGAGCGGAGCAAATGGAACCCATCGACGAATAGCGATCGTGCACACGCTGTGCGCTGCACAGGCGTCATTGCCGCGCAATATGTATCGTATTTTATCGCCGGTATGGACGCGGACCACGACCACTACGCCCTTACAATCTATAACTGTCGCGTAATAGAATCACGCGGACCCGATCCAGCCATTTTTGCTTCGATCCGGCTCATCTCTTACTGTCCCACTGCTGGACCATTTTGGAAATGTACTGTACTAAATACCTACAGGATTCTTATCCGCCCTCATTTATCAATTTAATTGGTTTTTTGGTGTCTAATAACACTGTACAACACCAAATTTGTTCCCTAATTACTGTTGAGTCCTTCTTATAGAGTTTTCTGCGCTGATTCCGAATCTGTTTTTAATTTTTTCCCTATACGCACAGTTTTTGAGGAACATGGCTTTGAAAAAAAAACATATTTTTCAACTTTAAACAAATATTGTGATGTTATTATAAAAGATATTGAATTATTCTTTACAGCAAAAGATTCTGTAGACTTTCCTGAATACAGTGATATCCAATATTAATACATTATGATTGTCTAAACATGTTTAAATAATCACTAAAGCCGGGGACACACCACTTTTGCACCAATTTTTGAGGATATTTTTCAATTTATCTCAAAAAATAAGCGTCTTTTTGTTTGTCAGTTGACGTTTTTTTCGAACCAGAAAGCAAAATATCTTCGCCCGACATGAGTTGCCGCCCTCTGGAAATATTCCATATGCTATTTAAAAACTGTGGTGCCCAAGGTGGTTCGGAACCCACCTTATAAAAACTGTAGGTCCCGTCGCTAATGACCATAGCAGTCGATGCGACGTTAAACTAGAGGGCTATTGTTGCTCGCTCGCTTCGCTCGCTCGCGAGTAGGGTTGTTTTTGCTCGCTCGCTTCGCGAGCTCGCGGGTACGACTGCTCTTGCGAGAGGGTTAGTGATACGCATGGCTAGTAGGGCCTACTGATATTAATGTTTTTTATTTGGTGTGTGACTCTCCAAGAGTCACACAAAGAACTTCCCGATTCCTTACTCCTTCGCCAACATCGCTAACATCGTTTTTTTTTGTACTTTCATCGATATTCTCCCAAATATATTCTTGGGAATAGAGATGATAAATTCACTCTTGCATTGGAATAACTTTCGATTATTCCAAGCGGTAACATTAGCATCAGTTAAAAAAAAAATTTTTTTAAATCTAAAAAAAAATTTTTTTTTAAATCTAAAAAAAAATTAAGAAAAAAATTTTTTTTTATGTAATTGCGTTTGGTTCTTTGGTGGAAAATTTTCGTCCTCCCTTATAAATTGCATTGTAGAATCAACTCTTTTCGAAAAAAAACTAAAAATCTAAAAAACTACTTGACCAATATGGACCAAAATCTAATCAGCTCTAAGTTACGACGGGGCACATCGATTGCATCATTCATCATCCTGATCGCGTTGTTACTTTTTCTGAAAACGTTAACGAAAAATTTGATTACATAGAAACGGCCATACGCGCACACACACACACACACACACACACACACACACACACACACACACACACATATACGAACATTTTGATAAAAATAGTCTAAAATGACTCCAATGACCATGAAACGTGAAGATCTGCTAAAAAATCGATTTTCGATTTTCGGGGTAATTACAATAACTTCCCTATAAAATCGGGAAGTTAATAAATAATAATAATAAAAAATGAGTTGCCACCAGTGGCGCTCACCACTACAACGGTCGTTCGCCGCTCCGTATCCCGTCGCTGCGCCGTATCTCGTTCCGAGCGCCACTGGCGGCAACTCATGTCGGGCGAAGATATTTTGCTTTCTGGTTCGAAAAAAGCGTCGACGATCCAAACTTAACAGGGTGGCTTCTCAAGATAAAAGTCTGCTCTATCGAGTGGTATAGTTCGATTTTCCGCTGGACTCTTATTTTTTTAGATAAATTGAAAAATATCATCAAAAATTGGTGCAAAAGTGGTGTCTCTCCGTCTTTAATGATTGTTTAAACATATTTAAACATTCATAATGTATTAATACTGGATATCACTGTATTCGGGAAAGTCTACAGAATCTTTTACTGCAAAGAACAATTCAATATCTTTTATAATAACATCACAATATTTGTTTAAAGTTGAAAAATACGTTTTTTTTCAAAGCCATGTTCCTCAGAAAGTGTGAGTATAGGAAAAAAATTAAAAACAGATTCGAAATCAGCGCAAAAAACTCTATAAGAAGGACCCAACATTAATTAGGGAACAAAAAAAAGTTGAAATATGTTGGACAGTGTAATTATTCGAGAGAGGTGTTCAAATTGTTTGGTTAGAAATGTGCCCTTTACTGTAG
Organism: Lasioglossum pauxillum; assembly: GCA_933228785.1. Taxonomy (NCBI): domain Eukaryota; kingdom Metazoa; phylum Arthropoda; class Insecta; order Hymenoptera; family Halictidae; genus Lasioglossum; species Lasioglossum pauxillum. Next base: position 33,439,544 of record OW121702.1, on the reverse strand, counting down.
TAAATACCTACATGATTCTTACCCACCCTAATTAATGGCGTGGTCCCAATGTTGCCAAATCTCACAAACAAACTTTTCGTGAGAGGTGTTCGAATTGTTTGGTTAGATGCTTCGATAAGTCTGTCTAGGGGCAACCAGGGGAGCAAAGACTTCACCAATTTACCAGAGTCTTGCCATGCATGGCGAAGAGAATATTGTGAATAAAGGAATGATTTTGTTGTTTCGTCATTCTGTCTTGGTGGAAGTCCGAACAGAATTTAAAACCGGACAGCCATCCATTTCAATCGGCGCAGGTGAAGAACTGTGAAATACAATCGTTAAAAAGTAAATACGCGTGCAGAAAGGGGCAGTCCTTACAGAACGACTCGACTGTACAACCGCCTCTATCCACCGTGATATCGCTGCACGAGTATTCTTTCGATTGAATCTCTCCATTCAGCTTGCAGCGTTGCACCCCCTACGCTATTTCGTATATATCCGTCGCTGTTTACTCCTCTTCTTCGTGCGTACACGTTTTTTCCATTGTTTATACGGGAAATTCCTGTGCCGAGTGGTTTAATACCGTTCGAGGGCCAGGTTCTCGCAATCAACCCTTCTCTCTGTCTCTCTGAATCGAGCGGCGAGCAAGAACGAAAAAGAGAAAGGGAAAGAGGAGAGGGGGGAAAAAGGTATTCGCTCATAATGGCGCCGCGTGGGATCCCGTAGACGGTCCCGTCGAATTTATGGAGGGTGGATCGAGCGGTTGTAATAACGTGGGTCGCGTAATCACGGGGCTTTCGATGAGCGAAAAACGCGAGATTAATCGCCGCGACCTCTTATTAGCGGGTACACGGCCGATTTCGATGACACGGGCCGGGTCGGGCCTCCATTAGAATGGAAATGCGAATTACCGGCGGAAATTGAGCGTGCGCCGACCGGACGCGGACACCGCGAAAACCATTCCCTCCATCGACGTACAAATTTCACGAGTTCAAGTCGGGATTATTATTTGTTTATTGCTGGTCCAAAGCCCGGCGCCGCTGCGCGCGGGAACCGATGGATGAAACTGTTTTAATACAGGATAATGTATAAACTGCGGTCGAATTATGTGTCTTCATTATATCCGAAAACATTGTCGGAATATAAGGACGGTGCAATAAATTATTAATATTATTATTTACATATTATTCGGTCGCTGCTTGTGTACCAGGTGATCGGGAAATGGCGCAACCGAAAAGCTTATTGTGTGCTAACTTCTGTTTGGTCGATTTTGGGTGATGTCATTTTTTAGAGTCTTTCTTATTCTACTAATTGAGCTCCTACATAAAAAAATAAGTCTAAAATTTGGGATAAAAGTTTTGTGAAATGAGACTTTGTTTTCGTGACGATATGATATTTAATAAATAAATATAAATTTTTTTAAAATACCACGTTTTTAAAACGGACTAAAAAGTATAAAATAAAATTTTAAAAAACGCCACGTTTAAAAACGGACTAAAAAGTATAAAATAATATTTAAAAAAACGCCACGTTTAAAAACGAACTAAAAAGTATAAAATAATTTTTTCTAGCCCCATACAGATTCCTAACCCCGTACAGATAGTCCTGAAAATTTGTGATTGCGAATTTTGAATAGCTATAAAAATACTTGTAAGATTTAAAACGAAAAACGTGGGGCGCAAGATAATACATAGTAAGGAGTGTAGAGAGTAGCTGCCGCTGAGGAAACTCGCAAAACAGTTCGTATCATTTGCAGTGCAATAACATTGTTAGTGATTTAGGTGTTGATGCATCAATTATCTATTGCATGCGCCCCACGTTTTTCGTTTTAAATCTTACAAGTATTTTCATAGCTATTCAAAATTCACAATCACAAATTTTCAGGACTATCTGTACGGGGTTAGGAATCTGTATGGGGCTAGACAAAATTATTTTATACTTTTTAGTCCGTTTTTAAACGTGGCGTTCTTTAAAATTTTATTTTATACTTTTTAGTCCGTTTTAAAAACGTGGTATTTTTTAAAAATTTATTTTTATTTAAATAATTATTTTCTGCTTTTTAGCCTTATATGTGTGAAATTTTACAATCGACTTTGAACATTTTGACGAGATTGTAACAGAGACATGTAGTAAATTTCAGACGGTATTGCGACGCGTCATATCGAAAACGAACGCCGTGGTAAAATGTCAAAGATAAAGGTTTGACGGAGAATTTCGGTGTAACTGTTCTTTCGCTTGGTAAACAAACATTATACTATAATAATACGTAGTAACTTTGTAAACAGCGCACGGAGCTCGAACGCACACTGAGCTCCTTCGGTGCGAAGCGGGTCAGTGGAGTGGGGATGAGTCAGAGTGGAAACCGAGTGGGTACTACTGAGTGTCGTGCGGGGAGGTGGAACGGTTAAATTTAATAGTTTATATCTCCTAAACGCATAAGCTTTTTAAAATTTTTTTAAATATTGCATTGTCATCCAGTTCTGAGCTATGTGTAAACTTTCAAGTCTCTAGCTCATCGGGAAGTTAGTTTAAAATCAATTGCAAAATTTGTACCGAACAAACAGACAAACAGACAACAAGAAAGCGAGCTAATAAAAACGTGGTAAAATATAACTGGTACCAGAGATGGGCATTATTTGGCGAATAAAATATTTCAAATACTACTTAAAATTGTAGATTTTATTTTGCTTAAAGAAAATAGTATTTTAAATAAGATATAGAATTTTGAAAATAAAATATTTCTATTTTAACAATCTGAACCTCAAAATAAAATACTTCTATTTCAACAATTTGATCCACGAAATAAAATATTTCTATTTTAACAATCTGAAACACGAAATAAAATATTTTACTTTTTGCTTTGTTATAATATTCTGAGAAACTGCATAAACATACAGTCTATCTTATCGTTAAGAAACGATTTACACTCATAAACGTATTTAATTCGAACCATTATTTTCAGCAATAATATTTAAAATTGCAATTGAAAATAAACAAAATACAAATATTTTCAATATCCTTCAAATAAAATACTATTTTCAAAAAAATTACTGCCTCAAATAAATTATTTTATTTTTAAGAATTACAGCATCAAATAAAATATTTTATTTTCAAAGTTGTACACATGCTTTAAAATAAATAGGACTATTTACTATTTACTATTTAAAATACTATTTTCCCCAGCTCTGACTGGTACTAATCTAATAATAATAATATTTAACAATATGTTTTTGGAGTTTGAAAAAAAGTTCATACAGTCCTGTTCACGTTAACCAAGGTTCTTGAAATTCTTGTATGTTTGCTTATAGTTTGCGATGAATGAAACTCACAAAATTAGCAAAAACCCGATTTCAACACTGTTCTTAAAACAACGAAGGGTTTAATCGTCCAAAATTATGAAAATATATTCAGACTACTTGCCCGAGAGGGAATTGCATTTTCTTGCCCACGCCGCGTGTCCCTGCCAGAAGATTCGTCGCACGAGATAACTGCGGTGGACACTGGCTAAATACGAATGTACACCAATTAATTAGGCCGAGGGGAATAATCGTTAAGCGTACGCTCGACTCCAGCCGGCTAATTATTCCACGGTGGTTTATAAATAGCAGCTTACGTCGCCTCAACTGTTCCTCGGAGACTGTACGGTCATCCGAGAAAGAATTGAACTCTTTCAAAAAAGAGCACGCTGTTCCCTTTTAACGTCGCCAACCGAATGGAATTCGTATAGCACTGCCATAGCGGGGACGTCGGTTGAAAACCAACTTATCAATGAAGCCACATGGTGTGTCCAGAAAGTATTACAACACTAAAATGGGAATTCCCCCGGAACTTTCGATATTTGATGAAATCTAACAGTATATAGGAGATATCAGAATTCCTAATTTTCAAAGATTAATAACTAGACTGCGGATCTTTATGCAAAATAAAATTTTTACACATCAATTGCAAACCATAGGAGCTAAGTAAAAATTTATTTTCCTCGTTAATGATTTTGATATGTTAAAAATGGTATATCGGCACTGTTAAACTCTTGTAATCTTTTTCTGTTTTCAATTACACCTACTCATTTTTGTCATAAATGCATAAAATCCGCAATCTATTAATAACTACGCGAATATTTAGGATGGAAACAAAAAGCTTCTGCAATGAAAAAATTTACACAATTCTCTAGGAACATTTAGAACCGCTAACATAAGTGAATCACGTTTCAAGAACTGGTTAAGAATAAAGCGCGTGTCATAAACTCTCTTAACTTTCAGGATAAATATTTAATGTCTTACGTAAAATTTTAAAAATTGACTTTTTTCTCGCGTTTCGAGCGAAACAGCGAGCCGTGCGACGTCTACCACATAAAAAATACTAGGGTACCGGAGGACTCTCGGCAACGAGGATTAACGTCGCAGACATAACTCTTCTTCCCCCGGGTCGATGCCGATTTCCCTGCTCCGTGCTTTTCGTCAGATCGTGCTCGCACAAGCGTACGCACACGGACACGCGTGTTCGCACGAGTGCCTTAATGCACGCTGAATTATTTACAACGCGAGGCCGCGAGCAACGCGGCGTTACAACGTCGCGGGCGTCTTTCTCATCAGAATCCTCCTGGGAAAGGTTCTGGTGCAGGTACCGTGTACCGTTCCTTTTGGAACACAACGGATTATCCACCTCGGGCCATGATATACAATCTCCATAAATCGACGCGTAAGCGCCACCTTTTTCCCCGCTTTCACCCCACGCGTCTACGTTCTTGCAAGATTCATGCAACCTTGGGACAGGAGCTTTTCGCATTCGATGCGATCATCCCAGAACTTCCTTTGCGAAACTGTCTGTCGAGGATTAGGCGGGAACGGGCTTGGAAGAGAGACCTGTCGATCGGTTACGGTTTGGTTCCGATCTCGATTTTAACACGTTGAGCGCCACGTCAGCCATCGGTGGCTGACACTAGACTTTCCGTTTAGGCCGCGTCAACCACCGCTGGCTGACAACATTGGGCCCTACAATTTCAGCGCTTCTAAGCGGCACGTGTGGCCTGACGGGTACTTCCTGAAAAATCAGCGTGGCACTCAACGTGTTAATAGTGCTTCTTAGGAGAAGAGGCGTCACCTCAATTTTTATATCGAAGTTTGTAGAATAGTGAATACTCATCAATGTTTATGCAATCTTTAATTTTTGTAGGCAAATTTGAAGACAGTTGAAACAAATAAAATATCATTTTCAGTGGTGGTTGCATTTATAGGTCCGATATAAATCAAAATCGTATTAAATTCTGTGGAATTTTATGTTCTATCACTTTTTGGAATTTCTCAGAAGCCATAAATGCATAAAGATCCGCAGTCTACTCATCAACTTTCGTTCGAGACATTGTTTCGTCGGATCATCGGAGATATTTTAAAAATCATGGTAACAATGCTCGCACTGCATACTATGGTTCAGAAACTGCAAGAAAGTAGCCAAGATTCAATTCTTCGTCAGAATTAATGAAATCTAGTAATGAGGGGTTTCGTCGACCATAACTGCTACCAGGGTACGTGGTCTAATAATCCATGTCCGTTCTTCCGCGTCCGTTTTCCGTTCAGTCTAAATGAAACTCGACAAAATGGAGCGTGTTTTCAGTGAGCATCTCATTCGAGGCACCCCCATAGGATAGTCAGACACTCCCATAGGTTCGAGAGCTTACGGGCAACAGGGCCGGGAGAAGAAGTTTAAATTCCATCGTGTACAATCATCCTCATGGAACAATTTTTAAACAGAATACCCGAAGAACACGACGATCGAGTTTCCAACGTATCTTCCCACCCCCTAGCGACGCCTGTTCCCGTAATGCCTTGCAGTTTCTCTTTGCCGGCGTCGATTTTTCGCTCTTGGTAGCCGCCAGCTTAATATAGAAAAAAACGTCGTCCCTCGAATTTACGAGGGGGGGTCGTCGGCAACCCCTAGGCTCACGCGGATTCCTCGAAGGTGAAGGGCGGCACCGGGATTAAGGGTGGAAATATGAAGGGAACGCGGCGACCGAAAACGTTATCGCCAGGAAGACACCGCGAAATCGTTATCTTTCATTTTTCACCTCATAACGCCGGGACAATGACACGGGCCGCCCTGCCTCGAGCATTGTCGTCGGGACGGCACGCGATGCTCCCTTTGTCGTCGGGAAAAAGAAACGGAGATCCTACCCCTTTTGGAAACGAGATGCTGCTACGCTTTTCCAGCTCCCCGGCAAGCTTCCCAGTCTGATTAAAATCTCTCCGCGAGATGAACGTTTGAATCAGTTTCGAGACTTGCTCGCTCGCTGCCTTCCACCCCTTTCTCCATATACACATCTAACCCTCCGCGATGATTTATGCGCTCCGAACGCTCTGGCGGGAGTTCAGCGTGTCTTTTCCAGAGTGCAACCCGGCCCAAAATCTCAGACATATAATCAGGAGGAAAATTGGACCAATGAAACCATTTTCTTTTTCAAAAATCATCGTCTATGCACATAATTTTACATTTATCATTGCATTTATTTTTAATTTACCGATTACGGGATTCTATTGCCTCGATTTTTCACCAATCCAAAACATATACGAGAAGATATAGTTAATATCTTGTCCAAAAATCCTGTTTTCCCCTTATAATAATTAATCTATTTAATATCTATTTAATCTATTTATACCTTATAATAATTAAGCTTGTTTCATTTCGTGCAGCATTTATGTTCTTGAATCGTCTTATTGCATCGCTCCGAACATGAAGGGTTAAATGAATTACTATTGGGTTGGCAAGAAAGTAATTTCGGTATTTTAAGGTGAAATAAAACTGAATTTCTTTATTCAAGCGATGAATTTTAATCAATAAAATATTTTCTTATTTATTCTTTTTGGCAAAAGATCATCGAACAAAAGGAAAAATATCTTATCATTAGAATTCATTGCTTGAATAAAAAAATTGTGCTCTATTTCACCTTAAAATACTGAAATTACTTTCTTGCCAACCCAATAAAATCGTCATATATAGTTTGTACAATATACATATTGTCAATATCAATCTAATACTAACATATACATGTTATATGCTTTCAATCTAAATTTACGAGTAAACTGGAGAGATGATTTCATAAAAATGAGGTAGATCGCAGCTGAAACAAAAATGAATAGCTTTTGAATAACAACGCCTCATCGTATAAGATGAAAATTGAAAATATTCAACTGCAGAGACCAGCGAAATACTAAAAGGAACGAAGCCCTCGAAAGCTCCCGGCTCTCGTCCAGCAATGCGAGTGATCATCATTAAATTCCACCCCCTCGTTGCTCGGTCCCTCATCAGTCTGGAGCAGTGTCCGCGACGCGTCGAACGCAGCAACAGTTCCTCGTCGATCTCGATTATGCCCCGAATTATCTGTCGCGCGCCACGTCCCGCTATCAGACAGAGCCCGGATCGATCCCCTACACAGCACCAGCCTACAGCAGCCTGCAGCCTATCGTCCCCGCAAATAGTATCGGCTGGACCGATAGCAGATAGCAGGATCGTAGCCGAGCGCGTCAACCGTGGCCCGTGGACTATTCGCCAGGGGGTGACTGGTTAGGTCTACAGGGGGTTGCGACGAACATCGTTCGCAACCCCCGATGGAGCTATTGTGACCGGTGACAAAGACACGCACTTCATACACCTCGAGTTTAGCTGGTGGCTGCGCGGCAGTAGCAGCAGCAGCGTCGGAACCGAATAAAAAGAGAAAAAGACGAGGAAGAGAGATGGAGGAAGCGCCCTTGTGCGAGCAACCCTCTCGCATTGTAAAACGCGGAATCGATTTTCCCCGGTGCCCGCGACGCTCGGCCGCTTTTGTAAATGGTGTAAATTGAGCGGGAAAGACGGACGAATGGAAAACGGGACGCGTCGATGGACCCTCCGGCGCGGTGGCCCGAGGAAGTGCATTAGTGCGGCGAAATAGTGCCGCGAACCACCCCATGCCACTATGCGAGGCGTCGCGACGCCCCAATCTCCCGTGCCTCGATCTTGGAACCGCGAAGAATTCGATTCTCCAGGAATATTTCACTCCTCGAAGCACTTTTGTCGAACGTTTCCCCACGCGTTCGCAGAAATTCGGGATTTCAGATACGCTCTTACTTTGAGTACCTACTTTGAGCACCTACTTTGCCACGGGTTGGCGACATTTCAGAAATTGGCGAATATGTTTGATTCGTTCACATTTTTCTTTTGTTTTTATTTTAAGCAATTCAGATCTCAACTGAGATCTATTTCTGCTGCAATGAAGTAAATTACAGTATATACATGTTCATACATACATAGTTTACATTAAATCAAATTAAATTAGTAGTTTACAGTTTTTCAAGAAATTAAAAATGAGAAAAGAAGCTTTAATATTACATAGTTTACATTAAATCAGATTAAATTCGTAGTTTACAGTTTTTTAAGAAATTAAAAATGAAAAAACAAGCTTTAATATTACTTAGTTTACATTAAATCAAATTAAATTAGTAGTTTACAGTTTTTTAAGAAAATAATAATAAGAAAACAAGCTTTAATATTACTTAGTTTACATTAAATCAAATTAAATTTGTACTTTACAGTTTTTCAAGAAATTATAAATGAGAAAAGAAGCTTTAATATTACATAGTTTAGATTACATCAAATTAAATTCATACTTTACAGTTTTTTAAGAAATTAAAAATGAGAAAAGAAGCTTTAATATTACATAGTTTACATTACATCAAATTAAATTAGTAGTTTACAGTTTTTTAAGCTTTAACATTGGGTCGGGCAACTAATATTTCTAAGCTTAAGGGTAATTGAAGTTTAATTTTACGCAGTTGATGAATTAGCTTAGATCGCTGTACATCGAAGAGGCTACATTGTCAAACAATATGATTGATATCCTGACTACTGTGTCCGTAGTCGCATTTCGGGTCACTAATAATTCCTACACGAAATAGAGACGCATTAAGACTATAATGATCGGATCTGCACCGATTAATAGTTACAATAAATTCTCGTGAGAGACGTTCGTGTTTAAACCATGGCTTAGACCTTCCAGTATAATAATGGTTGAAAAACACTTTCCCTTTCATCAAGCCTTGCCATTTTATAATCTTTTTGGTTTGTATATGCACATTTCTCTTGAACTCCTCATACAAGTCAGTAAATGGAATTGGTAATGTTGAGGCACTGCAGGCTTCTGTGGCTGATTTATCCAATAAAATTGAAAGCCATTGCTGTTCTGATTATTTTTCATTCGTTCACACTTCTCCATCTTATTTTGTATTTCACCGATGGCGTTACGCGTTCGTGTAATTGCTTTGTCGCTCATGGAAGATATGTAAATCGTGTCCGAAAGTTCGCGCGTAAATAACGATCTAGAAGGCGGGATGATCAATGGTCGTGCTCGATCTTGATCATGCGTAACACCGAGCGCGTAATCGCGGACACTCTCACCGGCACGTGTGAAAGTTATTTTCACTGCCGACTGGGGATCGAAAGTGTCACTTGCGATCGGTTTTTTAAATTCGCCGGGGTAAAACTAGGCGGACACCATTTGCAAATAATAACTTTTCGATAATTGAACCGAACGACTTCAGTTTTTAGATGTTGGAAGGGTTAGTCTCAATTTTTAACTGTTTTGTCTGTGCCTATAATGAAGTTTATGCATTAAAAAGAAATATCGCGCTTGTAAATATTCTGCTTCGTGCAGGAAAAGAAATTATAAAATTAAAACAAAAGCGAAAGGTAAATAGCTGAACAAACAGTAACAAGTACAGATCAGAGCAAAAAAATTAGTAGTGCTTAAAAAAGTTGAAGGTTGTTTTATAGAAATTTCGGGCAGCGTACAACGCAATAACAAAAAAACATCAACGTGCAGATTTGAGAACGCGGAGTCGGCTTACGCGAGCTCGTATCATCGTTATCGCCACGTTCTGCGCAATCAGAGGTACAGAGATTCCCGTGTGTGTGGGTGTGTGTGTGTATGTGTGTGTGAATGCATAGAACAAGGTTGCCGATGCGGGGCCTCTTATCCGGTGCTGGGAGTGCACGCGTCATTAAAATCACTGGGAAGGTTCCGTTACGTCGCACTCATGCACTCGTTTAACGGTGCATAATGTGTCGTCGGGCGTACAATTTATAATTATTATCGGACGATCCGCGGAAAGGAGTCGTCCGCAAAAATGCATTAATAAAACACGTCCACAGAGTAGGTACATACCGTGCCCCATTCTCGGAGTCGGGCATCATCGGGCCTCTCGGGCCGCGTGCATCCGCCGGTTAATTGCTGCGAATCGCCAATAATTTTTCTTTATGTTCGCGCTTCACGTCGGCTCTCGTTCAGGTCGAGGAATCACGAAATTACAGTAACGCTCAGCATGCGGCGGATTTATCGGCTGCGAGCCACGAGGTCTCGCTCGTATTTTTATGGGGAAACTAGCGTCGAACGGGAACAGGAATTATCCTGGCGACGTCGATCTATCGGCGTGAGTCGGTAGTTTGAATGATTGCTGCACTTTTTGTTTCTTGTCCTTTTGGACAGCTATTCCCAAGTTGTAACCTCGGAATGATAACTTCTTGCTACACTTTCTTTTCCCGATGGTGCCGATACATGTTGCACTCAATCCGACAATAACGTGCAATCACTAGCAATTTTCTAATCACTTGTTTCGTCACCAGACCTACATTTCTGGGCAATAAGATAGCACACAATAAATCTGAAATTTATTTCTACAGGATGTCCCAAAAATGTTGTACTTCCTTGGAAGGGATGATTCCCGAGGAATTAAGATTTACGATAGAAGCTATTCGAGCAAATCTTCTGTGCATTTCGTATAAGCTCGATTAATTTTTAAATTTGGAGAGATAACGCTTATGTTTATGATAAAAAAGCATCATCAGAAGGTTACCTTTTCCTCCGGAGATCCAGAAGACCCATCACCACGTCGCAGAGGACCAGCATCCCGAAGGTTCGATGAATTCTAGCTCCGCCTGTTCTTGTATCGATCAACGTCACATTTATTCCACCGTGTTTTACATTAATTCGTTAAAACAGATTTTGCAAATGAATTTATATAACAATTATAGGAGGTTTCATTTAATTTAGTATGTTTAACCCTTTGCACGTCGCTGTCCCCTCTGAGGCACAACTAGAAATTATTGTATCATTATTCAAAATATTGTTTACATTATTAAATATATCGGTATCTAATCAATTACTAAACATTTAGGTATTGTATGAGGTATTCTACCAATTTCATATCCATACAATTTCAAAAATCATAGGGAATGGAAGTATTCTAGATCGGAAGAAATGTTTAATTTTCCAGTTAAAATAGCGCGGAGTGCAAAGGGTTAAAGTTCAAAGTAGCATTCAGCATATTGACATATACATGGAAATTTAACTCAAGACGTATGCATTTTTCAAAAATGCTGGAAACTGAAACGTCCTAAAAACACATTGTATACAATATACAAAATCTGAATTTTATTTTAACGTAAGTTTAAAATTGAACAGGTGAATATTTATAGAGTGAACAATTTTCTCAGCTGCCTGCGACACAGGCAGTGTTATTATTTTGATTATGCGCGTTCGTCGCAGCTCACCCTGTTCACTGGGGTCGGTCCGATACGCGTGGGCCCTGGTTCACACCCGCGCGGACATCGAGTCGACGATATAAGGATCGAGGATCGAGGATCGAGGTCACGATCGATACAGAGAGCGGCGAGAAGGACAGAGTCGCGAGAGGAAGGTGTTCCTCGCGATCGACGGCGACACGCGAGACTGGACAATGCACCGCGGGTACACTGCACTCTCGGCCACTCGCGGTCTAACATTAGACAAAAACAGAAATAGATGATAATTTGCAAATCGGTGGGGAGCACGAGGCAGGGGAAACAAGTAAGACCGCTGGAGATGGGCCAAAACGGATAGGACTCGAGCCGGAAGAGACTTGTGATTTTGGGAAAAGCAGCAGTGATTGTTATTATTATTATTTCGCTGCGCTGCTGATGCTCAGCTGCTGCGTCGAACGGAGTCCCACATAGTAAATAAATAACGACCCATCGCGAAACGACTGGCTTCCTCGTAAATCAATCGCGGTTAATTAACCATAAATTACTTTTTCACCATTATCGAAGAGTTCTCGATCGGAGTGTTCGGAGAATCGATTCCTCCAATTGTGTCCGAGAATTTGACGTCGGAGGAGATTAGTGACTTTTCATCTGCAGTTTAATGGCTGTTTCATTCGGAGCATGACAACTATTGGACATAAAATGCTTGAAAGTTTAGTAATTGATTAGACACCGACATGTTTAATAATCTAAACAATATTTTCAATAATGGTACAGGAATTTTTAGTGGTGACATTTCATCTGCAGTTTATGTATTGTATGCATGTTTCATTCGGAGCATGACAACTATTAGACATACAATGCTTGAATGTTTAGTAATTGATTAGACACCGACATGTTTAATAATCTAAACAATATTTTCAATAATGGTACAGCAATTTTTAGTGTTGACTTTTCATCAGCAGTTTATTTATTGTATGCATGTTTCATTCGGAGCATGACAACTATAAGACATACAATGCTTGAATGTTTAATAATTGATTAAACACCGACATGTTTAATAATCTAAACAATATTTTCAATAATGGTACAGCAATTTTTAGTGGTGACTTTTCATCTGCAGTTTCTTGATTGTATGCATGTTGCATTCGGAGCATGACAACTATTGGACATAAAATGCTTGAAAGTTTAGTAATTGATTAGACACCGACATGTTTAATAATCTAAACAATATTTTCAATAATGGTACAGGAATTTTTAGTGGTGACATTTCATCTGCAGTTTATTTATTGTATGCATATTTCATTCGAAGCATGACAACTATAAGACATACAATGCTTGACTGTTTAGTAATTGATTAGACACCGACATGTTTCATAATCTAAACAATATTTTCAATAATGGTACAGCAATTTTTAGTGGTGACTTTTCATCTGCAGTTTCTTGATTGTATGCATGTTGCATTCGGAGCATGACAACTATTGGACATACAATGCTTGAATGTTTAATAATTGATTAGACACCGACATGTTTAATAATCTAAACAATATTTTCAATAATGGTACAGCAATTTTTAGTGGTGACTTTTCATCAGCAGTTTATTTATTGTATGCATGTTTCATTCGGAGCATGACAACTATAAGACATACAATGCTTGAATGTTTAGTAATTGATTAGACACCGACATGTTTAATAATCTAAACAATATTTTCAATAATGGTACAGCAATTTTTAGTGGTGACTTTTCATCAGCAGTTTATTTATTGTATGCATGTTTCATTCGGAGCATGACAACTATAAGACATACAATGCTTGAATGTTTAGTAATTGATTAGACACCGACATGTTTAATAATCTAAACAATATTTTCAATAATGGTACAGGAATTTTTAGTGGTGACATTTCATCTGCAGTTTATTTATTGTATGCATATTTCATTCGAAGCATGACAACTATAAGACATACAATGCTTGACTGTTTAGTAATTGATTAGACACCGACATGTTTCATAATCTAAACAATATTTTCAATAATGGTACAGCAATTTTTAGTGGTGACTTTTCATCTGCAGTTTCTTGATTGTATGCATGTTGCATTCGGAGCATGACAACTATTGGACATACAATGCTTGAATGTTTAATAATTGATTAGACACCGACATGTTTAATAATCTAAACAATATTTTCAATAATGGTACAGCAATTTTTAGTGGTGACTTTTCATCAGCAGTTTATTTATTGTATGCATGTTTCATTCGGAGCATGACAACTATAAGACATACAATGCTTGAATGTTTAGTAATTGATTAGACACCGACATGTTTAATAATCTAAACAATATTTTCAATAATGGTACAGCAATTTTTAGTGGTGACTTTTCATCAGCAGTTTATTTATTGTATGCATGTTTCATTCGGAGCATGACAACTATAAGACATACAATGCTTGAATGTTTAGTAATTGATTAGACACCGACATGTTTAATAATCTAAACAATATTTTCAATAATGGTACAGCAATTTTTAGTGGTGACTTTTCATCAGCAGTTTATTTATTGTATGCATGTTTCATTCGGAGCATGACAACTATAAGACATACAATGCTTGAATGTTTAGTAATTGATTAGACACCGACATGTTTAATAATCTAAACAATATTTTCAATAATGGTACAGGAATTTTTAGTGGTGACATTTCATCTGCAGTTTATTTATTGTATGCATATTTCATTCGAAGCATGACAACTATAAGACATACAATGCTTGACTGTTTAGTAATTGATTAGACACCGACATGTTTCATAATCTAAACAATATTTTCAATAATGGTACAGCAATTTTTAGTGGTGACTTTTCATCTGCAGTTTCTTGATTGTATGCATGTTGCATTCGGAGCATGACAACTATTGGACATACAATGCTTGAATGTTTAATAATTGATTAGACACCGACATGTTTAATAATCTAAACAATATTTTCAATAATGGTACAGCAATTTTTAGTGGTGACTTTTCATCAGCAGTTTATTTATTGTATGCATGTTTCATTCGGAGCATGACAACTATAAGACATACAATGCTTGAATGTTTAGTAATTGATTAGACACCGACATGTTTAATAATCTAAACAATATTTTCAATAATGGTACAGCAATTTTTAGTGGTGACTTTTCATCAGCAGTTTATTTATTGTATGCATGTTTCATTCGGAGCATGACAACTATAAGACATACAATGCTTGAATGTTTAGTAATTGATTAGACACCGACATGTTTAATAATCTAAACAATATTTTTAATAATGGTACAGCAATTTTTAGTGGTGACATTTCATCTGCAGTTTATGTATTGTATGCATGTTTCATTCGGAGCATGACAACTATTGGACATACAATGCTTGAATGTTTAATAATTGATTAGACACCGACATGTTTAATAATCTAAACAATATTTTCAATAATGGTACAGCAATTTTTAGTGGTGACTTTTCATCAGCAGTTTATTTATTGTATGCATGTTTCATTCGGAGCATGACAACTATTGGACATACAATGCTTGAATGTTTAATAATTGATTAGACACCGACATGTTTAATAATCTAAACAATATTTTCAATAATGGTACAGCAATTTTTAGTGGTGACTTTTCATCAGCAGTTTATTTATTGTATGCATGTTTCATTCGGAGCATGACAACTATAAGACATACAATGCTTGAATGTTTAGTAATTGATTAGACACCGACATGTTTAATAATCTAAACAATATTTTCAATAATGGTACAGCAATTTTTAGTGGTGACTTTTCATCAGCAGTTTATTTATTGTATGCATGTTTCATTCGGAGCATGACAACTATAAGACATACAATGCTTGAATGTTTAGTAATTGATTAGACACCGACATGTTTAATAATCTAAACAATATTTTCAATAATGGTACAGGAATTTTTAGTGGTGACATTTCATCTGCAGTTTATTTATTGTATGCATATTTCATTCGAAGCATGACAACTATAAGACATACAATGCTTGACTGTTTAGTAATTGATTAGACACCGACATGTTTCATAATCTAAACAATATTTTCAATAATGGTACAGCAATTTTTAGTGGTGACTTTTCATCTGCAGTTTCTTGATTGTATGCATGTTGCATTCGGAGCATGACAACTATTGGACATACAATGCTTGAATGTTTAATAATTGATTAGACACCGACATGTTTAATAATCTAAACAATATTTTCAATAATGGTACAGCAATTTTTAGTGGTGACTTTTCATCAGCAGTTTATTTATTGTATGCATGTTTCATTCGGAGCATGACAACTATAAGACATACAATGCTTGAATGTTTAGTAATTGATTAGACACCGACATGTTTAATAATCTAAACAATATTTTCAATAATGGTACAGCAATTTTTAGTGTTGACTTTTCATCAGCAGTTTATTTATTGTATGCATGTTTCATTCGGAGCATGACAACTATAAGACATACAATGCTTGAATGTTTAATAATTGATTAAACACCGACATGTTTAATAATCTAAACAATATTTTCAATAATGGTACAGCAATTTTTAGTGGTGACTTTTCATCTGCAGTTTCTTGATTGTATGCATGTTGCATTCGGAGCATGACAACTATTGGACATAAAATGCTTGAAAGTTTAGTAATTGATTAGACACCGACATGTTTAATAATCTAAACAATATTTTCAATAATGGTACAGGAATTTTTAGTGGTGACATTTCATCTGCAGTTTATTTATTGTATGCATGTTTCATTCGGAGCATGACAACTATAAGACATACAATGCTTGAATGTTTAGTAATTGATTAGACACCGACATGTTTAATAATCTAAACAATATTTTCAATAATGGTACAGCAATTTTTAGTGGTGACTTTTCATCAGCAGTTTATTTATTGTATGCATGTTTCATTCGGAGCATGACAACTATTGGACATACAATGCTTGAATGTTTAATAATTGATTAGACACCGACATGTTTAATAATCTAAACAATATTTTCAATAATGGTACAGCAATTTTTAGTGGTGACTTTTCATCAGCAGTTTATTTATTGTATGCATGTTTCATTCGGAGCATGACAACTATAAGACATACAATGCTTGAATGTTTAGTAATTGATTAGACACCGACATGTTTAATAATCTAAACAATATTTTCAATAATGGTACAGCAATTTTTAGTGGTGACTTTTCATCAGCAGTTTATTTATTGTATGCATGTTTCATTCGGAGCATGACAACTATAAGACATACAATGCTTGAATGTTTAGTAATTGATTAGACACCGACATGTTTAATAATCTAAACAATATTTTCAATAATGGTACAGCAATTTTTAGTGGTGACTTTTCATCAGCAGTTTATTTATTGTATGCATGTTTCATTCGGAGCATGACAACTATAAGACATACAATGCTTGAATGTTTAGTAATTGATTAGACACCGACATGTTTAATAATCTAAACAATATTTTCAATAATGGTACAGGAATTTTTAGTGGTGACATTTCATCTGCAGTTTATTTATTGTATGCATATTTCATTCGAAGCATGACAACTATAAGACATACAATGCTTGACTGTTTAGTAATTGATTAGACACCGACATGTTTCATAATCTAAACAATATTTTCAATAATGGTACAGCAATTTTTAGTGGTGACTTTTCATCTGCAGTTTCTTGATTGTATGCATGTTGCATTCGGAGCATGACAACTATTGGACATACAATGCTTGAATGTTTAATAATTGATTAGACACCGACATGTTTAATAATCTAAACAATATTTTCAATAATGGTACAGCAATTTTTAGTGGTGACTTTTCATCAGCAGTTTATTTATTGTATGCATGTTTCATTCGGAGCATGACAACTATAAGACATACAATGCTTGAATGTTTAGTAATTGATTAGACACCGACATGTTTAATAATCTAAACAATATTTTCAATAATGGTACAGCAATTTTTAGTGGTGACTTTTCATCAGCAGTTTATTTATTGTATGCATGTTTCATTCGGAGCATGACAACTATAAGACATACAATGCTTGAATGTTTAGTAATTGATTAGACACCGACATGTTTAATAATCTAAACAATATTTTTAATAATGGTACAGCAATTTTTAGTGGTGACATTTCATCTGCAGTTTATGTATTGTATGCATGTTTCATTCGGAGCATGACAACTATTGGACATACAATGCTTGAATGTTTAATAATTGATTAGACACCGACATGTTTAATAATCTAAACAATATTTTCAATAATGGTACAGCAATTTTTAGTGGTGACTTTTCATCAGCAGTTTATTTATTGTATGCATGTTTCATTCGGAGCATGACAACTATAAGACATACAATGCTTGAATGTTTAGTAATTGATTAGACACCGACATGTTTAATAATCTAAACAATATTTTCAATAATGGTACAGCAATTTTTAGTGGTGACTTTTCATCAGCAGTTTATTTATTGTATGCATGTTTCATTCGGAGCATGACAACTATAAGACATACAATGCTTGAATGTTTAGTAATTGATTAGACACCGACATGTTTAATAATCTAAACAATATTTTCAATAATGGTACAGCAATTTTTAGTGGTGACTTTTCATCAGCAGTTTATTTATTGTATGCATGTTTCATTCGGAGCATGACAACTATAAGACATACAATGCTTGAATGTTTAGTAATTGATTAGACACCGACATGTTTAATAATCTAAACAATATTTTCAATAATGGTACAGCAATTTTTAGTGGTGACATTTCATCTGCAGTTTATGTATTGTATGCATGTTTCATTCGGAGCATGACAACTATTAGACATACAATGCTTGAATGTTTAGTAATTGATTAGACACCGACATGTTTAATAATCTAAACAATATTTTCAATAATAGTACAGCAATTTTTAGTGGTGACTTTTCATCTGCAGTTTCTTGATTGTATGCATGTTTCATTCGGAGCATGACCACTATAAGACATACAATGCTTGAATGTTTAGTAATTGATTAGACACCGACATGTTTAATAATCTAAACAATATTTTCAATAATGGTACAGGAACTTTTAGTGGTGACATTTCATCTGCAGTTTATGTATTGTATGCATGTTTCATTCGGAGCATGACAACTATTAGACATACAATGCTTGAATGTTTAGTAATTGATTAGACACCGACATGTTTAATAATCTAAACAATATTTTCAATAATGGTACAGCAATTTTTAGTGGTGACATTTCATCTGCAGTTTATGTATTGTATGCATGTTTCATTCGGAGCATGACAACTATTAGACATACAATGCTTGAATGTTTAGTAATTGATTAGACACCGACATGTTTAATAATCTAAACAATATTTTCAATAATAGTACAGCAATTTTTAGTGGTGACTTTTCATCTGCAGTTTCTTGATTGTATGCATGTTTCATTCGGAGCATGACCACTATAAGACATACAATGCTTGAATGTTTAGTAATTGATTAGACACCGACATGTTTAATAATCTAAACAATATTTTCAATAATGGTACAGGAACTTTTAGTGGTGACATTTCATCTGCAGTTTATGTATTGTATGCATGTTTCATTCGGAGCATGACAACTATTAGACATACAATGCTTGAATGTTTAGTAATTGATTAGACACCGACATGTTTAATAATCTAAACAATATTTTCAATAATGGTACAGCAATTTTTAGTGGTGACATTTCATCTGCAGTTTATGTATTGTATGCATGTTTCATTTGGAGCATGACAACTATTAGACATACAATGCTTGAATGTTTAGTAATTGATTAGACACCGACATGTTTAATAATCTAAACAATATTTTCAATAATAGTACAGCAATTTTTAGTGGTGACTTTTCATCTGCAGTTTCTTGATTGTATGCATGTTGCATTCGGAGCATGACAACTATTGGACATAAAATGCTTGAAAGTTTAGTAATTGATTAGACACCGACATGTTTAATAATCTAAACAATATTTTCAATAATGGTACAGGAATTTTTAGTGGTGACATTTCATCTGCAGTTTATTTATTGTATGCATATTTCATTCGAAGCATGACAACTATAAGACATACAATGCTTGAATGTTTAATAATTGATTAGACACCGACATGTTTAATAATCTAAACAATATTTTCAATAATGGTACAGCAATTTTTAGTGGCTTGTATTCCACACGATCCTCTTCAGAATCAATAAAATCCAGGTGCAGACGTGAAGGTTCTAAGATGATAACTGTAGTTTAGACTGGATCTTTATACAAAATAAAAAATGTTCGCATTGATGCAGGACACAGGAGCCAAATAAATATTGATTTCTTCTTTTAATTATCCTATTAAGCTGAAACGAATACATTGATGTCCTTACATATTTTTAACATGTCCACTGCTTTAAATTGTACGTGGTGCCGATTTCTGTCATAAATGTATAAAATCCGCAGTCCAGTTTAGTTAAAGCTCGTGAAATGGTCCGTGCCATCGAAGCCATCACCGCGCAGTTGATCTTTCGTAGCAGCAGCTCGTCGCGGTTTGTATCGAGGTTGTAAAACCATGTCAGAGGTTCGTTGTATCGTAAATTTTTCTAGCGGTCTCGTAAAAAAGCCCCGCGAATGAAGAGCAAAGTCGTAACGCGATTTATCGTGCTCCTCCACCCGCGCCGCCGTCGACTCATTCAATTATTCAGGAGGGGTGAATTGAAACTCGACGAGTGCCTATTAGCCCTTTGAAAGCCAGATTTCCAAGTCCAAAAGGAAACAATGGCACAATCGGGGAGAGAAGCCACCCACGTCCCTTCGAACGGAATTAAAAAGGATTTGACGAAAACGAATTCCCCGTTATTCCGTAATCGCTGAAACGTAACGATCTTTGATTTTATAGTGCTCCCCGGGCCTCCGAGTATTCTCTCATTCACTGCGCCAAACAATAAAATATCAAAGCTCATACGGACTTCAATTGTACTGTTAGATATGCAATATTTACAATAAACCTGTAACATTTTCATTCTAAAATCGGACATTCCATACGCAATAATCGAATACTATCGGTATAAATAAATATTGGGTATGGGAATAAGTTTCCGCCCTTTTGACAGATGTCGTTGTACTTAAGTACCGATCGCGGATTTGATGGAACATGTTTTTGAAGGGTCCCATGGAAATCATCGACACAGATTTCTCCGACACGGTTTTCACCGACAACATTTCATTAATATTTAATTAGTAATAAATTAATTCAAGAACACTCGGTTTCATATTTCGTTTTTCCACTGATTTTCATTCAATCCACATTAATTAATTAATTAATTAATAAAAAATTAATGAAATGTTGTCGGTGAAAACCGTGTCGGAAATCTGTGTCGATGATTTCCATGGGACCCGTTTTTGAAAGGTCTAAGCTTCAACACGCAGTTAGTGGCAATTGTTTCGAGCGTGAACAGCAGTCAATTTTTCGCGTGAAAAATGTCGTCTTTTGTTCCAAGTAAGCAGCATTTGCGGGGAGTCATGTTGCATTATTTTGTTTTAAAGAAAGGTGTTATATATTTACTATATTATATTTATTATATATTTACGGGGACGATGCTCCTTTAAAAACCATGATTTCGACGTAAGGGCAGAGATTGCGATGGTGTGCCAAAAAATTCGAAGATACAGATTTCCCAGCATTACTTGATGCAAATCCACGTCAAACACTTGCAGAACTGTCAATTGAATTAAACGTCGATCGATCTACTGTTGGAAAACGTTTTCACGCTATGGGAATTGTTTATACGCTTCTTTTCAACAAAAAGGGGCGGAAACTTATTCCCATACCCAATAGTAGGGGTGTGCGAGAACCCGAAATATCGGGTCGGGTCGGGAACACAAAATTGTTTCGCGATCGGGACGGGTACCCGAAAATTTCGAGATTCTCGAATTTATCGGGATTTCCAAAAAAAAATCGGGATTCTCGAATTTATCGGGATTCCCGAAAATTTCGAGAATCCAGTAATCATTTATATTCGTTTTAATGAATACATTCATAGTTTCGGATTTTTTATTCTAGATGTTTTCGAGATTGAAAGAATGTTGTCCATCACGAATTCTTTTCAAGAGTGTCTTATGTCATATTCTCGAAATTTTCGGGAACCCGATTTCTTCGGGAGTCTCGAAATTTTCGGGAACCCGACCTGACCCGACTCGACCTCTTTTCGACTCGTCCCGACCATCGGGTTCCCGATATTTCGGGTTCTTGTACACCCCTACCCAATAGATAAAAATGAAACGAAGGAACAAATCTGTCGAGAGTGAATGAATCATCGCTGGCTCCCCGTTTCGAGGGACGTGCGACGAACGGTCGCAGTTCCGCGTCGCACGGAAAAAATAGAAAGAAATCGTCGCAGAAAGTCGACGCCCGGCGCCAGGGCCTGTTTGTTTTACCGTGGTTTGAATTGCACCGGCCAATGCACCGCGGATCGCGATTAATCCTTTCCGCAGAGCAATTAACAGGGTCGACGACACGGGACAACTTTTTTCTCTTCTGCTGAACGCGTCGCGTCGCGTTGTCGGCTTGATGCTGCCAGTTGGGAGCCGCGGAGACAAAACGAACAAAGAAGCCGGCATTAAAACGAATCCCTGTTGATTTTGCGGCTAATATTTGACTTTCCGCGAGGATCCTGGTCTCGCGCTTTGGCACACCTTCAATTTCCTGCAGTTTGCTGTATGGATCATTGCACGCCAGGAGATCAGAGTTAACTAGATGTTATTTAATGTAATGTTAAAGTAAAACAGTAATCATGATTACTAGACAGCGGATCTTTATACAAAATAAAAATTGTCTGCGTCGATTGCAAGAAATAGAAACTATAACTGAATGTTATTTCTTCCCTTAATGATTTTAACAGAGGATAAATCATATATTGACATCTTCAATTTTTTAAATTTTCTGACAATTTTGAATTTCATCTACTCAATTTTGCTATAAATGCATGGACGCAAAACGCAGTCTAATGATTACCTTCTGTAATTTCTAATCATTAGACTGCGGATCTTTATGCAAAAGAAAAAATGCCAGACACAGGAGCCACATAAAAATTTCATTCTTCTTTTAATTATCTTATTAAGGTGAAACTAATACACTGGTGGCCTTAAATCTTTTTAATAGCTAAATACTGTTTTAAATTGTACGTGCCCATTTTTGTCATAAATGCATAAAATCCGCAGTCTAGTAATCATTAACCAGTAATTTTTTAATCATTCACTGATTAATTATATTTTGTACAAATCTGGGTTAAACTGTACCTTGGGTAACCAGAAATGTTTGCCTTTCTCCTAAGTGATCCAGTAGATTTAGATAGTAGAAAAAGACGTCTGAACAGAAACAGTGCGCGAATGTTCCGAAAAGAATGCGACAGAGGAAGAAACAACGAATCAACTTTCACAGGCAGATACGCGAGCAGAAATATCGTCGAACGGAAGATCAAAGGTTCAACATCGAACATTATTACTTGCTATCACAACAAACAATATATTCCGCTGATTCACAAGGCGTTTATCTCCGGTTTGATTGCTCAAGCTGAAATGATTATCGTCGAGCACGAACCGAACGATACTTTGCGTTATTCTACAAAATAATGTTCGGAGATTACAAGAAATATTTCATAATAATTACGAATTATGTGATTACGCACGCGTAATGATCCATTCGCAACAGCTATGAAATTCGCTCATCAAGCCGAACTTCGTATTAATCGCGATATTAATATGAATCTGTGCATTGGGGACGCAATCAACGTGGCGAACACGTTCTCACGCGAATTCGTCTCGTTTACTGAACCAGGAATATTGTTCACCGGGCAAAAAATTTCCACAATGGTGGAAAAGAGATTTGCAATATTATTTGGGAAAATACAGCATTGGTGGATTGTTTTCCGCATATCCAAGTTTGCCAAAGGACTGTTGTTTACATGATTGCAGATTTTCTACATTGCTTTAAATTGTACAGGATAAAGTTTTGTTATTATTTAGATACCAACCTCGATACAGTAAAAATATAAAAAGAAACTCCTCTTGCCCTCAGCATTACGTACACGAAAGCGAATGTGGAGCTCATTACTGCGGCAAAACGGTGGAAAAGAGATTTGCAATATTACTTGGGAAAATACAGTATTGATGGATTGTTTTCCACATATCCAACTTTCCCAATGGACTGTTGTTTACATGATTGTACATTTTCTACATTGCTTTAAATTGTATAGGGGAAAGTTTTATTATTATTTAGATACGAACTTTGTTACAGTAAACATGTAAAAAGAAACTCCTCTTGCCCTCAGCATTACGTACACGAAAGCGAAGGTGGAGCTCATTACTGCGGCAAAACGGTGGAAAAGAGATTTGCAATATTACTTGGGAAAATACAGTATTGGTGGATTGTTTTCCGCATATCCAAGTTTGCCAAAGGACTGTTGTTTACATGATTGCAGATTTTCTACATTGCTTCAAATTGTATAGGGGAAAGTTTTGTTATTATTTAGATACGAACTTCGTTGCAGTAAAAATGTAAGAAGAAACTCCTCTTGCCCTCAGCATTACGTACACGAAAGCGAAGGTGGAGCTCATTACTGCGGCAAAACGGTGGAAAAGAGATTTGCAATATTACTTGGGAAAATACAGCATTGGTGGATTGTTTTCAGCATATCCAAGTTTGACAAAGGACTGTTGTTTACATGCTTGCAGATTTTCTACATTGCTTTAAATTGTATAGGGAAAAGTTTTGTTATGATTTAGATACCTACCTCAATACAGTAAAGATGTAAAAAGAAACTCCTCTTGCCCTCAGCATTACGTACACGAAAGAGAAGGTGGAGCTCATTACTGCGGCAAAACGGTGGAAAAGAGATTTGCAATATTACTGGGGAAAATACAGCGTTGGCGCATTGATTTTCACATATTCAAGGATCCTAAAAATTATTTCACAGTTCGGATAAAATTGTGGAGGTAACTTTTGACTACCTTTTCGGGCGAAACACTCCGCCGTGTGACGCTAGTCCGCCAATTCCGAGGAAGTCTGGTTTCCCGAAATTACGCGCTCGATTGCCCCGCAAAAGCGTCTCCGGATCGTTCTCCGAAAACTCGGCCAACCCGCTTGTACCCGGCGGCCTGCGAGAAATAAAAGTCCGTCTGGGCCGTCCATTCATTCCGGCCAATTATCGCGAGCACCCGAGTTCGGCTAATTACGCAGTCGTTAACACGCGTTCGTATTAATTACCGGTGCTTTCTACGGGAAAGCGAGCGTCTCGAGTTTTCGTTCCGGCTGCTTGGACACGCGCCTCATCGCCGATAATTGCGGGGCGCGTTCGAGCGGATTCCGCAGGCGACCGAGACAATGCCGTTCGGCTGTGCAGGGTCGTCGAGGTGGATCCAGAAAACTCGTTCAATAAAGGAAAACCGTTCAAAGTCCCGGAAAATATCAATACAGTAGAACTGCGTTTATCCGAATTGTCAAACACAATCTACGTCAATTAGTTAATTGAATTACTTCAAGAATTATAATTACATTGAATTCAATTATTTTCTAATTCGAAACTCGCTTCGTTCGATTAAATTACAACGTAATTTGTAATTCTGGTCTCTTATTCAATTCAATTGCAATAATACCAAAGGTATACCAATTATGATTAAATAAACTTAACTGCTCGGATGTTTACAAACGTAAAACTACTTGATCAAGGGGTTTCCTCGACCAACACGAGTTGGAACAAATTCCACTCGATGGCGCGGGATTAAACGAACTGCCACGAGGAGAAACTTCCTCCTCGGGAACAATAAACGGCGGACTAAGAAAAAGGGAACGTCAGATAAGAAGTTGAACCGCGTATCCGAATGGAATATTAAGTTAAATGGGAAACTCAGTGGACTGCGAGACGGAGTCACTGCCATTCCGCGTCTGCCCGTGCTCTTAAAAGCCTCGCGCACTTCTCTTTTCAAACTTATAATGTACATTCGGAACCTCCGCGAATGAAACTGTATGAGACCTCGACTCTTTTAAGACCGTCTCGAATTTACAAATTTCCATTTTTATTATTGCATTTTATTATTATAACAGCCAACGAGTGTTGCATTTGTACGAATCGCGAAAGGTAGTTTCGGGGCAGGATGCCTGAGGTTTCTTATTAAATTTATACAAAACTCAATGTACAGAGTGTCCCATTTTATATTCCCAGGATAAATACATTAGAACCTCGATATAACTCGAAAATTTTCTTCCAACTTGGAATAAAACTTTCTTAATTGTTCAAGTTAAATAAAAGTAAAATAAAAGGATATTGCTAATGACCTTGAAGTTCCCATTGGCATTATTAATAGATCATTGTTGATTATTCATTAATAATTGTTTTAGACAGAAGTTGTTCGGTTTCTTCTGGGACACGTTAAGGATGTACTGGAGGTACAATGGGAGACAAAAATACAAGAAATTCGAAATCCATCAATACATGGCAATGAAATAGGAGTGGGCGGGTTCCCGTATATACGGGTTCGGGTCGAGCCGGAAAAAATCGAGCGGGCTCGAGCGAGTACTCGAAACATCTGAATATTCGAGTAGCTTGATCGCATCGGGTAGCTTGATTGCATCGGGTAGCTTGATCGCATCGAGTAGCTTGATCGCATCGGGTAGCTTGATCGCGTCGAGTACTTGATCACGTCGGATGCTTGATCGTCGATCGTCAATCGTAACGGATAGCCGGAGACATTCGGATTACATAGATTAGCCAAACTATTTGTATAATTCATGACCTAACATAATTCAGGACCGCATTAGTGCGAATTATATATATATATATATATATATATATATATATATATATATATATATATATATATATATAACTGTTATTTTTCGGTTGTGGATTTCGGTTTCGGCTATGATTCTGATGATTTTGATGATTTTTTATAATGTTATACAAATCAACATATTGAACAAATAATTACAAAAATTTGTACTATTATGTATTATTAAACTATTATCTATTATTATTCTTTATTTGAACAATATTTTAAATAAGTAATCTTTTGTAATGCTTACAATATTATTTATATACTCATTATTTAAATACGTATTTATTATTTAAACAATTATTTAAATAAATTTTTATGCTGCAAAATATAATGTATACAAATTCGTTTATATACTTATTATTTATATAGCTATTTATTATTATTTATTTAAACAATTTATAAATAAATAAATTTTTATAATGTATAGAAACTTCTTTATTTTACATAAATTTGAATTATTGCTTCAATAAGAATTTATTGTGAAAACGATTATTTAAATAAATAAATATTTGTAACGACCAAAAAACATAATATATATACACGTCTTGTACAATATTACATGTTTTTCAGCCCGGCAAAATACGGAATGACAGAACTGAATCATAACCGAAACCGGAAGCGAAATCTATAATACATACAACTGAAAAATAACAGTTATTAAGAAACGTAAGCGTAACCGATATAAGCCGTATTACACATATAGAGAATTAATTGGGTAGTAAATAGTAACAAAATATACAAGCATATTTATGTTCTCTTAATCCATATATTTTAAATTATTATGAAGGAAACATAGTTGCTCCACATTTTTCGGTAATAATCTTGCTCTCGTATTTGTAACTATATTTCCGGATGTACTAAATAACCGTTCACTGGTTACTTGTGTCACAGGTGTGGCTAGAAAACGTCTCACCACTGTGGATAGTAGTGGAAATCTTGAATGATTCGATTTCCACCAGTGCATAATATTAATATCCCTGGAAACAACGCTTTCGGACAAATACATCGCTATTTCCCTATCTTTCCTGCTATGAAATGTTTCCTCATGTCTTTCTGTGTTTCCTAATGTATTGTTTAGGAAATTTAATAATTTTGATTTTCTTTTACCTAATCAAGAATTTATAATATATACAGATGAATTATACGATTGATAAAATTAATAAGGAAATATTATAGTTATATAATATTATTATAATTATTATTATAATTATTATTATATTATTGTTATATAGTTATTTATATTATTAACCCTGAACGATCAAGCATCCGATGCGATCAAGCTACCCGATGCGATCAAGCTACCCGATGCAATCAAGCTACCCGATGCGATCAAGCTACTCGAATATTCAGATGTTTCGAGTACTCGCTCGAACCCGCCGGACTTTCTCCGGCTCGACTCGACTGTCGGGAACCCGTAAATTTCGGGAACCCGCACACTCCTACAATGAAAGCCATTCATGAGTATATTTTGCATTAAACTTTTGCGAATACTGTACCCTCTGTAGCTATATTCAGTGGTCTACACTTGTCACGTTTCCATGCTAGTGAGAGACAACAAGATAAATTTGATGTTTTTTAACAGTTTACAATTTTTTTGCTCTGGAACTGTTTAGTGAATCCTAATAAATTTTGAACATAATTAATTACCTAATTTTTACTACATATAAAAAAAAACTGGAGTTTCTAGTTGCGTTTTTTCAAGGTTTAAATAGGGTTTGAAGTGGAATTTTATGAATTCTCCATAAGAAGATGTGTTAAAATGTGCAAACTTTAAGTTGCTATAATTCTTAAACGGTGCAGTGAATCGAACCCAAACTTTGGTAATTGCATCAATTTAGTAAGAATTATATCTTGTCAAATTTTCAAAAACTTTGTTGCGTTTTTATATATCTCCAGAACATCCTTAAGCTATTCTTTAGTTGACCTTCAGGTGACTTTGAGAACGGCTATAGAGGTCAACCTTGAATTTTTTAATTAAACTTCATATTTTTATCGTACATTATTATTGCTGTATTCTGAACTGAATTGCTGAACTCTTAGAATTGACTGACGAGTAATGAATTCTGCTAAAAATGTCAACTTTTACCCACGACCCCGTGAAAATTTGATCAGACTACGCGTGTCGAGCCTCTGCGACATTTTGCAAGTCAAATCCGAGCGTTTCGCAAGCGCCAAGGGAAAAGAAGTAACATAATAGCGACATTCGTTCGCCGACCACGATAACCCCGCTATTAAAAAATGCATGGCATCAGGATTCCGTAACGGTCCAGCAGTCATATTTTCGTGTCAATCGGAAGCTTAATCGGACGTCGCATCGAATATGTCATCGTCGAATGCCCGCCCACGCAATCGACAAAGCTGCGTGTCGCGTAATTAGAATCGCGGGGACGCGAAATTTGTTTAAGCCAACACGTTTCGACCGATTGAGCAACCGATATAATCCGACAATCGTCAAAGCGAAAGCTGCCCGGAGAATGTTCGAATGTTCTGTACCTTACTATCTCGATTACGCATCGATAACGCACGAGAAAATTCAACCACAGCATTTTCGACAAAATTGTGCATTTCCTTTGCACATCTTCATTACATTTGCTCTATTTCAAGTTTTCGGTAACTTCGACTGAACTGCGAATTTGTACATTCACGCCATTTGTGAGTTTCTAAGTTTGTTTATAAGAAAAGATTTAAAGTATATTTCAAACAATGAAATCCAAATCCTCATATGGAGTAATAAATCCAATAAATCGCATTATTGCTAGCTCTAACATATTTTATAACAATATTGATTTTTTTAATGGCTCGTTACAGGTATTCAAAACAAAATTGCGCAATACTATTTGTTAATCGTACCTGTATTTGTTTAGTTTTACGCGGTCCATAATTATGTAAATTTTAGGTTAAGACCTTTTCTTTGTTAAGTTTTCTTTTTGTTTTTATTAGTTATACTGTAAAAAACTGTATACATTTGTATAAAAAAATCTTGGTCCGTATATAATATATAATAATAATAATAATAATAATAATAATAATAATATCAATTTTCAAATCATCAAAATAAAAATATTTTGCAACGATTGTGAGCAGCAGGAGTTAAATAGAAATTCATTTCATCGCTTAATAAGATTTGTTACATTGAAAACATCATAACAATATTCTTAGATTTCTCTAATCTTCCACTGTTTTATATTTCACCCAACTAATTTCCTCATAAATGTATAGAAATCCGCAGTCCAGTTATTAGTAATGTTCCTTTTCTGGAACATTATTATTAATATTATCATTGCATTGAAACTCAACACTACATCAAATTTGCTTTTAATTCTGTTTCAAAATAATCGATCGTTTCCAAGATCATTCAAGTTCATTAAGTGCCGCTCTAAAAGTTCTAAATATATTTTTAACAACGAGCTTCAGGAAAAAGATTGGACTGCACACTGTTTTCAATTTCATTAATGTTTGCAGAGACACCGCCAACACGTTTTTGCGGTGCAGACTGTGCGGGCCAGCTCTGGTTGCAGACTTGTTACTCCAGAGTGCTGACGCGGGAAAATAAACGGCAGCGAAAAATAAACAATTTGTTTAACCGTTTGGAAAATGGTCGGGAGGAACCGCGGGTACTTTCAATTGCCTGCACCGAGAGAAATAAAAGCGAGATCGAAGTAAACGTTCCGCGAAACGACCCAATAATACTGATAGCCGTGTCCCCGTCAAGTCTGACATCCTCGAAACGTAGAACGGCGAACGTGCTGGGCTCGATTCGATTCGATTCGATTCAATTCCGACCAGTGTCGTCTGCAGCCGTGCACCTGTTGCGAGAGAGACGGCCGCCGAAATAATGGCTGGCCTCGACAACTGACACGTCGGGACGCGAATGATCGCGTATCGAGAAAGCCACTCCGTCGTCCAACCGGAAACAGATAAACAATATTCCTTGCGGCGAACGTGCCTCGCGTTCTCCGCTCTCGATTGTTAATTATTATCGCGAGCCACTGTTGCCTCGCACGTCGACCCTACAATCGAACTAGAACCCGAGTCGTCTACCTTTCGAAACCATTCTGCTTCGATACGTCACCATTTTAGTTAATCGACGTTTGCTTCAACGTGTTTGCACACGGTGCATAGTTATTAGACTGCGGCTTTTTATGCAAATACTGTCCAAGCAGTGGATGTAATTATCAATGTTTATAAACGAACCATGTGTTGAACAAAACATATCACATGTAATGCAAACGATGTTCAATCAACGGCTGACAAATTTTCCACTTCTCCTCTTCGTACATTTTGCCTGTCACTTATTATTAGACAACGGAACCTCATGGATAATAAAAATGTTGTACCTGAATTGCAATTATAAAAAAAAATTAAACCGACTTCGAAAAAACGTACTAAAAAGGTATGAAATAATTTCCATTTAATTTATGTGAATACACACGAACTTAAATAAAATACAACCTTTTCGCAGGCGGCGCAAAAATTAAAAATTTTCCAAGTGACAGATGTTGCTGATTACGATTTCATTGGAACATGATGGACTTGGAAATCAGTAGGTGGGAAGAGAAAATACATTAATATGTGAAAGCATGTACAGTGGGTGTACAAAGTATTCGTACACTTTATAAAAACTAATAACATTTTTATAATTGTACCAAACGACCTGATTTTTTTATAATCAATTAGAAGCATTGGTTTACGAAATGATATACAAAAAAGATTTTCCAAAAATTATAATTTACAAGGTTTAAATGCAAAAATAAAAAAGGCATTTTTTAAAACTTTTTTATTTGGGTTCTTAATGAAAATTTGAAATGTATGTTTTGTAGATCTATGTTAGTCATACACATGTTGAAAATTTCATTGAAATCGATTAACACACACACGAGCTACAAGCGGTTAAAAATGGTGAAAATCGTAGTCTTTCAAGACTTTTGATCAGTTTCTGCTTAAAATCCACACAATCGTACATCTTTCGACTCCTGTTGTTTTTTCCTGCGTCAATCGATTTCGATTAAATTTCCAACATGTGTATAAAGAACATGGATCTAGAAAACATATGTTTTAAATTTTCATTAAGGGCCCAAATAAAAAAGTTTTAAAAAATGCCTTTTTTTTGCCTGCAACCTTGTAAATTGTAATTTTTGGAAAATCTTTTTTGCATATCAGTTTGTAAACTAATGCTTCTAATTGATTATAAAAAAATTAGGTCGTTTGGTACAATTATAAAAAAGTTATTCGTTTTTAAAAGGTGTACGAATACTTCGTACACCCACTGTTTGCAGAAGAATTTAAGGATTTTCGGAATTTCCAGTGTCGAAAATTTTCAATTTTGCACCGCCTGCGAAAAGATTGCATTTTATTTAAGTTCGTGTGTATTCACATAAATTAAATGGAAATTATTTCATACTTTTTAGTGCATTTTTTTAGTGCATTTTTGCGAAGTCGGTAAACAAACTGGATCAAAATAGAGATCCATTTTCTCTCTTTACACTATATCTATTATGAGAGGTCAAATGACCCATTTTAGATTTTTATTCGACAATTATTGAAATTGTAAAGGTGTTTTCATGGGAATTTATTGAATATATTTTTCACTCCAGTATATATTATAGTAAAAATCGCACAAAATATAGATAAATTGAATCTTGTTATTTTTATAATACTATACACATCAGTTAATAGGTTAAAAATAATATGATAGTAGATTAAATTCTTCTAATATTATTACTGTCTTAAATTGCACTTATTCATTTTTGCCATAAATGGTAAAAACGGGAAGAAAATCCAATTTTCGATTTTCTTTTATAAAATGAGAATTTTCCACGGGAACGTATGAAAGTGGCATTATTTGTGCGTAGCAAATCGACAATGGACCCGGACCAACCACGGCACGTAGCTAGATCGAATCAGATTGTCGAACGTCGACCCTCTCTGAGTTGTGTTGCCGTCAACGCTGGCGCAAACGCTGACAAATTCGTCAATTTGTTTCCGCCTTTGAAATCACGGAATTTCGAGCGACCCGAAAGGGATAATTTTTTCTCTCACCCTGACTGGATCGAGGGACAGAGGAATTTCGGGGATGGTATCAGGTGTTTCGGAACGAAGACGATTTCGGTGCAAATTACTGAATTACAAATTAGGGTCGTGTGCCGATGGTGCTCCCCGAGGTAACGAGGCGATCGCAGTCTATCCGATGGTGATGGTCGAATAAATATTCTCCGAATTCGATTATCGAACAAATGGAAATATTCCAGACGGTTCGGAATACATTTGGAATACATTAAAGGTGTTAATTACTTAACCCATAATCACGGGTGCAATCTGCACACTTCCATGAACTTGAAGTCGTACAAATTATATGCTTAAATTTATAAATATGATTATCTCATATTAGTAATTGTTAGACTGCGGATTTGATGCATTTATGCATTTATTTGAAGCAGTTGACATATTTAAAAAATTTAAGAACATCAACGTATTAATTTCAGCTTAATAAAATAATTAACACAAGAAACAACATTTTTCTGTAACCTCTGTGTCTCGGAATCGACGCAGTCATTTTTATTTTGCATAAAGATCGACAGTTTAGTAATTATAATATACAAAGAAAAAGTACGAGAAACTCAAATAAAAGTTAATTTATTTTTTGAGAATCTATCCACTCCGTTTAGCAATACTGTTGGCATCGATTCGTTATTGTTTCGCTGCAATCACTATCTGCGCGTTTACTATCAATCACACACGTGCAGGCCGCTTCGTCAATTCCACCCTCTAATTTACAAAATAAATTGCAGTTGTAATTTGACGCTGGCGATCGTGCCGGGAATACAAACACGCGGCGCAATGATCGGGCCTCTGCCATTTTGTCGTTATTTGTTCGGTCAGACGTGAGCCAAATATTTCAGAATGTTTTCACTCGTTTTGTAATCTCGCGAACAATCATTTCAAACATTGCCTAAATTAACAAAATTTCGTGCCGGAAATAGCTCGACGCTTTTCTAATCGGTGACTTCCGGTTAGGGATGCAAAGATTAGCTGCCAGTTCCGATTACGTTCGAGCAAGGAGGGCCTCGTGGTAGGCGAGAAATGAAATTCACCGAAAGTAAATCGAGTTTACCCGCGGCCCGCTACCAAAGGGTCTAACGAACCAAAAAATCACGTTGCTGCGCGTCCGCCAAGAAGAAGAAGAAGAAGAAGGGCCACCGACAGACTAAGGAGCCCCTCTTCGTAGTTCTTCGGACATTTAAATGGAAATCCTGATTTGAATGGCTAACAGAATGAAAACGCTGATTTCGATAGCGAGCACCCTCGAAATCCGCTCGCGACACCTAACGTTTCCTAATTCAACCCTTTTCGACATTCTTTAACCCTCTCCTATGAAACTTAAGATTCCGCGCCAGTCTTTGACCGTTGGGAGCACGGTAATTAATAATAATGGTAATTTTATTCAAAGGCACCGTTATTATTCTGTCTGGTTCGAAGAGGTTATATGCACATATAAACAGTGATCGATCAAATAAAGTAACAAACTTTTTACCTCTCATTGTTAGTCTTACCTTCAAGTAAAACAGGTAACATTTAAAACAGCAAAATGATTAAAAGAAATTAATGTCTAAAATAATACAAATTAAGAAAATGTTCCCTAACATTAAACTTATCACTGTGAACTCGAAGTGTCGAATAACGAGCGGCACATCCCTCAGGTTAAGTTCAAGTTTTCAGTGGTAAGAAGCAAAACGACGAGTTTTCGAAGAGGGCGCGGCGTGTGAAGGGACCTTAAGGGAAAATGGTTCGTTTCCTGTTGGCCAAGTCGGCGTGCATAATTCAAGGGTGGACCGGTATCGATTGAGTCGCCTCTTTCCGCTTGTACCATTCCGTTCCCGTTTT
Source organism: Lasioglossum pauxillum (assembly GCA_933228785.1). Classification (NCBI taxonomy): domain Eukaryota; kingdom Metazoa; phylum Arthropoda; class Insecta; order Hymenoptera; family Halictidae; genus Lasioglossum; species Lasioglossum pauxillum. The sequence goes on along the minus strand of OW121702.1, from coordinate 33,405,282 downwards.
CCCGGGGACGGGTAGCGGAAAGAAAATCGACGGAAAAGCTGAGAGGAAAGAGAGAGAGAGAAAGAGAGAGTGGAAACGGTTGAAAGATTCACGGGAGTCCTGCACGAGCAACTGAGTTTGTCAAGTATTCTCGAGGACCGTCGAAAATTAGCAAAACGTCGAGGCAAAAACGTGGAAACGTTTCTCGTGTTTCCTTTCGCATCAGCCGTCTGAAATGTTCAATCTTTACGGGTAAGTGGCAGTCCGAATTTTCACGAAGAAAAACATAAAACGTTTTGGTACTAGCTGGCAGTAATAGACTGCGGGTCTTCGTGCAAAATAAAAATTGTCTGAATGTGTTGCAACATACAGGAGTCACCATGTATGTTTTCTATTATAGTTCTGTCGCGGGGTGTAGTCCCGTTCCTTTACAGCAGAGTAGGGCAATAATCAACTAATATTTAAAAATGACTAATAGTCTTCTTGAATAAAAGATGTAATGACGCTCTCGGCGCACTGGTTCGATTCAATTTTACTTCAAAGCAATTTTGCAATTTACAAGAGGTACAGTCAGCGGCAATATTAGGTGGACACCCTTAAAAATCGCATAACTTTTTAAAAATTGGTCCAAAGGATTTGAATTTTTTAAAGATGTTAGACCGACTAGTTCGCTAGAGAATAAGTAAACAAAAATTTATTAAGATTGCAATTGTAGCTCATTGCAATGTTTACCGATTTCGATAAAATTTTCAGTATGCATATAAGTTACTGAAATCTATAAAACGCATTGGTTAAATTATCGTTACAGGCCGAGATAAAAAAGTTGACAAAACATCATTTTTTAAAATTTTGTGTAATACCTACCAATTGCAATCATAATAAATTTTTGTTTACTTATTCTCTGGAAAACTAGCCTGTCTAACATCTTAAAAAAATTTAAGTCTTTTGCACCAATTTCTAAAAAGTTATGCGATTTTTAAGGGTGTCCACCTAATCTAATATTGCCGCTGACTGTATGTAGATCACAAATCTAGCTAATCAGGTAGATATGTCAACTTCTACTCTTTCCATCACATACAACATAAAGTGAGCCTAATTAAAGGTTTGATTAATCGTGCAATTCTACTAGCAAATTCTGAATTTAGATCGGATAATTTACTATTGATAAAGGATGTATTGAGGTGAAACGGGTACCCTGTTAATTTTGCATCACACATCGTCAAGGAACGCATTGTTGAAATTTATCACCCTCTTGTCGTTGAAAAACGAAAAGAGGAAAGATTCAAGAAAACAGGACCTATTAACTGGAAAACACCGTAGTCCTTCCTTATGTCGAAAACATTTCCAACGACATTAAAAGGATTTTCAGAAAAGTAGGAATATACACGATTTTCAAAATACCATACTATCTGAAAAATTGGTTTCCACCAATTAAAGTTACCACTTTTAAAAAGTTCTAATGTAGTATATTTAATATTTTGTAAGGGATGCAACCAAGTTTACATTGGACAAACGTCGAGACATTTAGAAACACGTTGATACGTGAACATAAACGTAACATCTCGCTACCTCCAACACAACACACTGCTTTAACAAGACATTCAATAGAATTTGACCACAGATTTGATTTTGAAAATGCAAAAGCAGTTGATAAAGAAGTTAATTTAAATCAAAGGATATTATTGGAAACTATTCATATGATTAAACATCGTAGCGTAAATCTTAGGTATAAAACACCTAAGACACATGAGTGCTACGCAACATTACTGAACCAGTGATGTTTGATGATGAATTTTTCCAAACAGCTTCAGTATTCTGTGTCTTCACCACATGCAATAACACCTAAATATAATCATTCGCAAACAAAAATGTTCACAAATTGGCCAAAATTAATGTTAATTTAATATTATCATAACATCTTGGTATACAAGCAGTTAAAAGTGTGGTTATGACTTTTCACGGTTTGAAATAACCGCCAAATATCGATTGGCTCATATGTCGATCGATGCTCTGATTCGTCCGTTTCAATTGGTTTCACGTTTGTTTCAGTAACTTGTGTAACGGCATGGGAACAGCACATGTTCTGTTGTTCCAAATTAGTTAAAATAATTTCATTAAGCAAGTGAGCAACGAAGTACACAATTTTTACATTCAATGTTTAATTTACTGATTTTTCTGTTTAATAATTTACGAACGCAGTTATTATTCTTCTTGAAACTGATCTAAACATAGATCGAAACGTCGAAAATTTAATTCAAATTGCCAAATTGCTTCGAAGTAAAATTGGATCGAACTAGTGCGCCGAGAGCATCATTACATCTTTTATCAACAATTATATGATCGATAAAACAAAAACGGAACACGAGTCTTCTTGGATGTTAGTCATAGCAAAATAGTCATTAGTCAAAACGTTTAGATTAGTTAGTGATAAGTGAATGGCAAATAGTTTGTCACAGCTCTAAGTAGTCGTTAGCTATTGCTTACACTGTCCAACACCAAATTTGTTTTCAATACACTATTAGGTCCTTCTTATAGAGTTTTTTGCGCTGATTCCGAATCTGTCCTTAATTTTTCTCCTATACGCACAGTTTTTGAGAAACATGGCTTTGAAAAAGAAACATATTTTTCAACTTTAAACACATATTGTGATGTTATTATAAAAGATATGGAATTGTTCTTTAGAGCAAAAGATTCTGTAGACTTTCCCGAATACAGTGATATCCAATATTAATACATTATGATTGTTTAAACATGTTTAAACTTTTGCACCAATTTTTGAGGATATTTTTCAATTTATCTCAAAAAATAAGGGTCCAGCGGAAAATCGAACTATACCACGCGATAGAGCAGACTTTTATCTTGAGAAACCACCCTTTCAAGTTTGGAACGTTGACGTTTTTTTCGAACCAGAAAACAAAATATCTTCGCCCGACATGAGTTGTCACCAGTGTTTAAACATGTTTAAACAATCATAATGTATTAACCCTTTTAGTGCCGGAAGCCGATATATCGGCCCTCGCTGCACTGGCGAAAAGTGCCAGAGCCGATATATCGGCCCGCACCTTGTAGCGCTTTATTATTCGCTTTGCGAGAGATCTCTATCTCAGAATAAATTTATAATACGTTATAAATAGTCTAATTTCATTACGAGAGAATTTAATACACTGCTTTTTGAATTATATGTAAATATTGCTTTTCGTTTGGTTTTTATGAGGCTTTTTCCAAATCCTAGTGAAATCGTAAAATTCGGCCGGTTATATTCGCATAAGCACCTCTTTTTCGCCCGGCACTAAGAGGGTTAATATTGGATATCACTGTATTCGGGAAAGTATACAGAATCCTTTGCTGAAGAACAATTGAAGAACAGTTCAATATCTTTCATAATTACATCGCAATATTTGTTTAAAGTTGAAAAATGTTTTTTTTCCAAAGCTATGTTTTTTAAAAACTGTGCGTATAGGAGAAGAATTAAGGACAGATTCGGAATCAGCGCAAAGAACTCTATAAGAAGGACCCAACAGTATATTGAAATCATAAAAAAAGTTGAAATTTGTTGGACACTGTTATTAGTGACTTAGTAGTTGATGATCGGTCATCAATCTTCAGTCATGAGTCACTATTGTGCGATTAACATACATTAATATTATTAATTAGTTGTCACTAACTAATCAAAAAGTGTTGACTAATGACTATTTTGCTGTGACTAACATTCAAGAAATTCGTCATTTAGTTGATTATTGCCCTACTCTGCTCTACAAGGGATGGGCATTTTTGTCTCAATTGAGAGACCGTCCCCACTGTAACGTCCAGTACCCAGTATCCAGAAAGAGAGATTGGTGGGGGAAGCATGCATGTGAGGGGCCCCTACCGCGCTCACCCCTGCTCCACTGGTTTGCCACTGGCCCTTCTCCCGAGTAACCAGACAAGTACCCAGGTATTTAATAACTACCGTCCCCGAAAGCTGCGGGAGGGTCGTGAGCCGTAGCGAAACGATAACGCCGATATTTCATCTTTTCACTTACGCCGCATGTTTCCCCTCGAAGGGCCATTTTTCCGTTTCTTCCGTGCCGTTACGAGAGAAGAAAGACGAGTTCCATGGAATTTTCTTGCACGCGAGCGATTTCACGCCGCGACGCATGTCTCCGCGCTATAAAGGTCTTCCATTTGATTGGAGGGCGGGTAGAAATCCCCCTGGTCGAAAGAGAAAAAGAAAATTGCTCGGAAGGGTGTACGACGAGGTAGTATCTCGAAAGGTGGCTAGGTGAAAGAACCACCAGATGAGATCGACCCTTTGGATTAGATCGACCAGGGCATTCCGCTAATCGCGTTCGAACTTCCAGAGGAAACTGGCCGTGAGATCGACAGAGTGTAATCATCCCAATTAGGTTTCCCATAGCTCCCAGCCTCTCGCAAAGTCCACACGAGCTTGGAAGACTATGATTGGACACCCCGACGATTTTTACGGAACTGACTCTGTTACATTTTCAGTCCATGCGATCTGTTCTTAACGCTAAAACTACCACGATCGAATCACCGGTTCTATATTCCACGATTATTGAAATTAGAAAAACGCTTTCGTAGGAAATGACTGAATCGACTTCTTTATTTTCACATAGTATTATATCTCTTCCTTCGCGAGCAATTGTTATCCGCTCATTGGTCATTCCGCCTTTTTCTCATTTGATTCTATGCTAGATTTTGTGCGAATTGTGCCAGAACTGTGTGACATGCAATTTTTCATTAATGTACTCTTTTCAGCGTCTGGACAGCGCTTTCTGTAGTCTGATGCAGATCGCGTTATAAATTGTTTCTCTCCGTTATTTCGTGATAGTACATCGTTAAATGAAAAATAAGTATTTACATGGTTGACAAAATAAGGTCCACGCCAGTGTCGATTGACTATTTCGGACAAATTCGCCGGTGCGCGACAGACAGCGAGTCGCGTTGAATACTTTGTGCCGGTTAATTGGCTCTATTCAAGCAACAAATATCAATAAACACCGGTGTCCGCCAGCTATTAGGAAGCTCGAAGTGGACGGACGCGACGCGACGTGACGAGTAAATAGAAGTAATCAGGAAATCGGCGGCGACCGTCAGCGGTAACACGCGAGGTACAAGTAAATTTGCATGTTCATCGATCATCCGCGGGGCCAGAGTCAATGTAGTATTAACATTCGAGCGATTCCCGGCGAACTCACGCCGCCCTCGGGCGGGTGTAACGAAGCGAGAAGATTAATGGACCGTCTCTTCGCCAGATAAATGACAAAAGAGCGTCGTCGCGTCGAATATTAGCGAGATCCTCGGAGGCGACAGCTCGAGTTATCAAACTCCTATCGGCGATTCCAACAAGATTCACTTTCCGGAATCGGCTGCATTAACGGTTGCCGCGGATCCTGGACCCGATGCCATAAATTCCTACTCCCCTAGCCGGTGTCCGGGATACCTGACCCTGGTTTTGCGACCGACACGAGGGGAACTCGGGATTTCGGGCCAGATTCCAAACCCGGTGCCCATCGAATTCGAATAAATTCGACGACCACCGAGACCCAGCCGACTTCACGTCTGCTCTACATTAAAATTTTATCTAAACCACAATGGGCCCTAGTATTGTTTTCACTTAACTTTTTAAAGACTTCTTCCAAGTCTCCGTTTCTATTTTACACAGTCTAAAAAGTCTCCATACACTCTTTTACCGTTCCAGGAGGAATGCCGACATATTGATTTAATAATTACACATTCGTCCTTATTTTCCTGTCGTGAATTTCATGTCCTGCTCTGGCAACACTGCTCCTAATCTCGCTTTCCGCCTTGTTCCGGACCGTACAGCTTGAACGGCTTGAATTGGATCGACCTGCCTCTTTCAAGCGATTCAAGCCAACCTGTATGCTTGAACGTGCTTGTTGGCTTGATGTTCCAACACGAAGTGCAGGTTGCCGTTTGCCGGCCCTAGGAAACAGGCTGCTGCCGATCCGCTTCCTGCGCTGCTGCTGGGTATATCTATTTGCGCGGGTAACCACGCCTACGAGTATTCATCTTGCGGAATCTTCGACTCCGGGGATCGTCCCCGTGGAATTTATGGGAGAGCCATAAGGGTCTGCGACTGACAGTTTTAGATGCTTAGTAAAGAAGACCTTAGGCATCGTCGGGGCGTCCCATCGCACCACCACGCGCCGCACAGTGTGAAACACAGAATTTTCTGACGCACAGTCGGAAAATTAATAACTTCTAAATTAATCCGTTCTCGACCTAGGGCCTCCAGTACTTTTTCAAAGAGCATAAGGTGACAATTTTGTTAAAAAAGATTAAGTGTAATTACTGATCATAAACAAGAAAAGAAGAAATTCCTTTTTATAACATATCGTAGACTTGTATGGATTTTTGTAGTGTCATATAATTTTTTTAAGAATACAGAATACTGGAAAACAGCGTGTTCCATTTTGTTTTTCTTCGTGATGCACGTCTGATAAGAGGGTTTCGAATATTTGGCCGGCGGCGAATTAATGCGAATGTGTAATTTCGACAGTGGCATCGAAAAGTACGAAGAACTCATTGAAGAATATGTGGTTTCGAAAGCTTGTAAGGAATCCGCAATTATCGTCGGCGAACATAAGGCAGATGCGGGACGCCACGCGACTCGTCTGGTCCTGCTGTCCCCTGGAATCTGACAACTGGTTAATTTCCGGCGTACGTCAGCGCCAGGTGCTGCTGTTTCACGCACGAATCGCACAAAGATGTCACATGTTGCGAATACGCTGCTGCGAACACTGAATATAGCCATTGGAATATCGCATAATTCCACGAACACACCAGTGCACGGATCAAATTGAATATAATAGATGATGCGTTAATACCAAACCTACGAAATTATCAAGTTACTTACAGTCGGTGTACAAAGTATTCGTACATCTTTTAAAAACGAATAAATTTTTCAAAATTGGACTCAGCAGCTTGAGTTTTTTTAAGACATTAGAAGGGTTAGTTTACTCGCTAACGTGTAAATAATTTTTTTGTAATTGTTATTGGTCGCAATTACGAAGGGAACAGTAAAGATCACGATTTTTACATTTTTTATCTGTGCCTGTAATGAATATTTAATACAGGTGTTTTGTAAATCTAAGTAAGTTACATGTATACATGTACAAAGTTTCATTGAAATTGGCTGACGGATAAAAAAGCTGTGGGCATTGTAAGATGTAAAAATCTTTGAATTTACGGTTTGCGATCCATTGTAATCGCAGATTCTTACGATTTTTGCTATTTTTAATGAATTATATTTCGTAACATCTTTGATCGATTTCGATGAAACTTTGTACGAGTATATAACTAACTTAGACCTACCAGAGGCGCCTTCTAAATTTTCATTACAAGTACAGATAAAAAATTTAAAAATCGTCACCTTTACTATTTCCTTCGCAATTGCGACCAACATTTGTTAAAAAAAGTTATTTACACATTAACTACTAAACTAAACCTTCTAACGTCTGAAAAGAAACTCAAGCTGTTGGGTCCAATTTTGAAAAAGTAATCCGATTTTTTAATGTGGACGAATACTTTGTACACCGACTGTATGTACATGGAAATTGATTCGATAGAATTCTTTATCCAAGCACATTTTATTGTAAAAATTCCCTTGTCATTTATGCAAGCTAAAACATCTTCATCGCTTTTAGTGCTCAGTGTTAAGTATACAGGATGTACCAAAGATATTGTACTTCCTTGAAAGGGGATGATAGCTAAGGTCATTTCAAGTAACTTTTTACTTTGCGAAAATGTTTAGGAATAATTTTGCACCCTTTGCACTGGGAGCTATTTTATTTCAAAAATTAAATCCCGTACGATTTTTGAAATTTTATGGATATGATTAGACTGCGGGTCTTTATGCAATTATGGCTTTTGAAAAAATTTAAAAAATGCTAGGATATAGAACAACACAGAATTAAATATTATTTTAATTTACTTCAGATCTAAAAAGTCTACTACCATGGAAAGTAAGATTCTATTTATTTTATTCCACTTTCTTAAAATTCGTCCTCGAAATAAACGAAATAAACATCCGCAGTCTAGATATGATATTGGTATAATACCTCGCACAATACTTAAACGTTTACTAATTGATTAGATACCGACATATTTAACAATGTAAACAATATTTCGAATAATGGTACAGCAATTTCTAGTGGCGCCTCAGAGTCACCATTCGAGTGCTAAAGGTTAAAATTAGGAATAATATTAAAATAAATTACGATCGAAGCATGATACCGCAATAGTCGGTACAGAAATTCCCTTTTTCAATTCATAATCTTAAGAAATGGAGGATTACATATCGATCTCCGAGTTATTGTTACATTTCTACTGTTTTAAATTTTTCCTAATCATTTTTCTCTTAAACGAATAAAACCCGCAGTCTAATCAAGCTAATCTATGAAGCTCTAATCTATGAAGCTTTCAAAAACCAACATGAAAGTCGATAGTTTTATTTTTCTTCGTTGTCAACGCACTATACGTCGTCGTTGGGGATTCGTCTGGTCCAGACTCAGGGTAGAATGAATACTCTCTCCTCCCGCGGGAAGAAACGGAGCTGAGCCGTGCCGAGTCGGTCGATCGAAGCGTGCGTCGGCCGAGTCAGACGCGGAACGAACGCCGATCGAATTATCGGGGAAACTCGATACAAGAGACTCGGAGAGTTGAGACGAGAAAGAGAGAGAGCACCGCGGGGATTCCCCTGGGTTGGTTTCTCCGGCTGCCACCGGATATCCCCCTGATTTCTGACGACTAACGCGAGTCTGATGTTTGCGAGGGGAGCTACACGCGGCGCGTACACGGCCCGGCAACCCTTATCCCGACCACCCCGGTATCGTTAGCCATAGACAAAGGGTGTGTCGCCGAAATACGTGCCCCCGAGCGCCGCTAATTCCACCGATAATAGATTTCCAGCCCTGGCTTGAGTCGCGAGATTTTCTTCTTCCACGATTCTACTAGCCTAACAAGGGATCTTCTTTTATTCCCTTTTATTCGGCCGAGGGACCGGCGTGGGAGGTCAGCTTTCTGTTATCTTTCCTGGTGAATGATTCTTCCGCGATCTTGCCCTCGGATGTGGCCAACTTTCGAGGTATGGGTTTCATGACTGCAGAAGAAAGTTTTCCGAGAGAAAATTTTAATAGTCGGGCCTGGAACAATTTTATTGCGAACCTGGAAACTCCAAGTTATCGTTATCGTCACCGTCACCATTCATAATTTTAATTTAGAAAGAAAGATCTAGAATGTACAAAGGGTGGTCCACCTAAATTTCTCCTTTATTTATTTGTGATAACTAGACTGCGAATCGTTATGCAAAATAAAAATTTCTTACATTTACTATTTCGCAACAAACTGGAGTGAAATAGAAATTTACATCCTTCTCTATTATATTTAGTAGGTTGAAAACAATATTATTATAATGGTATGTTTAAATTTTCCTAATATTTTTGCTATTTTAAATTACACCTACTCATTTTTGTCATAAATGCATAAAATCCGCAGTCTAGTGATAACATAACAAATGTTTTTAATGCAATGCACATGCTATCACAAGGCGAATGCTTTGAAAATGTTATTTTCTTCTCGAGGTCTATTTTCCCGGAGTTTTCACGGTCATCGATATTTTCTTTTTTGCAAATATACAGGGTGAATTCGATAAAGCAGGACACCTAAATATCTCCGTTACTTTTCGTTGTACAAAAAAACTTCGTAGGACAAAGTTACACTGTTTGAAGGGCCACATATAACGGTGTAAGGGGAAAAAAATTTTCAAGGTCATTTTTATGAGATTTCAAGGTTATCGATGTTTTTTTTAATGGAATGAGGTATTTTTTAATACATCAATCGATGCAGCTGGACATTCGTTATAAAAAAGTACTAACCTATGTATGTCGAAAAGTTAGTAGTTCACGAGATATTTCGATTTAAATAACTCTAAAATACCATTACTGTCGTGCTAAGACGTTAGTGTCTACTTACTTGTGTAACATCTTAGCACGACAGTAATGGTATTTTTAGAGTTATTTAAATCGAAATATCTCGTGAACTACTAACTTTTCGACATACATAGGTGTACTTTTTTATAACGAATGCCCAGCTGCATCGATTGATGTATTAAAAAATACCTCATTCCATTTAAAAAAACATCGATAACCTTGAAATCTCATAAAAATGACCTTGAAAATTTTTCCCCTTACACCGTTATATGTGGCCCTTCAAACAGTGTAACTTTGTCCTACGAAGTTTTTTTGTACAACGAAAAGTAACGGAGATATTTAGGTGTCCTGCTTTATCGAATTCACCCTGTATATATTTTTTATTAATAACATGATCTTGAAGTAACCGCTAGGATAAGAGAATTTCAAAACAGTACAGAAATTGAAAGACTTCAAGGATAGCAATATATGATTCTCAATTTCTTGAAATTGTTGAAGAGGAAAAACTGTCTATCACAAAGATTCGCAGTCTAGTGATCACAAATAAAAGAGATATTTAGATGGACCATCCTGTATATATATTTATGGACCATCATCTTGAATTCAGAGTACCACGAATAGTTTCCGAGTTTCTACTATAAAGTACAGTAAACACAGGTGTCCGCCGCGAGGAAGAATTAAGAATCGCGCACGTCTTGCGATGAGTTATCGTTTCAATCGCGGAGGAGAGAAAGGTTATGGGACTGGCTCGTCTCCATCGGTACAGATTGATTAATAAGGGATTTGACTTACGACCGATAACGCAACACAATCATCGGGATTCCAATAAGTCACCTGTACATGGTACGTGTCCGAAACGCGTTGCCAGCGCACCTGACATTCTCCCTTGCACCTGGCCCGACGATGATTAACGACGCACTCGGCAATTATCAAGATCGAACATGATCGTTATCGATCGGTAAGTGAGACCGAAGGACATTGGAAAGGGAAAGGGGAATCCGGGCGAAACAGTGCTGTATAGCCGGGAGGGAACAATCCCCTCCCCCGCCTGTATCCAATTTATGGTCTACATCGATTACGATACCCTCAACGGTGGTGGCCGACACGGATGATTATCTTAATGATTATGTAGACAACGCGAGTCCCGACGAGCGACGCCTGAATTAACGAGACGTCGAGGGACGGAAAAAAAGGGTTCGCGATAATAAATTGGAATCCAGACGAGTCTAGCGCTGGCTGGACCGATGGATGCTCGTGAACTTGGGGAGAGTGTCGGAAGGAATATTTGCTGACGAGAATGGGGATCATGGTTTCTGGATACTGTGCGCCAGACTTTAATCCCCTAACGCATGCTGTCCTGCGTGACGCCAGCGAGTTTCATAGCCAAAAAATAGCGGGAAAATAATGTGGGATAAGAGCCATTCGATAAGGCATCGAGAAGAAATATTTCGTGTAAAATGTTCACCCTGTCTCTCGACCGGGAGGGTAGTTGCGGGGTAAAACCGAACAAATGAATTTTCAATATGCTGCAATTAATTAGAATTTTTAAGTTGAAAACCCTGATTGGGAAAAATTAAAAACTTCAGAAAAGTTAGAAAAATGCAAAATGTAAGTATTGTTCATGAATTTTGCTAGATTTTTAGAGACCTACCAATTTTTCCCCGTGAAAAATTGATGTAGAATTATTTTCGATCATTCTGTAAGCGCGTTAGCACCGTGAAACATTTATCAATTCAAAGGAAACATTCAATTTCCACTGTGATACGATCAAGAACCTCGTAATTCGTGTCGCAATAAAATCGACTAGTTCCATTCAGCAGGAAGTGATGGTTGTTTAACGTTACCGTTAAACCTTGTACGTTCCATATGCAACAGGCTAATAGTAATCAGTACAGTTGGCAAAGACGGTGTTCCGTGGTCGGTGTAAGCCGGCCCAGACGAGAAAAATAAAAGAAATATGTAGAAACGAAATGAGAGAAATAAACGAAACTATGAGTTATCGATTGCCATCAAATCAAGATTCACCAGCAGGTACCCGTTCGGAGATCCCCGGGCTTCATCAACGTTCTCTTATTCGCTGCAACCCCTAAGCGGCTATATTTTCTCGATCATCGTTTCTCAGTAATCCCGAGTGGATATTAAAACATGGAATCGCCGTCATACATGAGTATCGAGGTGCGGATCGTAATTCAAGTAGGAGAGGCTCGTTAACTAGTCGCAGTGTAATCGTGCGATTCCAGTTCCCGATTTTTCGAGTGGAGTAATTACGGTTGGCGGACGATGAACCCGGCCGGGGTAGCTTCGTGCAAATAATTGAAGAGACATTTCCAGGTTCCCCCACCCTTAGTTACCGAATCTCTTTCCGAGGACCGTGTATTATTGACCGACTGCGTACATATTTCTCGGACGGTACGTGATCCACGAATATTTCACGAGCTTTCGTCCATTAAACAGCGGCGAGCAGCGTTCCGCTCGGCCAGTATCTCGCGAACCGGGCAAATCCGGTTTTAATGCTACCGGGCACCGGTATCAAGGCTGCAGACAGCAAAGAACAAAAGAAAAAATGATTCGTTTCTTGAGCGGACAGCCGGGATGTTCCCGGGGCCGCATTAGATTCGCGTTAGACCGGACGGAATCGTTAAAGGGGATCTGGAAGAGGCTTCCAGACGCTATAAAAAGAGTGTTTACTGGCGGAGGATCGGTTTCAACGCGTCCTCGTAAGAACGGATGGGATCCTATGATGGTTATCGGATCGATTGGCAAGTTAGCTGATAAACTATTACTGATGATAATGAGATGCGACCGTTCGGTGCAGGGGAAAGTCACTTGACACCGGACACCGGTATTTTATTAACCTCCTAACTAGCTGTGGCGGATATAATCGTCATCGCTGCATTTTATGCGTTTATGATCAAAATAGCTGTGTGCAATTTACAGCGATAGACAGATTCACCTTTGGATGGCGGACTAATTTTGTAACTGTACAATTAATAATGATCTAATGTGAGGGTTTATTGAACATGCAATAGTTCCAACTTATTAAAATGTTTAAAAAAGGAAACAAAATTGCTGTTTGCCTCCCGTTTTATTACTTTTGCTGTTTTATTCTATTAAGGTGGGATCTCCTTTGCGCGTCTGTAGGCAGCGTTTTGTTATCCCAGCGCCTTTTATACTCCATTCGTCATACTTCATCAGAACTGCGTGTTGACGCTGCGGCATACATTCAGACATAAACTGAACACAAACGGGACGAAACATCTTTGATCTCAAAGAGCGTCTTAATGTAGAAACATTAATCAATTTCCTCTTCGGAAGGAGCTCTATCTGCACTGTGGTAAAAATGAAAGTGACTCAGTGGATAGTACACGATTGGCAAGTTAACTGATAAACTATCACTGATAATAATGAGATGCGACCGTTCGGTGCAGGGGAGAGTCACTTGACACCGGATAACAGTATTTTATTAACCTCTTAATTGGCTGCGGCGGATATAATCGTCATCGCTACATTTTATGCGTTTATGATCAAAATGGCTGTATACAATTTACAGTGATAGGCAGATTAAGGGACGGTCAGACATAAAATCAACACGAAAGGGACGAAACATCTCTGATCTCAAAACGCGTCTTAATATAGAAACATTAATCAATTTCCTCTTCGGAAGGAGCTCTATCTGCACTGTGGTAAAAATGAAAGTGACTCAGTGGATAGTAAACGATTGGCAAGTTAACTGATAAACTATCACTGATAATAATGAGATGCGACCGTTCGGTGCAGGGGAGAGTCACTTGCCACCGGATAACAGTATTTTATTAACCTCTTACGTGGTTATGGCGGATATAATCGTCATTGCTAGACTACGGATTTTATACATTTATTAACCAAATGGCAGTATGCAATTTAAAGCGATAGACAGATTCACTTTATTAACTGTACAATTAATCACGCTCAAATTCGATGAATAGGTTTATTTAGCATGGACTAGTTCCATTTTATTAAAATGTTTAAAGAAGGAACAAAAATTGCTGTAGGGTCATTCCATGCCGAATCGATCACTTTTTGCAGGTACCATCGCCGATTTTGTTCTAAATGAAATATGTTATAGTCCATGTGAAATTAGGGGGGCTTAAGTCATCATTTTGCCGGTTTCGAATTTTTTTAGAAATGGCAGGCCTTCAAATTTTTCAATTTTTGCCCATTTCGGCGAAAACGGGCCTCACTTACGAATTTTTATCTCAAGAACCGTTTGTCCGATTGAGCTAAATTTTTTTTGTTTTATTCGGAAAGGATTGGGCTATTACAAAATAATTTTTTCAACCTCGGAAATCAACTTTATAATGTCGAAAAATTTAAACAAATTCTTCTTTTGCGTTTTTTTTAATGATGGGGCTCAGTGATTTAAATTTTGAAAAAAATATGGTAATATTCTTTGAAGTTTCCCCTTTAAAATGAGCCCTTGAAAAAGATGGTATCATTAAAATTGGCGTCACAATGAGCTGGTAAAGGACGCCGTGTACCCCCGTTTCAGGTAGAGGTGGGTTGAGCCCACCGCTGTTATGGTCCGTTGTCTGTACCGCTGGTCTCGAGAAAATACCAGCACACTGTAATAACTCTATTTATACCTGGAGAACAATATTAGTAACCACTCTTGGACAATAACACCTTTTTAATCATGACTTCTTTTATAAATATTAGTTTTTATAGGAATCATATATGTTCCAAAAAAAAGGTGTCGTTGCTCAATGGAAATCACGAGAAGGTGGTGGTTTTCTTCCATCGGGGAGGGGTAAGGAGGGTTTATGGTAAGAAGAATGGATAGGATCATTGTGTTGGGTGGACTTAAGGATTGTGGAAAAACATATAAGAAAAACTATTTCATTACTTGCAATGTGCACTAGCATACAAAGACCATTCGATAATGAAATTCTCACCCCAACAAATTTATTTGAATGGGCAGAAACATCTTTTTTAAATATAATATTTAATTACGTCACCCTAGATGAACATAACGAACATGCTGATTGTTTACAAGCTCGTTTTGCAACAGCATTACCAATTACAGGCACTAGAAGCTTTCATAGCTTTACACCATTATCGAATAAAGAACTGCTATGCAAAACCTGCTCGTGCGATAATGATGGCTCTGTTTTTAGTGTAATAGAATAGTTTCTCCTATATTTTTTTCCATATTCCTTAAGTCCACCCCATACAATGATCCTATCCATACTTCTTACCATATACCCTCCTTATCCCTCCCCGATGGAAGAAAACTACCACCTTCTCGTGATTTCCATTGAGCAACGACACCTTTTTTTTGGAACATATATGATTTCTATAAAAACTGATATCTATAAAAGAAGTCATGATTAAAAAGGTGTTATTGTCCAAGAGTGGTTACTAATATTGTTCTCCAGGTATAAATAGAGTTATTACAGTGTGCGGTATTTTCTCGAGACCAGCGGTATAGACAACGGACCATAACATCGGTGCGCTCGACCCACCTCTACCTGAAACGGGGGTACACGGCGTCCTTTACCAGCTCATTGTGACGCCAATTTTAATGATACCATCTTTTTCAAGGGCTCATTTTAAAGGGGAAACTTCAAAGAATATTACCATATTTTTTTCAAAATTTAAATCACTGAGCCCCATCATTAAAAAAAACGCAAAAGAAGAATTTGTTTAAATTTTTCGACATTATAAAGTTGATTTCCGAGGTTGAAAAAATTATTTTGTAATAGCCCAATCCTTTCCGAATAAAACAAAAAAAATTTAGCTCAATCGGACAAACGGTTCTTGAGATAAAAATTCGTAAGTGAGGCCCGTTTTCGCCGAAATGGGCAAAATTTGAAAAATTTGAAGGCCTGCCATTTCTAAAAAAATTCGAAACCGGCAAAATGATGACTTAAACCCCCCCTAATTTCACATGGACTACAACATATTTCATTTAGAACAAAATCGGCGATGGTGCCTGCAAAAAGTGATCGATTCGGCATGGAATGACCCTGTATGATTTTCACCATTTCCAATCGTTTATGTTGGTGTACGTTCAGACATAAACTGAACACGAAAAAGCCGATCCATCTAGCTCCTAGATTAATGCTTTAACATTAATTACTTTCATCCGCGAAAGCTCTATCTGCGCTCCAATAAAAATGAAAGTGACTCAGTGGATAGTAAACACTGTTGATCGAATTAATCAAGCAACCAACAACTTTTTCGATAGATAAATGCTCGGTGTCACGGTCGATAGCCACACGCGAGATCGTCCGCCGTTTAATCCCGGGCGTAATGAGCGAAGGAGACGCGAGCTATTCAGACAATCAATTATCCACGATGACTTATGCGGCTCGATTAGCGTCCAAGCCGTGGAAATTGGTCCGTGCAGCGTCGATTATACTATGCCTCGGACATGAACGACGTCAACGGAAGACAACACACGGAGAAAATAGAAACAGGAAGAGGATGGTCCCAGGAGGATCGAGAAGAATGGCGATATTTCAAGGAGGGCGAACTTTTTAGCAAGATTACCAACCGATGATAATTCAACCGCGGGACTGCGGCCTGGGGATGGAATTTCATTTCAATTCCAACCTCCCAACCCTGCACGGTGTGGCTCGTGTTCCAGGGGCTGTAAGTGACAGTGGCGTGGGACCGAAAATCTGGCCCGGACATCGGAAATCACGCGTCGCAATACTGCTTCCAAGTTTTTCTAATATTTCCACTGAAATGGACGGGATGCGACAGACTATTTTCGTTTTCGATTTAAATCGCATCTGGACATTTTTGTCATAGATGCATTAAGGACGATATTCATAACTTTTAAACTAATCCATTTTCGACTTAAGGTCCGTACTACACTTTTAAAAAGAATACAAAAATGCATCGATTGATGTAAAACAAAATTAAAATTTCATTTGAGGAACTAAAGTAATCTTTAATTGAAGTTGGATAAAAATTGTTCGAGAAGTGGGTGAAATTATGATACTTTAATAACGATATAATAAATGCATTGCGGACAAAATTCATATCATCTAATGATAAGGCCTTTAATTTAATGAAGCCTTTGTCACGTCCGGTGGTTCAGCCATCGTTAATAATTGATATAATCAATCATGTATAACATATACCTTCTGAATTTCTTTCTATGCTTAATCTAATAATGTTGTACGAGAACCTAAATATTAAATACTATTGTTGATAATCAATATCGAACTATCGTATATTATACCACATTGCGTGCGATAGAATTAGGAAAACTCATTCTTCATTTGAATCTTTATTGAACGAAATAAATGCGTAGCGAAATTTATTTCGTTAAATGATTGAGTCATTTTCAAATATAAATCGTGAGCGAATATCCGTTGAAGACTGTCCATCACTGAAGACTGCGAAGATATTTTAGAAGAATCGACGAGCAACAAATTGTTTATCGAGCTACGAGATACACAGATGTAAAATGATCTGGCCAAGGGGAGGATCAAAAATACAATGCACATAATTGAAAAGAGAGTGACTGAGAAGAAAGCAACTAAGAAGAAATCGATCTATGAGATGCGCAGAGTAATATGATCTAGCCAAGAGGAGGACGAAAAATACAATAGAAGAAAGTGACAGAGAAGAAAGTGTGGATTTGGTTTTATGAAATGAGTGATATGAGAATGAAGCCTAAGGATATATGTGAAGGATGAACTAGTTTACAATGTTATCGATGACTGAGTGTGAAGAGAGGAAGAGTGTCGAATGAGAGGAGTTTTGTTGCCAACCGCAAATGAGAGAAGACGTGTTTACGAGAGAGTACGTGCGAGTCAGAGTGAGAGAGAGAGAGATAAAGAGAGACAATACCAAGTGCGAAAAACACGTGTCGCGAAATACTATTTCATTTATATTATACCATCATTGATTCTTCAATTGTTATTGTGTTAAATACATCATTTCTTTTCGAATTACTGTTGTGTTTCGATCCACAAATGGTAGCAGAGCGTGGTTACTGAAAAGAGAAACAGAAAATTCGAGAAGATGCTAGCGAGCGCTTCGGCAGCCATGATGGATCCGTGGAAAATAACCGCTGTCGAATTACTTGACGATCAAAACTATTTCCTGTGGAAAGAGAAAGTGGAAGGTATTCTGCGTTACAAAAAACTATGGAAAAAAGTGATTGGTGTAAAACCAAAAGACAAACCGACAGTGGGTGATACTGAGTACGATGAGAAGATGAAAGAGTGGAACGAGTGGGATGATGATAACTACGCGGCACGTACGGTGATGATCAATACGATGAGTAGAGCACACATATTGAAATATAGTGGAGAGAAGAATGCAGATAGACTATGGGCAAAAATAAAATCAGATATGGCCGCCGAAAGCGAAGAATTGAAGACAAAGTCACTCAACGAACTAACGAATCTAAGGATGAAAAAATTAGAAACCGTTGATGTGTACATAAATAGAGCTGAGGCGTTGGTGAACCAGTGTAAAGAGCTAGGAAAAAACATTGAAGACTATGAACTGAAAATGTATATTTTCAGAGGACTTCGTTCTGAATATGATCAAAATGTTCGGGTCTTAGAAATACAGAAGGATATATCAATCAATGATATAAGATTCGCCCTAAAAAAGGAAGAACAAAGAAGAGAAACGAGAAAAATAGATGAAAGACCATTTAGAGGTAGTGAGGCAGTTCAGAAAGTGCGTGAGGGAACAAAAGTTGAAATCCGTTGCTACAATTGCGGAACGAGAGGCCACATGGCAAAAGAATGCTACAAGAATCAACGCTGTTTCAAATGCCAGGGATTCAACCATGTTGCTGCTGATTGCCGGGAGCCGAAACAAAACACCTCGTCAATAAGCAGAGGGCGAGAAGGACGTTTCAGTAGGGGAACTCAAGGAAGATATAACAGACAACACTACAAGAGAGAGGACAATTCAAGGCGAGCGAGTGACGAAGCGGCTTTAAATGTAAAAGAAAATTCGTCAACAAATAGGTTATGCGATGTATGTGAGAACAATGAGAGAGAAATATGTGAGTATGCGAATGACAAATATCAAATATGGCTATTAGACTCTGGTTCAACGAGTCACATGACTCAGAACGAATTTATATGTGAGAATATTATAGATGAAAAAAGACAAATTAGTCTAGCAGATAAAAATGGTAAATTATTGATTTCTAAGGGTATTAGCGATGTATGTGTGAAACAAGCGGGCGGTGAAAAAAGAATAAGATTAAAAAATGTGTTATGCGTACCTGACTTAAATTCTAATCTTCTTTCTGTTGCAAAGATTACAGATAATGGATTCAATGTTACATTTAATAAATATGGAGCGATAGTATTTAAGGAACCTGGAGAGGTGGTAATGTCCGCTGTTAGAATCGAAAACGCGTATTATGTGAGAACTTTTTTAGCGAATGAGAAAGCTGCCGCGACATCGACACAAGAGAATACTTGGCACAAGAGGATGGGCCACGCAAACAATGAAGTCATCGAACAAATGAGGAGAGAGGGGCTAGTCAAAGGAATAACCGAAGAGAAGAAGACGAGATGCGAACCGTGCATAGAAGGAAAGGCGTGCAAGAAAACTCATAGAAGACTGGAAAAAGTAAGAACAAAAAGAATTATGGAACTATGGCACACGGACTTGATAGGTCCGATCAGACCATCGACGTGTGGCAAGAAAAATTATGTCATGACCGTAATAGACGATTTCTCTAGGATGATTTTTGTTAGATTGCTGAAGGAAAAATGTGAAGCAGCAGAAGAAATGAAGAGGCTAATCACTACCATGGAAAACCAAACAGAAATGAAACTCAAGAGAATCAGGTCTGACAACGGTGGGGAGTTTATAGGAAGCGATCTAAACAGATGGCTGACAGATAAAGGCATTGTACATGAGCTGAGTCCTCCCCGAACACCACAATGCAATGGTGTCGCCGAAAGATGTAATAGAACGATTATTGAAACGGTAAGAACAATGCTAGCAGATTCGAAGCTAAAATTAAAATTCTGGGGAGAAGCGACAAACGCCGCGGCGTACATAAGGAACAGAGTAAAGTCGCAAGTACATGGAAAAACTCCATACGAAATATGGTATCAAAGAGTGCCGAATATAAAACATATGAAAAGGTTCGGATGTCTGGCATATGCGCTGAAAAAGGGAGAAAAAAAAACAAACAAATTTGAGTCAAAAGTAACGAGAGGTATATTCGTGGGATATAACGAAAATAAAACTTACCGTGTGTACATACCTGAAACGGATAGGGTGGTATGTGAGTGTGATGTCAGATTCATTGAAGAAAAGAATGGATCAGATTTGATAAATGATAAACAAAGAGATAGAATTCAGAGAAACCGTGAGATCAAACTGGCTGTCATAGGACTGGATACAGAAGAGGAGGATGAACAGGAATTTGTAGATGAAGAATTACGAAACACAGAAGAAAATGAGACAATTGAGAGTGAGGAAGGAACAAACGATGAAAGAGAAGATAGCGACTATGAAGATGCTAGACTGGATGAAATGAGTGAAGAAATCCACACCGATGAAATAGGAGAAGAGAGAGAGGAGGAGAGAGAAGCAGAAAATATAACGACGAGAGTGGGAAGACCAAAAAATGTGACGAGAGAAGCGATACAAGTAAGAGAACACTTAGAGAGACAAGAAAGAGAGAGAGAATATGAAGAAAGGAATGTGAGGAAATCAGCGAGAATCGAAGCAAAAAGGGCAATGAAATGCTTTGATGATAACATACCGAGCACGGTGAATGAAGCTCGACAATCGGTGGAGTGGGAGCATTGGAAAAATGCGATGAAAGATGAAATGGCATCATTGAATAAACATAATGTGTGGGAGATAGTCAATCGACCAAAGGAAAAAAAGGTAATAAAGTCCAAATGGATCTTTAACATAAAGAGAGATCCGGTTACGAGAGAAAAGGAGTACAAGGCGCGACTGGTGGCAATGGGTTGTACGCAAAGACCAGGTTTAGACTATGGAGAGACATTTTCACCAACTATTCGATTGGAAACAATAAGATTACTTTTTAGTGTGTGCGCCGAGATGAAAAGGAAGCTGAAAATCTATGATGTTAAGACGGCTTTCTTACATGGGTCACTTAATGAAGAGGTTTATATGGAGATGCCAGAAGGTTTTGAAAAATCCGTAGGACGAGTATGCAAATTAAAAAGGAGCATTTATGGCTTGAAACAAGCAAGTCGTTGTTGGAACGAGTACTTAACAAACACACTTGTAAAAGTAGGTTTTAAACAATGCACATTCGATCCCTGCCTATTTTTTGTTAGTAAAGGAAAACAATTTCTGTATTGCGGGATTCATGTGGATGACATGACTGTGGTGAGCAGTTCAAACTCGTTCGAAGAACATTATATGAGAGAAGTAATGAAATATGTGGAACTGAAAGTTCTTGGTGAAGCCAAACAAATTCTGGGGATGGAGATTGACCAGAGAAATGGAAAAATATTGGTAAGCCAGAAGGGATATATTGAAGACTTGCTCAAAATGCATGGAATGATTGACTGCAATAAAGTGAGCACTCCGATGGATGTTAATCAGAAGTTTGAAGAAGATGAGGGGAGCGATTCATGCAATCAAAAGAGTTATCAAGAGTTACTTGGAAAATTAATGTATCTGAGTGTTGGCTCGAGGCCAGATATTACATATAGTATCAGTTGTCTATCACAATTCAGCCAGAATCCGAAAAATATGCATTATAGTGCACTGAAACGCGTTCTAAGGTATCTGAAAGGAACGATGAACTATAAGTTGGAATATGGAAGAAAAAGTGCTATAAAGGGCATACAATGTGAGACGGATGCGTCATGGGACAGCACGAGGGATGCAAAAGCGTTCAGTGGATTGCTTTTGTATAGGAACGGTGACCTTATTCATTGGAAAAGCAAGAAACAAGGGACAGTTGCTCTGTCAACGACAGAAAGCGAATTAGATTCGATGCTGGATGGTGTGAAAGAAGTGATTTGGTTGAATGAAGTGTTGAAAGAAATCGGAATGTGTGATGAAGTATGTAAAGAGTTGAAGTGTGATAATTTGAATGCAGTGAAATTAGCGAATGGGGGTAGCTTTAAGGCTAGAACGAAATTAATGAATAGAAAATGTCATTTTGTAAAAGAGTACGTAAGAGACTTTATGATTAGAGTGATTCATGTTCCGAAAGAAAAAATGTGGGCTGATTGTTTAACAAAAGCGTTGAGTGGAGTCGCATTGACGAACATTGTAAAACATTTCTTGTGTATTAGAGAGTGAATAAAACCAAGGGGGGAAATTGTGGATTTGGTTTTATGAAATGAGTGATATGAGAATGAAGCCTAAGGATATATGTGAAGGATGAACTAGTTTACAATGTTATCGATGACTGAGTGTGAAGAGAGGAAGAGTGTCGAATGAGAGGAGTTTTGTTGCCAACCGCAAATGAGAGAAGACGTGTTTACGAGAGAGTACGTGCGAGTCAGAGTGAGAGAGAGAGAGATAAAGAGAGACAATACCAAGTGCGAAAAACACGTGTCGCGAAATACTATTTCATTTATATTATACCATCATTGATTCTTCAATTGTTATTGTGTTAAATACATCATTTCTTTTCGAATTACTGTTGTGTTTCGATCCACAGAAAGTGATTAAGAGGAATTGGTGATGAAGTAATCACCTTATGAAGATCAAGAACAAAGGATTGATCGATCTATAAAAGGGATGGCTCTTCATTAGGAGCTCAGTACGCAGTCCACAGTCTACAAAACTCAGTCCACCAATTACAGTCTACAAAATACAGTCCATGAAAGTTAGTCAATCTACAAATCTCAGTCTACAAAATACAGTCCATCAATTACAGTCTACAAAAATACAGTCAGTATACAGTCCTCAGTCTACAAAATACAGTACACAGTACACAGTCAGTCACTCTACAAATCTCAGTTACTTTTATTGTATGTGTGAGGTGAAGTGAAGTTCTATTTATAAAAGGAAAAAAGCAACGCAGAAGCTAAAGTTCATCAGCCAAAAGAAAAGGCAACGCAGAAGCTGAATTTCTTCATATTCAAAGGAAAAGGGCAACCCAAAAGTCCCCATCTGCAAGAAGATTGTTCAAAATCAATAAAGAAGAAATCTACTTAGCGGTAATTACTACCAAATTATAATAATAAATCGAGAAATATTATGAATCCGAAATTTGGAGTTTAAAAATATACTTTTGTTTATTTTTATTCAAACAAATAAAATATCAAATCTTTTTTAAAGAAATTACCCAACTTCGATTTCTACGTTCCAATTCCATGATTAAAATCACATAGAATATTAAGAAATCCTCAATTACCCGAACCGAAGCCGGTGAATGCAGGTAGGTTCAAAACTGCGTTGTATCTCAATTTTAACAATTCAAATCTATTAAATGAAATTTCAATTAAACTATTCAAATCTATAATACGTCCACCTTAGGACGTAACACCTTATTCTTCAGACCTTTTACTACGTCGCACACTGGTCTACGCTCTCGATCTAGCTGTTCAACAAGGATGTTCTGGAGATATATAAAAACGCAAAAAAATGTTTGAAAATTTGACAAGATATAATTCTTACTATATTAATGCAATTACCAAAGTTTGGGTTCGATTCACTGCACCGTTTAAGAATTATAGCAACTTAAAGTTTGCACATTTTAACACATCTTCTTATGGAGAATTCATAAAATTCCACTTCAAACTTAAACCTTGATAAAACATAACTAGAAAAAAAAATACATTGAAAAACAAAAATATACTCATGAATGGCTTTTATTGCCAATATATTTATGGATTTCGAATTTCTTGTACTTTTGTCACCCATTGTACCTCCAGAACATCCTTAATATTTTAACACTATTTGAAAGTTTAAAGGTATAGTAATTTAGGTCGTTGGATTCGTTTTGATATCAGCTACAATATTATGATCTCAGAAATACATATTATCTTTTAGAAATTCGAGGTGACTTTAACTATTTATGCATTAAAAATTTCTTTTTTAATTTTTTGGATTGAAATTTGTAGACTGTTGAATGTTGATTAAGTTTTGTTTAAAACATTCTTTTCTCAGATTACCGGAAGTGTCTGATAAACCAGGTTCAGGTTTTAAATAAACACAATAATCAATCATTTTTTAAGTAATGAATTTTATAAACATAATTAAAAATATTTTATTTAAAACTGTGCGAAAAACATGATATTAATTACAAAAAATAACTAGAGGGCTATTGTTGCTCGCTCGCTTCGCTCGCTCGCGGGTTGGGTTGTTGTTGCTCGCTCGCTTCGCGAGCTCGCGGGCAGGACTGCTCTTGCGAGAATGTTAGTGGTACGCATGGCTAGTAGGGCCCACAGCTATTAATGTCTCATTTTGTGTGTGACTCTCCACGAGCCATACAAAGAACTTCCCGATTCGTTAGTTGCTGTATATTATTATTATTATTTATTAAGTGTACGTTTTAAGAAGATTATACGTTTTCAGGGAAATTCAATAGTTCTCTACTTATCAAAATGTTTGCTATATGGCATCGCATTAAACCAATATCGTATGCTCGTTGCTCGCTTGGTTCCTTGTTATAGCATACTAATGTTGCAAAATAAATTGTCTTAATTAGTTTTTCGCAAACGATACAACTCATCATTATCCGGGTTTGCAGTATTGATCTTGGTTTTCTTCGATACTATTAATTTAAATTTTCTCAAAATATATAAACCGCTCAATTTTGAAACTCTGCTCAGTGCTACATACAACATTTGCAAAGTTCGTATTTCTGATGTTTTAAAATCCATACATACTTTCTGGTATGTTTGTCCCTGACTTTTATGAATTGTTAATCGCTTCAGCAGGAACCACTGGAAATTGACTACGTGTGATTTGTTATTTTTCTTCACTCGAAATATTTACTTGATTCGATATTTTTTTATTATTGGTGTTAAATTTTGATTTATATTTTCATTTTTCATATAATCACGATAACGAGTTCTTACTTTCACTCCTACTATGGCCAATTGAAAATCTAACCACAATATAGACGGAATTTTGGTATTTTCTTGAAAAGTAATAAATTTTAATGTTCCGCATGCTCCATTAACCAATCCGTCTTCAACATCAATGTTATTAATTATCATATATTTTATATTAATTTTCAATTTAATCTCAGTTAACAATTCGTTTTGAACTGATTGTTTATTTAAAGATTGTAATATAAATGTTTTTTTACTTTCATCGATATTCTTTGAAAATGTATTCTCGGCGATGATTAACCCACTCTTGCATTGGAATAATTTTCGATTATTGTAAGCGGTTACATTAGCATTAGTTGCATAATTGGAAAAAACGTATTTTTAATTAAAAAAAACAAGAAAATTTTTTTTTAATTTTATAAAAATTTTTTTTTTAAATTTTATAAAAAAAATTTTTTTTTAAATGTGTCTAAATATATATATATATATATATATATATATATATATATATATATATATATATAGTTACGTTTACTTCTTCGGTGGATACGCCTTTCGTATAAATTGCAATGTTTAATCAACTCCTTTCGAAAAAAACTAAAGAACTACTTGACCAATATGGACCAAAATCTAATCAGCTCTAAGTTACAGCGGGGCACATCGATTGCATCATTCACCATTCCGATCGCGTTGTTACTTTTTCTGAAAACGTTAACGAAAAATTTGATACCATAGAAACGGACATACGCACACACACACACACACACACACACACGCACGCACGCACGCACGCACGCACGCACGCACGCACGCACACACATACCGACATTTCGATAAAAATAGTCTAAAATGACTCCAATGACCATGAAACGTGGAGATCTGCTAAAAACTCGATTTTCGATTTTCGGGGTAATTACAATAACTTCCCTATAAAATCGGGAAGTTAAAAATATAATTTTTATTGTATAAACGACAATAACAATTGACATTATATTATATTATATTGACAAATCATTATTGTCATCACTTTGTTCTTCAACATCTTTCAATATTAATTGTTCGACTGCATCGTCAAAATGCCAGAGGTTCGGCCGCAATTCTGGCGACACATACTCTCTAAACAATAACTTGTGTATCGGGGCCGAATGGGATGTGATTCTTGCATGATTTCATAGAGAAAAGAACGCTGATAATAATGCACTTTGATACAATGAGGGACGATGAGGGACTCGAAAGATATCCTTTACCAAAGATTGAAAACTGAAGATTCTCTTTAGTTTATTGAGCATCGTTATCTCAATAAATTATAAATATTAAATCTTAGTACAAAAGATATACTCTAAATATAGACAAATACTATTAATTTGCAACAAAAATGGACAGATAATATTAAATAGATTCTCCAGGGCATCAATAAGAAAAGAGGTAATTTTTTCGGTGGCATATAGGATTCATAAAATGTCGATTTTTAAATGCTTGTTCTAATCACAATTTTTAATAAATCGCATTAACTTCATCGTTTTCGAATGCCATGGACATTTAGGAAGTAATATACATTCAATAAACATCGATTTGGGCACGTTGCTTTTTTTTCCAAATAAACAGCCAGATTGAGCGCGTGGACTAGTGAGCGTCGGACAGCAGAATTTTGAAATCGACTGTTTCCGACTGTTTAGGCCAAATACCTCACTGCGGTACATGATGGGAAAAAGAAAATTGTGTATCTCTGGAGTTCCTCCGAGAACCGATCTATCAAAATGGAAATTCTTCTAAATATCCGAAGTGTCATACGCGACCGTCTCCGCTCGAGAACAAAATATTCAACGGAGTAACGTGTTCATATACAAGGGAGAGAAACAGTTGATAGGGGAGCGACAAGAAGGGTGGCGTCGTCGGTGGTGTACGAAGGGTAGAGAGAGAGAACGTACAGGACGAACATTTCCGGCGCGGGGATGAGAAACTCAGGGTGGCAGGGTGATGAGAAAAATGGAAATTTCATTCGCGTCAACAGTGAACGATACACGGCGAACGAGCTTTTCGGAGCGTAACTCGACGCGCACATGTCGTTATCGGGCCGCGAGTTTTTCCGTATCGAGTTGATCCTCTTTTTACATCGTTTTTCACGCGCGTCTCGCCGGCGTTGCCAGCTGCATGCTCGCCTCTCCGGGAATTTTTTCCCGGACTTCAATAAAAAATAATTCCACCGTGTCCCGGAATTTCGCTACGTGCAGAGAGGAATTACGTTCTCTCTCTCGCGGTCCCGAGCCGTGAGAGAAACGAGCCACGCGAGCTTCGAATTCTATGTAAGCGGTTTCGCTGAAAGGAGACCGAATTGGACCTTTGATTTCTCGGAACTTTTCTTCGCCGAACTCGCTCGAATATGAATGACTTCGCGAGAGTAATGTTTCACCGTTCCCTGGCTCCGACTACTGGACCGAACTCCAGTGATCTATTTCTGTGACACCGGATTTATAGAAATTCTTGCTGGTTTTTATTGGAGAGGTTCGGGTAAATTCGAGTTTTCAGAGGCTGTCTGATGGAAACGGGAATGCGGGGATACATTGGGAATGGAAGTTCGCGATTTTAGTTGGTACGCGTCCACAGATGATCAAAAGGCTGATTACTGAGGTGATTTCATGAAAAACACGGACCAATCACAGCAGAATCATAGTCTTACTGATTTCTCAAAATTATTTTTATGGTTTTACTAAATATTTCACTGGGCTTTAAACAACTTCACACTAATCAATTTATAATCGGTTAAATATTCCGTTTTGTCGATCGTAACGAATTAATAGAAATTTGTTTATGCTATCGGCGCACAGTTTCGATCTAAAAATCA
The DNA here is from genome assembly GCA_933228785.1 of Lasioglossum pauxillum. NCBI lineage: Eukaryota > Metazoa > Arthropoda > Insecta > Hymenoptera > Halictidae > Lasioglossum > Lasioglossum pauxillum. The sequence continues at coordinate 33,377,521 of OW121702.1, read as the reverse complement.
AAACAAAGCAATTTGGCAATTTAAAAGATTTTTCTCAACGTTTTGATCCAAGTATGGATCATCTTCAAGAGAATTTTGCTTAAGAAAAATACTGAATATTCAAGATCAATGATAACTACAGAATAATTTTTCACCGTACTTGTTATGTGTAACCTGTTTATATTAAGTGTTTAAATAGTGTTAAATTTTCGTTGAGAGAAATCTTTTAAATTGCAAAATTGCTTTGTTTTGATTTTTGGATTGAACCTGTGCGCCGATAGTATAAACTAATTTATTTTAGTCGGTTACGTTTAGATGCGGCGATGTTTAGTTTGTTCGATGGCATTCGTTTTGCCAGGCGGAGTAGAATTCTAGAACAACGCGAAGTGGCCGTGGACAGCTCGACGAGGAGGAAGGAAAATTCGGTAACGAGCTGGCTGCTAGAGACAAAAAGTGCTCGTTACGGGCTACAGATATCAGAAGCCCGCTTGCAGCTTGCGAGGATGGTTCTAACCGGCAAGAAACGACAGTCAGCTGGCAGGCGAAAGCGATTACGCATAATATTATAGCGTTGATCCCAGACACATGCCGCGAATTAGCTCGTTTGTACGCGGAAATGCTAATTTCTACGTATTTATTGCTCTCTGTTTAAGGGAAGCACGCTCGAATATCGAATTTTCCACAAATTTTTTTACTTGCTAATTGACACCGTTCGGTATGAAAATTTTTAATTAAAACAATTTTTTCGGAGGCTACACCCCGCGACAAGACAATAGGAAAATGAATAAAACTGTAATTCTAGGAAGAATTTTCTTCTAGCTTCATTTGATAATACATTTATTCTTTGTTTCCGTTTCTTTTCTTCTCGCTCGGTTTCTAGAGATCCGGATGAAGATTGATGCGCGAGCTTCCCCCTCTGTGAACATTCTCACCGAGAAACTATTCGAATTAAGAAAGGTTTCGGGACGCGATCCGCAGAGAACTTTTGTCATTAGAGGCTGTTCATTAATTTGTACGTGTTTCGCAATAATTCTTGCAGAAACGCGACGATACAGCAGCCAGACAATCGAAGCGGAGTCAGTGAATTCTTCTTGATGATCGAGTTCAGTTTTGTGCGAAAGAAATACTGAATGACCAATCAAGCCGATTGAGAGATGACTCATTTTCATGTGGTGCGACGATCACACTGAAGTCACGTACTTATGTATAATAGATATACTCTAGACGTTGATCTACTTCGGAAGATCATTAACCATGTTCACTTTAAGATTGCTGGTTTTATTTTTATATAAAGTTGACATATTCTGATAAAATTGTAGTTCAGCACCTTAGAGAACCAGTCCGCCATAGTTCCCTTCCACAAAGCCCCGTTAACGTTTCAAAACTGACTGCAAATAGTTGTAGCAGAATTATTAATGTCAGCTGTTAAACTTTGCGAAAACTGTACGAATTTTAATGCTGTAACGGCGACAATGCGTTTCGGAGATACACAGAGGTCGTTTAAAATTTCTGCTGCAGCGGCAACTTTCAAAAAAAAGGCTATACGCACCCACGGAAAATATGAAACTCCATTAAAACAGGAACGTATGAATAATACTAAACAAAATGTGCATCCCAGTTGTGAAAGTGAAGTATTAATCTGGAAATTAATCGACAGTATCGATTAGAACCACGTTTCAGGAGACGGTCCAATAGAACACCGACGCAACTGGTTCCGTTCGAGTCATCCAATATTTTCAAACAAATGGGGAACCGGAAACGGTTGTCGGCGGAACGATTTAATAACAATCTCGAGACAGCCAGGCGCGAAAATAAAATCAAGAAGGCGGCATAAATCGCAATGAACGAGCGGCCGCCTCGCAATAACGTCGAAAGTTAGGCGCGCATTTAATCCAACGAGGCGGCCGTTATATGGTGTCCCATATACCATCGTGGATATTGTAGGCGAAGTCTCCCATAGATCACTAGGAAGCCCTTACGATATGGAAATTATTCCGCGTGCGCGCTGCCACGAGGCGTCCGGGAAGATTTCCATCATAAATTACGTGGAACTCGTGATTTAGCCATGGTCACGCGAAAGGGGTGGCTAACGATGCTTGTTTGACGGTCCACCCCGTTCGAAGGACTGCGATCTAGCCGTCACGCTCGGATCTCGATCCTTAACCTTCGGTTACTCGCACTCCATTTCCTACACAACTGTTTTACATGGATCTCTCTCTGTAAAACTCCAACATAAATAAATCCCAACAAAAACGGGTTCCATGGAAATCACCGACAGAAATTTCCCCGACACGGTTTTCACCGACAACATATCACCGACTCCAGACTTGACCGACAATATCTTTGGCCGACAACGCTTTTAACCGACAACGAATTTGATCGACAACGATTTTGACCGACAACGAATTTGATCCACAACAACTTAAGACGACCACAGTATGTATTATTATACATTATTATCATATGTATTATCATACAGTAATATCATACAATATTATACTGTGTCTCAAGTCGTTGTGGATCAAATTCGTTGTCAGTCAAAATCGTTGTCGATCAAATTCGTTCTCGGTTAAAGGCGTTGTCGGCCAAAGCTATTGTCGATCAAATCTGGAGTCGGTGATATGTTGTCGGCAAAAACCGTGTCGGAAAAATTTGTGTCGGTGATTTCCGTGGAACCCACAAAAATATCCTGTAAACAGAAGCCAAGTTCCTATGGTCGTAAAAAATTGAGAGACCAAACAAAATACGACCAAGTTCGTTAGCTTAGGAATACCTCTTGCAATACTGAAAAAAGCGTTTGTAAAAATTAGTTTAAAAGAACGCTATTTAATTTTTAAAGAGTTACATGGAGGGCTAAATTAATCAAACTTGGCCGCTACCTATCACGTTTTGTGGCCATTGGTTTAAAAAGTAACAGCCAAGTTTGAATAATTCAGCCCTCCATGTAACACTTTAAAAATTAAATGGCGTTCTTTTAAACTAATTTTTACAAACGCTTTTTTCAGTATTACAAGAGGTATTTCTAAGCTAACGAACTTGGCCGTATTTTGTTTGATCTCACAACTTTTTACGGCCATATTGAACTCGGCTCCTGTTTACAGGATGTTTTTGTCAGGATTTCATCAATTTTTGTTCAAATTTCATCAATTATCAAGTAGGTATAAAAAAAAATCCTTTTCTAATCTGCAAGACAAAATCCAAATTCAATGTATCGAATATTAACACTCTGCCGGCGATGCTCGGATCCGTTTGCCCCCCGCCGCACAGTGGGGAAAAGTGACTTGCCTCGCTTCAAAAAGGAATAACTTTCGATAGAAGTGAGGTAGAGCGATGAATTTTTTTTAAATTAAAGCTGAAACTTTGCAGAATATGGGAAAAATAGGGAGATTACGGTACGAACGGTTTTTAACCTTGAGAAAATTCGTTAAACTTTCACAATTTCCAGAAAATGTGGTTTCTGCGTTACCACGGGCAGAAAAAATTTTTTTTAATTTTTGCTATATATCATTTCCCGTAGATTTTTTCACGCTGATTTCAAATCTGGTCTCAAAATTTGTCTACGACTTCAGGATTTTTCAAGAAATCGATTTTTGTGAACGAATTGTTTAACGAATTTTCTCAAGGTTATAAAACGTTCGAACCATAATCTTCCTATTTCCCCATATTCTGCCAAGTTTCAGCTTTAATTTAAAAAAAATTTCATCGCTCTACCTCATTTCTATCGAAAGTTCTTTGATTTTTTCTCCGATTTGGACGAAAGGTCCCACACTGTGAGGCGTTCCATGGGATACGGCGCACAGTGGAACTTACGCCTCACAGTGTGGGACCTTTCGTCCAAATCGGAGACAAAATCAAAGAACTTTCGATAGAAATGAGGTAGAGCGATGAAATTTTTTTAAATTAAAGCTGAAACTTGGCAGAATATGGGGAAATAGGAAGATTATGGTGCGAACGTTTTATAACCTTGAGAAAATTCGTTAAACAATTCGTTCACAAAAATCGATTTCTTGTAAAATCCTGAACTCGTAGACAAATTTTGAGACCATATTTGAAATCAGCGTGAAAAGATCTACGGGAAATGATATATAGTAAAAATTTAAAAAATTTTTTTCTGCCCGTGGTAACGCAGAAACCACATTTTCTGGAAATTGTGAAAGTTTAACGAATTTTCTCAAGGTTAAAAACCGTTCGTACCGTAATCTCCCTATTTTTCCCATATTCTGCAAAGTTTCAGCTTTAATTTAAAAAAAATTCATCGCTCTACCTCATTTCTATCGAAAGTTATTCCTTTTTGAAGCAAGGCAAGTCACTTTTCCCCACTGTGCGCCGCTATAGACGATGCTCGGTGCAGTTTATTTTGTTTACGTTAGAGCGATTGTTTTTTTCATCAGTATTTGTTGCAACTTTGAAGCTAATAAAACGTATACTTATGTATGTTATCCTGCTATGTTCTATCCTACGTACCAATTTCGTAATGTATTTTTTTCAACACAACCCCTTTAAGGTGTAAAATTTCAAACTTTGATAATTATTCCTTTGAGTGTTTGTTATGGTGGACCTATGTACCAAATTTCAAGGTTGTAGGTCAATGGGAAGTACCCAAAAGGTTTGATGATCAGTCAGTCAGTGACAAATTTAGCGATTTTTGAGGTCCTATATCTCGGAACCTACTAATCTTGGAAGATTAATGTTTTGTCAATATTGAGACAAGATAGCATTTAACAAGTGTACGAAATTACATCTCTCCATCTGTCTCCAGTGCCGAGTTATAAGCCTCTAAAAACCGGCTAAGTTGTTTCGTGTAAAGGATGTAGTGCGAGAACTTGGCTGGTGCATTACCGTGCACCTAGATTTTTATCTAGAGTGGCATATGTACCCATAGTTATGAAACTGAGGTATGTTATTTCACATGACACTGATGTAAACTAAATTAATTCAATGTAATTTTTACGATATTGTGAAAAATGAACCGTTGAATAGTGCTTGTTACTTCAACATTATATGGAATTCATTCAGTGTGAATTATGAAAGTGGTCTAAGTGGAAGATATAAGTATGTTTATTGCCCCGAAATATTCGCTTGACTTGTTATAGTACCTGAACGCTATGAAAAGTGAATTTGCACGGGACGATCGGATCGATCGACTCGAGTAGTCCTGCTCTTGACCTCGAGAGGACAAAGAGAAAGAAGAAGTACTCACCGATCGTAGGAATTCGGGGTCGTGCAGAGCTCGCTCAGCATGCAGTCCAAATCGGTCGCCAGGGAATTAAGCAGCTGAAAGAGAAATAGAAAGGAGTTAGGGGATGCCGAAACACGCTTCGTCTCCGAGAGGCGCGTCAATCAATTTCTAAAACATTCTGAATACAGTTTCAAAAATTATTGCATTCGAATACTCGCCAGAAGTGTGTCTCTAATGTACAAAATCGTCGCAACTGTAATATTTTAGCTTTTTATTTGGTTTTACTTTCAGCCACAGCTAGTTAAGCTGTCGAAGTACTTTGAAGCGCAGTCCTGTGCAATTATTAACATATCTTTTAAACAAATTATTTTCTTAAAAATCAGTTTACACTGAAAGATTCGTCGTTTAAAGGTGCACAAGTTGGATTTTGAAATTTTTGTCTAATAGTTTCGGAGGTATTCAATAAAATGGATCACCCCAACTTTAAGGGCTATTTTCACCCCCTCAGCATGAACGTCAGGTTTTATGAAAACATACGTGTCAAATATCTTTTGATTAAATTTATTTTTTGCGTGTTGGGTAACCTTCCTTGTAAGTGTCGCCTCTTGTTGTATTTCTACTCCTTGGCGAAGAGCTTGTGAACCGCTCGTGAACATTTGGCGATCAACTCTGGCCACTGTGGACCCGACTAAGATGTTGCTGTTCCGGCGAACGTGTTGAACAATCCGCTTCTTAGCCCGCAATTTCCAGACGGCAGTCTATGGATAGAGCATCTTCCCGGGTACTAATGGAACCCGTTAAACTGTAACATCGTATCATTTGTCGCGGGTCGAAATTACGCAACGCGAACGCAGCTATTAAGCGTCGAACAGCATGAATTAAATTCAATTTTCCGCCGGAACTCCGTCCCATTAGCGAAACACTGTCATAATGAACCGACTGGTATTAGTATATCGCGGATGCCAAGCGCATCGGCTACCTGCAATCACGTTAATCTCTAATTGAACGTGTTGCAGGGAAACCACGTCGTAAAATGTTGCCGAACGACCCGCGAGAAACTCTGTTGTTACCTCGGGCCAACGTAATTCGTTGATACATAGCAGTATGCCAGTCGAAGGCGAACAACAATTTCCGGTTGCCAGCGCCGCGACGCGTTGCATAACTGTCTCCATACACTTCTGCGTCCAACGATCTTCGACTCCAGATTTCGTAGAAGCTTCGAATCTCGTTGGCAGAGTGTACAATCTTCCTCGAAAGTCCGAGAAGTTCTTACAGGTCTGTTTGGAGAAGCGAAAGAATCCTTGGCGAAGTTTGCACGACTTTATTTCGAAAGGGCAAACTGAAAGTCGAGCAGAGAAGATCGAAGCAATTTTGAAGTTTCCACGACTCTGCGTTACTTGTCGCGGGAATCTAATGGTCTACAATCGAATCGTACTATTTACTTTCAAATTTCAACCCACTACGAGTTTACTAGAGATTTCGGTAAAATGTTCTCTCCTTTCTATGATAACGTGGTGACGATTCTGAACAGAGTCTAATAAATAGTCTGCGGATCTTTATGCAAGATAAAAATGTTTTGCATTGATTGTGGGAAGCAGGAATAACATAAAAATTGATTTCATCCCTTAACGATTTTGTTACATTAGAAGCAACATTAGGACATTCTAGAATTGTTTAAATCTTTCATAAATGCATAAAGATCCACAATCTACTGATAAATATGTATGTTATTCATTTTCTGTAAACCAAAATCAAATTCTATAGTAATTTCAGAAGGTATTTCACCTAACTTGACCACCCTAAATATCTTCGTTGTTTTAAAGATACGTCAAATGTCTGAAGGACAAAGTTGAATGGTAAAATGGGGCTCATACGATACCAAAAAATGTTTGTTTTTATGTAATTTATTTTAGAGATATGAAGGTCACCTTCATTTTTTAAGTGGAATGCGATATTTTTTAATACATCAATCGATGGAGATGAACATTCGTTATAAAAAAGTACTAACCTATGTATGTCGAAAAGTTAGTGGTTCAGGAGATATTTCAATTTAAACTAGAGGGCTATTGTTGCTCGCTCGCTTCGCTCGCTCGCGAGTAGGGTTGTTTTTGCTCGCTCGCTTCGCGAGCTCGCGGGTAGGACTACTCTTGCGAGAGGGTTAGTGATACGCATGGCTAGTAGGGCCTACTGCTATTAATGTTTTTTATTTGGTGTGTGACTCTCCAAGAGTCACACAAAGAACTTCCCGATTCGTTACTCCTTCGCCAACATCGCTAACGTCGTTTTTTTTTTGTACTTTCATCGATATTCTCCCAAAATGTATTCTTGAGAATAGAGATGATAAATTCACTCTTGCATTGGAATAACTTTCGATTATTCCAAGCGGTAACATTAGCATCAGTTAAAAAAAAATTTTTTTTTAATCTAAAAAAAAATTAAGAAAAAAATTTTTTATGTAATTGCGTTTGGTTCTTTGGTGGAAAATTTTCGTCCTCCCTTATAAATTGCATTGTAGAATCAACTCTTTTCGAAAAAAAGTAAAAATCTAAAAAACTACTTGACCAATATGGACCAAAATCTAATCAGCTCTAAGTTACGACGGGGCACATCGATTGCATCATTCATCATCCTGATCGCGTTGTTACTTTTTCTGAAAACGTTAACGAAAAATTTGATTACATAGAAACGGCCATACGCACACACACACACACACACACACACACATACGAACATTTTGATAAAAATAGTCTAAAATGACTCCAATGACCATGAAACGTGAAGATCTGCTAAAAAATCGATTTTCGATTTTCGGGGTAATTACAATAACTTCCCTATAAAATCGGGAAGTTAATAACTCTAAAACAACATTACTGTCGTACTAAGACGTTACACAAGTAAGTAAACTGGTTCTGTTGATTTTTTAAACGTGATCTCACCTTTATCACACAGCGCCATTCTTCATCTTTCATTTAAGCCCTCGAACGTCGCAAAACTCCCACTAGAACACATTTTAAAATCGTCTCAAAGACGTCGTGTCTGATCTGGTTCGGATAGTCGAGGCTCCACTATATCGTGGATTAGGCAAACAATTATAGTTCGAACTGCATCGTGTGAGATATCATTTTAACCGGAAAAGAGCCGCCCGTGCACCAGTGGAGTTTTCATAAATAAACAATCAAAAATAAGAAAGTTACGAACAGAATTTTGCGTTGAAAAATAAGTTTGAGACACAAATTGATCTGAAGTGATTATAATCGAATTCGTCCGCTAGTGTACAGAGTCGCAATTTAGGGGTTGACATGCCTCCAACTTTGTCTTTCAGACATTTGACGTATCTTTAAAAACAAAAAAAAATATTTAAGGTGGTCAAGTTAGGTGAAATACCCCGTATATCAAAAGAGAAATTCTCATCGCGTTCAATGTTGAGTAACTTTATCTATAGGTTAGATGTAAGTGAAATTTAATCATTATTCCTTTAAGGGTAATTTAGAATTCGAAGGTTGCGCGAGCTCCATTGGATTTTCACCTCAGAGATCGCAGGATTACACCAGGAAATTTCAAGTCCTGTCTCGACTCTCTCCATCAGTTTACCGAAACCATCGATTTCCATCGGCCTTGCCAGCAAAGGTTCGACACCCGGAATATCTAACCGGCGTCCTATGGGGTTCCATGCTTCGTTGCCCGCGTGACTCACGCCGAATATACATGAGGTTCCGTGTACGATCCAAATATCCCCGAATTACTTACATCTCTAGACTGTGGTCACAAGTTCGGATAATTTGTAAAAAAACTTGCAAAAAACAAAAGAATTAATTTGGAGTGCAAAACCTGTTTCTTAGGATTCGAAGCACAACGAGGATACTTCAGCATCAGATAACGAGGCAGTAGAAACCATCGGAGTCATTATCGCGGCCTAGAAAGCATTAATTCTCTCTATACCGTGAAACGGAACGAGAGAAAAAAAAGACAATTCGGTAGCGAGCCTACGGTTATTGCGTCACCCTTTTCACGGAGCCCCTATTCACGGCTTTAATTACGCGCGGTCATTGTGCAATCTCGTATTAATGCCGACAGAACGGCTCGAGTGGAATTACATAAATAATGAACGGAAGCAAGTTCGCTTTCATGAGAGTACCGTGCGGCTGACGGACTTCGGAGAAGTTGGTGAAATAGGAGGAGAAACGGGGTCGGTAAATAATTTCGTTTAAACCGAGACGGTAGCGGAAGGGTGCAGGCAACTGACGCGAACCAGAAGATTGTTAGTTCTCGATCGGAACCACTTGTGACGCCAACGAATGATCGAGAGTCTTAAGACTCGGAAACTGTACTTGTGGGGTGCAAAAGTTTCTCGACGATTACCTCTTCACGTCGCCGCAACCGTCAGACAATGAAAATTCATTCGAGACGATAAAGAGTTTGTCAGAAATTGAGGGCGGCGCGGAAACATTTCGAAAAAGTTTGGTTGAAGTGCTTTCACTGGCGACGAATGACAAGTAAAAAATAATATAAGGTAAACGCAATCTTCTCTCTGTCAAATCAACTTTTGTTATTTATTACAAGTGCTTATGAAAATGTTCAGAAAAGGCTAGAATATAAAATTGGATAGAATTTTGTACAATTTTCATTTGTTTTTCGATCTACCAAGGATGTATCCATTAAAAATATGATTTTACTTCAATCCACTTTCGTAAAATTTGTTTCAACAGAAATTGGAAAATGCATAACAACAGCAGTCTATTTATTACTGTTTTATAGCATAATTGATACTCTTCGCAACACATTGAACGTATAATTTCGTAAATGTGAATGAAGATTCGTACTACGACTTGTGTTTACAGTTTACAACCTTGTCTTTACAACTTTGTGTTTACAACCTTGTGTTTACGCGTGCCACTTATGTTTACAACCTTGACGTAATACCTCCAGCTTATCTGTGTCGCAAACAAAACAATATGATCATGACATGGAACGCTCATAAATAGTAACAATAAAAATAAAATCAGTTTGATAACGAAAAAACTTTTCCATAAATTTTTAAGAGAACGATCGGAGTTTTAACCCATGATTCCTTCTGCACTTTTTACCACGTTTTTATTCGCTCGCTTTCTTGTTTGTCTGTTTGTCTGTTTGTTCGGTACAAATTTTGCAATTGATTTTAAACTAACTTCCCGATGAGCAAGAGACTTGAAATTTTAAACATAGCTCAGAACTGGATGACAATGCAATATTTAAAAAAATTTTTTTAAAAAAGCCTATGCATTCAGGAGATATAAATGATTAATAATTTGAACCTTTACACCCCCCGCCGCGTGACGTATTACGTCTTCACGTTCAGCGTCCCCACTCTACTACGTGTTCCCACTCTGACTCATCCCCACTCCACTGACCCGCTTCGCACCGAAGGAGCTCGGTGTGCGTCAGTGTGCGTTCGAGCTCCGTGTGGTGTTTACAAAGTTACTACGTATTATTATAGTATAATGTTTGTTTACCAAGCGAAAGAAAAGTTACACCGAAATTCTCCGTCCAACCTTTATCTTTGACATTTTACCACGGCGTTCGTTTTCGATATGACGCGTCGCAATACCGTCTGAAATTGACTACATGTCTCTGTTACAATCTCATCAAAATGTTCAAAGTCGATTGTAAAATTTCACACATATAAGGCTAAAAAGCAGAAAATAATTATTTAAATAAAAATAAATTTTTTAAAAATACCACGTTTTTAAAACGGACTAAAAAGTATAAAATAAAATTTTAAAAAACGCCACGTTTAAAAACGGACTAAAAAGTATAAAATAATTTTGTCTAGCCCCATACAGATTCCTAACCCCGTACAGATAGTCCTGAAAATTTGTGATTGTGAATTTTGAATAGCTATGAAAATACTTGTAAGATTTAAAACGAAAAACGTGGGGTGCATGCAATAGATAATTGATGCATGAACACCTAAATCACTAACAATTTTATTGCACTGCAAATGATATGAACTGTTTTGCGAGTTTCCTCAGCGACAGATACTCTCTACACTCCTTATGTACTATGTATTATCTTGCGCCCCATGTTTTTCGTTTTAAATCTAACAAGTATTTTCATAGCTATTCAAAATTCACGATCACAAATTTTCAGGACTATCTGTACGGGGTTAGGAATCTGTATGGGGCTAGAAAAAATTATTTTATACTTTTTAGTCCGTTTTAAAAACGTGGTATTTTTAAAAAAAATTATTTTATCCTTGTGACTAGTGGAGCACGATGCAATAAAAAAAATTGTTCACCTTCCGACCTTGAAGTTCAAGGTCATTCCAGGTGAAGATTAATTTTGCAGCACCTTCGTCGCGACATACATATACATGTTTCTGTACCAAATGTTCGTATTCATTTTGTCCGTACAATTTTTTCCGAAACTGCGAACTTCGTCTTGACAAATGCCTCCGAGAGAGAGAGTGGCTGATACGTATTAAGCGAGGCAATAACGCGTTTAGAGCGTAGCGTGACGCACATTTTCGAGCGCAATTTAAATACCACAGCGACCCTAGGCGGCGGTGGCCTTAAAGGGTCATCGCGAGAATGTAATTGCGATTCACCCTGCCTCTGCCACCCCCTCTACACACAACCCTCCCCGTCACGGACCGCAATCTGTCGATACGAGTATCGAGCCGCGTTGTGACACGGGTACGTCACCCCATCCGCGAATCTCAGACTGTTTCTGAAATTTTCATATCCGCCCCCGCCAGACGTGTCTCCGCTGACAAGTAACAGAGGACGTGTCATTGTACTCGGCGAGGCTCCATACGTTTTTCGTCACTCCTGTCCGATGCTATCACTTCACCGTCATTTAGAACTCCCGGTGGAACTACAGATTTCGTTTAAGGGTAAACTCCGAGGTTTTTGTTAATCTTGCCGCGGATGAACTTGACTGCAGAACTTGTCCCAAGCTTAAGGTACTATGTTTAATTAAGGAAGTGTAATCAAGATCTGAGTCACGCTGGAACCAGCGAGAAGAGATCTCGGGGAAGACCCTTGGTAACTGAAGAAACTGTTTCTCAAACAATTACTTTCGAAATGTGTTTTGTAAAAGTAAAATGTCTCAGGCAACTGAAAGATAAATCGTAGTGCACCGGGTGAACTCTTTTATTCACGTTCTTGACAAACGCGATTCTTGCCTTGACTGCAGCAATAAATTTTGTAGCAGTAGGTTTTGAAGACCACCAATTTTGTTCGTATTCAGAACACATTGTTCTTCTATAAAATGGTTGCATACAGTCCCTGCTCACTTTATTAGACTCACCTGAAGAATTGGTGCTTTTTGAAATCCTATAAGGAATGCAACGCTGTTTTCAACCTATAGGGTAATGATGGGGTAATGATTTCGTACTACAAGATTACCTTATGGGTTGCCTATCCAAGTGTAAAATTTTCTTGCAAGAGCAAAAAATCCCCCTTTTACCATGGCCCGGCAACTCACCGGACATAAATCCGATTGAAAATGTCTGGGAGTGCCTGAAAAGAGAACTGGCCAACGAAAATATAACAACAAAGACCAAGTTGATAGAGAGAATAATCTATTACTGGCACCATAACGTTGCATTAAAAGAAATTGCACAAACTTGCATAGATAGCATGTCCAGAAGAGTTGTGGCTTTAAGAGCAGCTGAGGGCGGATTAACAAAATATTAGTGTTTTAAGAATTATATTGATCTATTTGTGTTTGTATCCATTGTTTTTGTAAAATAAATATATGGAAAATTCATTGGTCATCATTAAGTGATATTTGCATAAGGCTGCTATACCCATTATTCATGGTAAAACTAAAAATATCATGATTATAGAGGTGAGTCTAATAAAGTGAGCAGGGACTGTATATCATTTCATGATGAATTAGGAATAAAAGCATGTTACCTTACAACGTGACAAAACGCTTACGGCTTTAAGCTAGAGTGCAAAGCTAATGCCAAACTTGACAGGAGAATAAGAAGCTACAAGCACAATATCACCGTGTGAAATAGCTTCGATTCGATTTCGTTTATTCCGAAAACGTGACTGGAGAAAACGTATCTGGCGCGACGTAGCTCACGGCAAATGATTCACGGGATAACTTGACAGAGCTATTGCATAATCCCGTATTAATGTCACGGGCGTTACGTGATAAGACGTAAGCTCGATGAGCTTACAGATTCACCGACCACTCACACAGAAAAGCACGAAGACTTCCTCGAGACTTGTTCTCTCCTCTACGTGCTCCGGACACGAAGGGAACTTACTTTATTATAAAAATCCCCTCTCGATCGGGGATCATCACCATCGAAAGTAATACTCGGTTCAAGCGGAGTAGAGATTTTTCAGAAACGAGTGCCACGGTCACTGTGGATTGTTAGCTACTCCGAACAGGATTAAAGTGGAGACTCCTCCTCGTCTAATTACGAGTATTATCAACGTCGCTGATTCCCCAAATAAAAGAGAATTATTTTTTGATGCCCTTAATCCGGCTGCCACCCTTCACTTTGACATTTATCCCCTGCCTTCGATAATAAATTGTTCGGGGAGGAAAATATATACCGGGTGATATTAAGGTCGGTTGCGTGTACGGATTTTATGCATTTATAACCTGAATAAATAAAATACACAACTGTGAACGCACCAGAACTTTATACCAGTTTCTTTGAAAAAGAGACACATTTACATTCAACTTCTGTTTTTTGCAAGTAACTTGGAAAATATTTATTTCGCATTAAAAATTATCATTTTCCGTTTCGTACTTCGAAATAGTTTACAAACATATAATTTATGAAATATTTGGAAGTCTTAAAAAATTTTTCCGTTGTGTTTGAATGATTTAACCTTTATGTCGACAACCGAGTATCTGGGTGCTCATTTTCAATTTATTTCTGTAACTTCTTTGATATATTTGTAGACAAATATCAAAATTATTGCAGATTTTATATTCTTGGATGTTCACAGATTAATTTATTACTAAGTACAAAACTCACCACACAACCGAATACGTACAATAATAATTTTAAAGTGTTGACTTTACTAAACAGAAAAGTTGACGGACGTCTCGCGGTCTAAATTTGTAGTAATAAATCGTTTCGAGGCTCGCCGGTCGATTTCGTAGCGGTGTTGCGCGAAACTTTATCGGACGTCTTCTCCACGTTCAATATTGACTTTACGAAACTGCCTCCGGATGGAAACCTTCTAATTTTCCGGGCTCCGATTCCGTGATGCAATGCAAATACAGCAGGCATTCGGTGTACAAGGAGGGAAACGCCGCACCGGTGTATCCAGGAACGGGATGCTCCCGCGCAAACCTCATTTCTTCCCCAATGCTCCAGAAACCTTTCCGCTTCTTCCGGAGACACCGTTCCCTCGCAAAGGAATATGAAATTTGGTAATATATTTTTCATCTCGGGAGCCCGGGATGAATGTGGACCTCGCGGAGCTGCCTTCGAGGATTAAGTTACGCTCCGGGCTTCCTTCCAGAAGTCTCGAATGTTTAAAACTTCGTGAGTCGGGTTCGAAAGGCGCAGCGATCCTTCTCGATTGTAGTAGGTCCGATCTTGAACAGTAACGTTCAACAAACATCACTTTTTCTTTGGCGACGATCTCGACATATTGAATGTCAGAGTTAGATAACATACCTTATACAGGGTGAGTCCGAAGAAACAGACCACCTAAATATTATCGTTACTTTTCGTTGTACAAAAAAACTTCTTAGGACAAAGTTACACTGTTTGAAGGGCCACATCTAAAGGTGTAAGGAAAAAAATTTCAAGCTCATTTTTTTACAAGATTTCAAGGTCATTGATATTTTTTTAAATGGAATGACGTATTTTTTAATATATTTAGAATATTTAGAATATTTTTTTATATAATTTAGAAGAGTTGAAATTGAAATTGAAAAATTGACGTTGAAAATGAAATTGAAGATTTCAAATTGAAAAATTGAAAAATTGAAATTGAAGAGTTGAAGTTGAAAAATTGAAGTTGAAGGGTTGATATTGAAATTGTAGTTGAAATGGAAAATTTGATGTTGAAATTGGAATTAACGAAATGAAATTGAAAAATTGAAGTTGAAATGAAAGAGTAGAAATTGAAGTTGAAATTGAAGTTGAAATGGGAAAGTTAAAATTGAAGTTGAAATTAAAGTTGAAATGGAAAAATTGATGTTGAAATTGAAATTAACGAATTGAAATTGAAAAATTGAAGTTGAAATTGAAAAATTAAAGTTGAAATTGAAAAATTAAAGTTGAAATTGAAAAATTGAAGTTGAAATTGAAAAATTGAAGTTGAAATTGAAAAATTGAAGTTGAAATTGAAAAATTGAAGTTGAAATTGAAAAATTGAAGTTGAAATTGAAAAATTGAAGTTGAAATTGAAAAATTGACATTGAAATTGAAATTGATGTTAGCATTTACTTACTTGTGTAACGTCTTAGTACGACAGTAATGGTGTTTTAGAGTTATTTAAATTGAAATATCTCCTGAACTATTAACTTTTCGACATACATAGGTTAGTACTTTTTTATAAAGAATGTCCAGTTACATCGATTGATGTATTAAAACATAGGTATACCTATAGGTCATACCTCATTCCATTTAAAAAAATATCGATGACCTTGAAATCTCATTGAAAATACCTTGAAAATTTTTTCCTATACACCGTTACATGTGACCCTTCAAACAGTGTCACTTCGTCCTAAGAAGTTTTTTTGTACAACGAAAGGTAACGGAGATATTTAGGTGTTCTGTTTCTTCGCACTCACCCTGTATATATGTACATAACTTATATGAGAAACTCCAAAACAGTTGTAACAAGCAGTTTTCACTATATTTTGTCACAATTGACAATATATGCAATTTTTCATACAGACAGCGGATCCTTATCCAAAATAAACATTTTCTACCGGAATTGCAACAAACTGGAGTGAAATGGAGATTTATTTTCTTCCATAATATGTTTAGTGGGTTGAAAATAATACAACAGTATTCTTAAATTCTTCTATGAGTATACTATTTTAAATTACAACTACTCATTTCTGTCATAAATGCAAAAATCAGCTGTCTACAGATCACCTAGTAAACTACATAACCTACATACCTCAAGTTATTCCGATTTAAAGTTAGTGCCAAGAATTATGAGACCGACTATGTATACGTCTTAAAGTTTCGTCGCGGTGTGTACACGGTTGAAAAATGGAAAAAAATATTTAACATTCGATTTCGAGCGAATTCACCCCTGGACACGAGGAACGGGAAGTTGGGGGTGAGTAGAACGCGGGCGGCTATCCGCGAAAAATGTCAGCCGTCGGCCGAATCTTCGTGTCGCGCGATTCCCGTCGCCGGCGGATTTAATTAAACAAAGGACGGAATTGAATTAAACGGCGGCGACAACGGTACAACGTGTTGCTCAGCAGCAACGACAGCGACCGGTGCTGATTGGATCTAATCCGTTTAATTCTGGGAATGAGTTTCACCGAGCTATTTTAATTCGAGCGTTGCGTCGTGTCGCGTCGCGTTTGCTCTTCTTCATGCGCGAGGCAGGGGGTGCAAACCACCCCCTTTTCTCGTAGCTTAACGATCGCGGGGACGGAGATCCTCGGGAGAGAGAGCGAGTGAGCCTACAATACGGTTATTAGGAATTCCATGCGATGCACGCGGCGAAACGCCTTTTGTGTAACACTCTCGTTGCAAGTTGCAAGCTAATGGAACGGCGAAGAATGGGAGTTTGTTGAAAGCGAGCGGAGGAGATGGATTGGCAACGAGGTGGCTGTGGTTCGCGCAGAGGGACGGGACTCAAAGTATCGCAGGATGCAGTCCTTTCAATCCGGTAGTCCCAGTGTCTACCGATTCGTTTCCCCGAGACACATTCACGGTTTTCCTATTCCTTACCGGTGGCTTACCATTACCGAGATGGCGGATGGACTGAATCCACCTGTACGCAATTCTTCGTTTCAATCCTCCGAGGAGAACACGCGGGTATCTTTTAATAACGCTCTCGTGTTCCCGTGCGTTCGTAGAATGTTTCTGTTTTCCGATCACTTGATTCTTCTGCTACGCTTGCAATTTTATTCCATGCACTTCCAGCTGGAAATGTCAGATCTCGTTTCTTCAATTTTCTCAGATTTCCCGATGCCCTACGACTGTTCTCGATGCCTTTGCATCTTTTTTGTTCCTACTTGAAGAATGTATCTCGATTTAGAAACTTGGAAGAAATCAATTGTCTACGCCATGTAAGGTTGCCATCCATAGAATCGCAGAAAGAACTTTTAAGTTAGATATGATAGCATAAAGAAAATTTTCGAACTGGAAATTCGGGCAGAAAATATATCACCGCCTGAATGTAAGAACTAGGTAACCTGAAATTTGGACATTTTGAGTTATCTACTTCGTATTAAAGAAGAAATCAAGTAGAATTTAATGTAAAAACTGGGTAACCTATCAAAGTAATCATACATCTAGTGAGTATTGTTCAAAGTAGATAGAAAATAAATACAGATTTCTATTTATGTTAAATTAAGTAACTTATTGAAGTAAGTTAAGTTAAGAATAGTATGTTACCTAGTTCTTACATTCAGGTGGCGATATATTTATTACGATAATTATCAGTAGATTGAAACTTTGATTTTCGTCATTTTCTCATCAAGATCTACAAGATGCAATTTCTTTTTAAATTTTAGTTTCCTGAGGTAAAGTTTAGCAGCAAACATTACCACTAACATACCTATTACCATCCCACGAAAATATCTATTTTGAATTCACACAAAAATCCATAGTTAAGCTTCACAGATATCATAAGCTGTGTAATAACGTAACATAACAGCACAGCCACCACATTGAATTTCATTGAATTCGAACGCCAAGAGGCTAATATTCTTGAATGCTTCGAATCTCTTCCTACGATTTCGTATTTTACATACTCAACGTGCTCATAAAATCCGCGGCCCAGTCGTAACACTGCACAGGTTCATCAACATTCGCCGAAAAGATAGTTTCGCAATCTTCTTGTCTCCGGAGTAATAGATGAATACATTTCGGCAGGACACTTGCTAGTCGCCGAGTGTCTCATTTGGAAGGACAGTATCTCGTCTTCGGAAAAATGTTAATAAATTCCCACGACGTCGTCAAGGCCGAGTGAAGCACGGGAAAACTGTGCAGCGAGATAAAAGGAAGTTCGCGTAGAAAGGGGAATGCATAAATAAGCGCGGCAGCGCCACCCTGTCGTGGTACAAGCGCATTGTCATTCAGAGGGGTTGGGTATGGATGGAGCTATCTTAAATGAAGATCACGAGGCTTAGAATGCGAGGAGAAGTGGACCCAACGCGTGAATCGCGATCTTGGTCAGGGACGTGGCACCCGAAAATCATTTTCTACATCTTTCATAGGGTTTGAAGGGTGCTGTGAATGGAAGAGCCCGAGGAACTCGGCCATGGTCGCTGCCTAGCTATGCTCCAGCTTATCCTTGCCTTCAAAATGGCTGGTTGACACGGATATTCTGCCTTTTTATGTCGATGCTTCTTGCATTACTCGTACGAAAGCCGGTCTATCACATATTTCGGAGCGTCACGTGGTCGACGCTCAATTTAAATCGAAACTCAACTTTCAATCACTATATTTAAATCTAAGTTCAAACTCATCTTTCAATCATTATATTTAAATCTAAATTTAAGTTCAACCTCCCAGCAACTCAATTTAAATCGAAACTCAACTTTCAATCACTATATTTAAATCTAAATTTACTCATCTTTCAATCATTATATCTAAATCTAAATTTAAGTTCAACCTCTCAGCAACTGAATTTAAATCGAAACTCAACTTTCAGTCATTATATTTGAATCTAAATTTAAACTCATCTTTGAATCATTATATTTAAATCTAAATTTAAGTTCAACCTCTCAGCAATACAATTTAAATCGAAACTCAACTTTCAATCACTATATTTAAATCTAAATTTACTCATCTTTCAATCATTATATCTAAATCTAAATTTAAGTTCAACCTCTCAGCAACTCAATTTAAATCGAAACTCAACTTTCAATCACTATATTTAAATCTAAATCTAAGTTCAACCTCCCAGCAACTCAATTTAAATCGAAACTCAACTTTCAATGACTATATTTAAATCTAAGTTCAAACTCATCTTTCAATCATTATATCTAAATCTAAATTTAAGTTCAATCTCTCAGCAACTCAATTTAAATCGAAACTGGACTTTCAGTCATTATATTTGAATCTAACTACAAATTCAACTTTCAATCATTATAAGTATTATAATTCACTGTAATTTTTACGACATTGTTAAAAATGAGCCGTTAGATAGATAAATTATTTGAAGTATGACATTCATTTTGAGTAGCGCCTCAGACTCGCCATTCGAGTGCAGCGACCTAAATAATCGTGTTGGATGATTTTCCAAGTGGTAGAAAATAAACTGCGCGGCCTGTTCATATGTTTGCTAGGACAGTGTCTTTCGAGCAGAAGCAGGCAAAGGAGAACAGAGTCATTCAGATCACAGCTCGAGATAGCCGACAATGTGTGTCTTGCGTCCGGTCCAATGGTCTGTTAGCTTGCATAACGTGGCCATACACACGAATCACCCCATATTTTACTACGGCATACGTTGGCTGCCACGAAGAACACGCAGGACAAAGAAGATCCCTAGTCCCAAAGGTACTTCGAAGCAGGATTTTGCGTAGGGGTCGCGAGGAACTGACGCGTAGCAGTAGAGGACATAGTCAATTAATCTTCGATCCATCAGGGGTGGATCAACGCTGTTCAACCTTCGTATATTGCACCGTACCGAATCGGGGTAAGTTCCAGGCCAAGTCAAAACTCAGACAGGCCAATTATTATTCCCCAACGACATTGGTCCCGGATCAAGACCTGGGTCTCCTGAATCAACGAAGCAAGAAGAAGAAAATTCAATGCAGCTAGACTTCCATTTAAGAACTGATTATTTTAATATCCACTCCACAACTTGTTAGTTACTGGACAGCTTCGTGTAATAAATTATTAGAACCGTAGGGCAAATTATAAATATTTATTGTTCACAAGTAATATTAATGGAAGTCCATATGTCTGGTATTATTAAATTTGAAATTCAGTACTTCATCAAATACGTTATAAAAATAATAAGAATTCAATATACAGTAAGGAGCAAAACTGAACCAATAACCACAAGTTTTGTATAAATCATTATTTATTGCTAGGAATATAGAAGAATATGTATAATCATTTTTATCATAGAAATAACTTAAGAAATTTGTTTCAATAATTAATGTCTCCTCATTTAGCATTAACAAGCCGTCGACAAGCCGTCATTCAAAGGAGAAATGGCTTTTTTTACACAATTTGGAGCCATTGACTTCATATTTATTCTTATTTACTTACTGATTGCGAAGAACTGAGTGTTATTAAGACGTAGACTAATAGTTCGTAAACATACCAAAGTGCTAGATGTAAACATACTACTAGAACATTCCACGTAAACATTTCTTGTAGGGACCGGTGCAAAACCAAGTCAATCTATTTTTGTTGTCATTGCTAAACGAGGAGACATTAATTATTGAAAAAAATTTCTTAAGTTACTTCTAACTATGATAAAAATAATTATAATGTTGATTTTTTGTTATTCTTCTATACTTATTCTAGGAATAAATAATTATTTATACACAACTTGTGGTTATTGGTTCAGTTTTGCTCCTTACTGTAGCTGGACTTCCATTTAAGAATTGATTATTTTAACGTAACGTAATACTCCATTGTACGCGTACTGTACATGCATTAGACTTCAAAAAGATAAACTGAAGTTTTTGTAGCATTAGGGTCGTAGAGAACTGCCTTCACGTTCACGTTTTCAGCGACGCGACGCCGCGCCAGAGATCTATCAAAGTGAATTTGTATGCGGCACGCGTGCAACTACGTTCGACTCGGTTGTTTTCGTTGGCCGGCGCGCGACGTTTACACCGGGGGCAGTCGGAGGTAGCGAGAGAGCTCAGAGAAGGGGTGCGACAACGATTAGGCGCCGCAAACGACAATTAAACGGGCCCCGGTGGCTGCAGTTCGTTACCGTAATGGACGACGTACGCGCATAATGCACCCGGCCGACAAATGAACCTCGAGGACGCGGTGTTCGGCCAACGACATGCGTAAAAGTCGAATATGTCCACTGTAAAAATTCGTTTATTTAGGACGCGATGCACAGTGAGCCAGAATTGCGAAAAGCTGAACAATATTCATGCCTCTGTTAATTATCCATTAGAAACAGAAAGGTTTCGGGGATTTTTGAGAAGAGAAGCTCGCCATTCAGAATACGGTGATGTTATGCGTACAGGTATGACAAAAATGGTGATTAATGCGAATCTTTAAGCAAAATGGAAAATGTTTGCATTAGTTGCAAGACACAGGTGTCAAATAAAAACTTCCTTCTTCATTTCAATATCTTACTAAGTTGAAACTAATACACTGATGTCCTTAAATATTTTTAATATGTCCAGCTTTAATTTGTACGTAGCCATTTTTGTCATAAATGCATCAAATCCGCGGTCTAGTGATTACAATGTTGCTTATTTTAATCAATAAACTCTATTTCGAGAAAAGTTGCGGTCTTATGTGCACGGTATTGTTTTATAAAAACGGGTCTGATTATGCTACTGTACCCTACCGTAGATCTGTTATTCAAGATTGCAGAAGGAAGCATTTCGAGTAAGCTTATCGACTATGGACAAGTAGCAAGACGTTCCTGGGTTATATCTTTCAGTTTATCAGCAAAGCAACAAAATGCAGTACTCGGGGAACAATGTCCCATTGTTCCGACTTTCGGGATGAAGAATAGGGGTTGATGACATCCTTTCGGCTCGTGAAGTGCGTTACTCGCGGAAAAACGAAAAAGACCGTTCAAACACTCGGATCTAGAGCGGAAAGGCAGCAGCAGCAAGCTCGGGCCCGGAGTACAGCCCGAGGGTCACTCGACAAACACAATAAAACCCCGAAACAAAACGCGACATCTCTGTCCGTTGCTGTTCGCGACAAAGGAGCGTCAGTTGGTCCTTCCCAACGTCGACTATCATTTTTTCCGGTTTCACCTGTGGGAGCTGAA
Organism: Lasioglossum pauxillum; assembly: GCA_933228785.1. Taxonomy (NCBI): domain Eukaryota; kingdom Metazoa; phylum Arthropoda; class Insecta; order Hymenoptera; family Halictidae; genus Lasioglossum; species Lasioglossum pauxillum. The sequence goes on along the minus strand of OW121702.1, from coordinate 33,355,270 downwards.
ACTATCATAATTTGCGACGACAGCTGCGCTTGAACGCGTGTACGCGTTCGAGACTGTTACTCATTTCCCATACTCACCATTTATTTATCAGCCACCGTGTGTGTCCGTGTGTCGAAGAGCCCGGGAATGATAAGGGAGGAGAGGTCCTTGCACGCGTATCTTTATGCACCAGTCAGCACAGAGGAAGAAACACAGACACGGGAAAAGAAAGGTTCAACACTCCAGCAGTGAATCTATGAAATCTGCGAGCACGCGACGGGAATATCGATCACCGCCCGGCTGTGATTTATACCCTTTTTCGAATTCAATTTCACTCGCAACATTGGCCAATGCTGTATTACTCACTTCGGAAAAACGATTCGGCGACCTACTCTGTCTGTGACCTGCCGGTGACTGTGAAACTTTTGCGTATTTTATGCGAGACAAAAATCCTGTACCTCGATTGCGAGAAACGGAAATCAACTAAAAATTGATTTCGACTTGGGTTCCGGATTGAACCTATTTTTAAGAATGTGGAAAGATGGACAAATTCTTTGCACTCAAGGCTAATATTTTAATTGTAAAATTAAACATTTCTTCCTAGCTAGAATAATTCCATTAGGTATGATTTTTTTTCATTTTATGGATACGAAATTGATACAATAGCTCATACAATAGTTAAGTGTTTAGTAATTTATCCGATAGAAACAAATTCAATAATGTAAAGAATACTTCAACTCTTAAATTTATATTGTTAAAAAAATATTATAAAGAAGAAATCGAATAGGTATTCTAGATCCCATCGTTAACGAAATGAATGAGCTTCGTACGAAGTTGATTACTTTAATAGCTTTTTGGTTACCGTGCACACCAGTTTAAAAAATGTATTTTAGAGAAACGTGCGTGTTATACAATAAATAATGAGAAGAATTGAGCTATAATCGATTTATATCCCCAAAATGGTTAGTTCCATTGTCCAATGGTTCCCTGAAAGAAATTCTTAAAAACCACTTGTTCTCAATATTTTAGGAAGTCTTGAAGGTGGTTGGTGTTGTGAATAATTGTATGTACGTGGTACACGTATATGTAGTGCTTCTGGGCTGATACTCTACTTCCGACACTCGATCTCGTCACGTGGAACACATATCGGGAACTTTCGCGCCGGTGACGCAGGTGAGTGAACTGAACTTTAACACGAATGTGCAGCCGTGTTATAGGCCGCGTGTACTCCTACCTGGGAATCAATACGTGCTACCGACCCACCGTTCAATTACCATAGCAACATCTGGTGTAAACAAACATGATTTCGTGGTACTTCTGACCGGCGACCGTCGAAAGTGAATCGTCAAATAGGAGTCCACTGAAACTGGGGAACAGGTGCAACAACCGAATCCTTCCACGAATTGCGTGGAGCATAACTATCGATTTTAATGTTGCATAATATGTACACCTACAACAAAGTAAAGAAACATCGGGAAAATTGATTTTTATTCTTTTTACCTAGGTAAAGTCAATATTATTTTCCGGGGATTAAATATTACATGCAAGAAGATTCTAATCAAACTTTGTTTGGAAACTTTCTGAAAATTTTTCGAAGGGTAGGAGATTAATAAATGCCAAAAATTCCATCCTGCCGAGAAGCATGTAAATATTGTACCCGGTATAAGTATTTAGCTTCCACCCTAGAAACTCGTATAGAAAAAAAGGAAATCAGATCTCAAGCACGGCAGCAATTTCCTTGAGACTCGCCCCGAAAAATTTGCGATGCCGCGGGGCAAGTTTCCGCGAGTCGGTCTCCTTTAAGGGAAGCTTCTCTTGTAACGACGGCGAATACGAGTCAGTTTGAAGAATTTATTCCAGAATATTCGGCATGTGTTGATCGTGACACTTGTTAGGAAAAAATGTATAAATCCAGTCGCAATTAATCATACTTTTTGATTGGTTGTTCTTAAAAATCTCGATATTTTCCCCAAATTTTCAAACTTTCGCATAAAATATACTAATAACTGTAAAGCTAACGCGTCTTTCGGATAAAATTCTGAAAGCAACGTTCGGAGAATCAGGTTGTGGGGCCAAATACTCTATCGTGCAGTACGTGTGCGCCATAGAAATATGGCTCCGAGAAATATACGATTGCGTAGGCCCGATGGCGCGGGTTCCGGGAGAGTTTTCGACTTTCAGCGCGCTACACACCCTTCCAAATAATTTAGCATCGTTTTAACCTGATTGAACGAAAGATTTATCGGCATGGTTTCGCGCGCTTCTCATCCCACGTCCAGCAGCGTCCGACTTTTTTCCACGTGGATGGACCGGCCCGATGAGGATAGAGCTTCGCTCCGCTCGTCTGAAACTTTAACGCCGCCGACGACTTTTTTTCCTTTTTTCCCCTTCGGTTATCGATCGAACGTGCAACGAAAGCAGCGATCGCGAGATGCGACTCGCTCGAGTGTAGCCACTCGCGAATCGATCCTGGAGGAATTCACCAGGTTCGTTGACCCGTTCAACGATCGGGTAAAAATAAATACGATGCCACTGTTTCACGGATGGACATTCCGTCGGAGAACTTTTATTTCACTTGAGACCGCCCAAATTACGAAGGTCAAGATTGTCGAACTTTGGAAGAATAATGAGAAACCATGATAAATAACGAATTTACAAATGGAGGTCAACTTTGTTTTTTAAATGGAATGTTCTATTTTTTAGTACACCAATTAGTTAATCATTGAGGAGATATTTCCAATGTACTTTAGAGGAAGAATGTTAAAAGATCCGATTTTGTTCAAGCATATATTATTGCCATTAAATGTACGAAGAAATCGTTGAAATAATTATTTACTGTCGTTTCCTTTCAGTCTCTCCTTGCAAAGAAATTCGCGGCTTTATTTATCAGCGGCTAGGAAAGAAAGGAACCGTGTTAAACAAGCATGATTAAAAGTTCGAACAATAGGGATCTCGAAACAATGCTTCCCAGACACCCAATGCTGATCGATCCAGCCGCATCCTTGCAGACACTGTTCCGGCGTCTAGAAAGTTTCGTGTCGAACAACTGTCAATACACTCTCGATCTTCTGGATGTACCCCGTCGAAGCACAACTTGCTCAACAATTAGCTCAACCCCTTCGTGTTTCGGTAATCCGTAAGTGTTTCCAAAGGTGTGTATCAGGTTGTTAAGTATAAAACTTCACAAATGTGTTTGAAATTTGTGTTTTATTTGTCAAGTTTCATACTTAATATGTTTCCAACGCTTGTATTAACACATCGTAGCGTTGAAAGTAACCATCGATACATTATGTACGATCTTCACTGTGACTGTAGACTGTAGAGGGTGTCAAGAAGTGACGTGTAAAACCCATTAGTGCGTGATTCTACACGCTGAGAAAGTTCTGTGCAAAATTGACCTTGACAGACTTCTTTAAGGCCAAATTTTTTAATGATTGTAAATGAAAGATATTTTTCACATTAGCGAATGATGTACACGTTAAGTAATTTACATTATATTGTATTCCGATTGGGTTTCAATGAAATCACCGACACAAATTTCCCCGACACGGTTTTCACCGACAACATTTCACCGACTCCAGATTTGACCGACAATAACTTTTTCCGTCAACGCCTGCCTCCTAGAAGCTAGCCCCCCACTTGTTAAATTAAATAATTTCAACAGTTGTGCTGAGTTGTGCAATTTTTGTGCTACATTGTTTTCGAATATTACAGCTATAATATCAAAAATAACATTAAAAATTGAAAAAAAAACGATTTTTGGAGTAGTCCCCCATTTTTCATTTTTTTAAATTTTCTCAATTGTGCTAAGTTGTGCTAGGTTGTGCTAAGATTGTTCCAAAGTATTACTTCATAAAAATAATAAATAAACCGAAAAGCCTTTAACCGAAAACGATTTTTACCGACAACGAATTTGATCGACAACGATTTTGACATACAACGAATTTGATGCACAACGAATTGAGACGACCATAGTATCATAAAACTGTATGATAATTAGAGGTGTGCGAGAACCCGAAATATCGGGTCGGGACGGGAACACGACATTTTTTCGGGATCGGGACGGGTACTCAAAAATTTCGAGATTCTCGAATTTATCGGGATTCCCGAAAAAAATCGGGATTCTCGAATTTATCGGTGTTTGACGCGTACCGGCCGCGAGTTCGAAACCGCGGTAAAGGATCGCTTGCCCTGAGATAGATTCGAAGTCGAAACTCCGATCATAAGAACACGCTCACGTGTTTGGCGTTTTTCCATCTCAGCTGTACGGGTTTGACATCGAATCAAGGTGAATGAACTCATAGGTAAACGCCGAGCCGACCGCGTGTGTACTAAACACGGCAGCAGTAACCATGAGGGGCATCCTTCGAACTCGCCCGCTACCGTTCTCGGTTTTCTTTCGAAAAACAGTATCAACTGTCGAACTGTCGTCAAATTATAAATAGCAGCGCTAATTCGCAGGAGAAGGTCTTTTGTATCCGCTATTACTACAACGTTGTCTTTCGCCGACAGCAAATCTAATCCGTTTAATTTTTGAGCGTAACAAGCCTTCCGCGTCCGAAGCTGTAAGGCATCAAAAGCCCCGCGGAGTATTTTGTGAATTATCGTACTATTCGTCAGTGGATAACTTCTTTGTACATCCCGACTTCTATTCTTGGTTGATTAAAATTGTTGCGGAGGTCGTAGAAACTCGGCCTCCATTAAGTATTTCGCTGAGATTAATACCACCTCGATTCCTTCCGCAGTATAAACGACTGTTTGGTTAATTAAGACGCCGACACTTCAGCCAGGGTTCGATGCAACAATCGGGATTCCCGAAAATTTCGAGAACCCAGTAATCATTTATATTCGTTTTAATGAATACATTCATAGTTTCGGATTTTTTATTCTACATGTTTTCGAGATTGAAAGAATGTTGTCCATCACGAATTCTTTTCAAGAGTGTCTTATGTCATATTCTCGAAATTTTCAGGAACCCAACCCGACCCGACTCGACCTCTTCTCGACTCGTCCCGGCCATCGGATTACGGATATTTCGGGTTCTCGCACACACCTAATGATAATACATACTGTGGTCGTCTCAAGTCATTGTGAATCAAATTCGGCAAATGGTTGTCGGCCAAAATCGTTTTCGGTTAAAGGCGTTGTCGGATAAAGTTATTGTCGATCAAATCTGGTGTCGGTGAAAACCGCGTCGGGGAAATTTGTGTCGGTGATTTCCATATGGGACCCATTTCGATTACACTTGTGATTCGCGTAATTAGCAATTAAATGATGTGAAAGTTCGTTCGAAATTTTGTTTGAAATGTTCGTAAAACATCGTATATGAAATACAGTGTAATTCAATTACAACTCTGGCTGTATAGGATTCGGACCAATTCCAAATCGATTTTAAAGAATCTAACGACAGCACACGTATGCAACATTTCTGGGCGTGGGTGTAGAACGTCTGGACAGATGGGACGAGCAATTTCCGAGAACACTCGGAAGCGCGACCGTGAACAAAACCGAAAAAACGAGCGTGGGCGAGGCAGAGAAGTGACCCACGCGCGTCCCCTCCAATCCGAGCAAATTTTCTTTACGACGAAGGCAAACGATTCCCATTAACGAGAACGCAAGAGTCTCGACTCTTCCTCCTCTCTCCTCTCGAGGAGACTCGAGCCGCGTTTTTCGCGGCTCTTTTCTTTTTTGTTATTGAACGACCCGGCGCGCGGCATCGCGGCCGGAATTTTATAAACGACGGGGAAATATCGTGGAACGTTCGGGGTGCCCGAAAGGTATGCAAAGGGGCAAAAAGTGAAGTATCGTCGTGGCTGCAGGGTCGACAGGAGAAACGCCAAGTCGGCGGGATCCCGGTTTAATGCAAATTTCCTCATGTACCGTAGCGATATCTCGTGCCGTTCGAGAATTAATGCTCGCGGTGTTTCCTTTTCATTTCCGGACCCGACGCGCCGCGCAATTTTCAAAATATGATGGATCGTCGAAAGTGCGACTGCGACGGACTACCCCGGGCGGTTTTGTTTCCGAGATATCGGGGACACTGTTTCGGTGGCGTTTAATCTCCATTCGTTTTTTCTACCCGCTCGAAGTCGCGCCGATATACAGGGTGTTTCGCTTGAAACAGACCGCAGAAGACGAATCAGATGGGACGATCGTTTTGTATAAATTGCAATTTTTATTGGCTTTTTCCAGGTCACTCGCGCCTTTTGTCAGTGTCACTTGTATGTTACAACTAGACTGCGGATCTTTATGCATTTATGGCTTATGAAAATTTTCAAAAAAGGCTGGAATATAAAATTTGATAGAATTTTGTACAATTCTTTTTTGTTTTCGCGTCGTTCTCGCCGGGAAGGCGGCGGACAGAAATTAGAAAAGCCAATTAACGTGAAATAATCTAAATTCGTACAAAGTAACCTCGTGCATGTAAGAAATGATGATAGTCTCGGAAATATAAAATATTTAACTTGAATTTTCAGTCCACCACGTCTTTTCGACGTCCGATTGATCTGAAATAGATGGATGAAATGGAACAATTGTAGGGGGCGACGCACGCTGGGCCTGGCGCTCAATCTAGCTGTCCAATAAGGATGTTCTGGAGGTATATAAAAACGCAACAAAATTTTTGAGAATTTGACAAAATATAATTCTTACTAAATTAATGCAATTAATGCAAAGTTAGGGTTCAATTCACTGCACCATTTAAGAATTATAGCAACTTAAAGTTTGCACATTTTAACACGTCTTCTTATGGAGAATTCATAAAATTCCACTTCAAACCCTATTTAAACCTTGAAAAAACGCAACTAGAAACTACAAAAAAAAATATATTGCCAATTATTGTTGAATTTCGAATTTCTTGTACTTTCGTCTCCGACTGTACCTCCAGAACGTCCTTAATATTTTAGCACTATTAAAAAGTTGAATGGTATAGTAATTTAGGTCGTTCGATTCGTTTTGATATCAGCTACAATATTATGAACTCAGAAATACATATCATCTTTTAAAAATTCGAGGTGACTTTAATTATTTATGCATTAAAAATTTCTTTTTTAATTTTTTGGATTGAAATTTGTAAACTGCTGAATGTTGATTAAGTTTTGTTTAAAACAGTTTTTTCTCAGATTACCGGAAGTGTCTGATAAATCAGGTTCAGGTTTTAAATAAACACAATAATCAATCATTTTTAAAGTAATGGATTTTGTAAACATAATTAAAAATATTTAATTTAAAAATGTGCGAAAAACATGATATTAATTATAAAAAACAAAAATATAATTTTTATTGTATAAACAACAATAACAATTGACATTATATTATATTATATTTACAAATCATTATTGTCATCACTTTCTTCTTCAACATCTTTCAATATTAATTGTTCGACTGCATCATCAAAATGCCAGAGGTTCGGCTACAATTCAAGCGACACAAACTCTTTAAACAATAATAACTTGTATACCGGGGCCGAATGGGATGTGATTCTTGCATGATTTCATAGAGAAAAGAACGCTGATAATAATGCACTTTGATACAATGAGAGACGATGAGGGACTCGAAAGATATCCTTTACCAAAGATTGAAAACTTTGAAGATTCTCCTTAGTATATTGAGCATTGTTATCTCAATAAATTATAAATATTAAATCTTAGTACAAAAGATATACTCTAAATATAGACAAATACTATTAATTTGCAACAAAAATGGACACATACTATTAAAAAGATTCTCCAGGGGATCAATAAGAAAAGAGGTACTTTTTTCGGTGGCAAATAGGATTCATAAAATGTTGATTTTTAAATGCTTGTTCTAATCACAATTTTTAATAAATCTCATTAGTTTCATCATTTTCGAATGTCGTGGACATTTAGGAAGCAATATACATTCAATACACATCGATTTGGGCACGTTGCTTTTTTACCAAATGAACAGCTAGATCGAGCGCGTGGACCAGAGTGCGACGTGCTGAAAGTTTCATAGTTGAAAAATAAGGTCCACCGTGGTCGATGTAATACAACGCTGCAAAGAGCCGTAATCCTGGGGCTGACGCTGAACTCCCTTCCACAGGCCACCTTATCTCCTTTCAAATAACTTCTGATACGAGAATGGCACGCAACCCTTATCCACGGCGTGAGAAGATGTCCACGGATATCAGTGCGAATCGTGGGACAAGAACCGGCCATTTACGAGCAACAATCTGGCGAAGGAGAACGAACCGACGATGCCGAAGTGTAATCAAAGACGACGACGTCGTGAGAACAACGTACAGAAATGTGACACATGAGTCGTAAGAAGCGAATGACGGCATCCGTCATCGTTGACAGCTGTGACGGCTGTTTCAGCGCGATGGAGGGAAAATTTTCGGCTTCCGAGACGATTGTCATATTTTTTTCTTCCTCTTTCCGTTCACCCCTCGCGTTATTATCGTACTCGCTTTGATTATCCACGCGCGACTCCCGTGTTTTCCCTTTTTCTCGTCCCCGGTTCCCGACGATTCATATTCGTCTACGCGTCTACGAGCGCGGAATTTAAATCGACGCGATATTCGGAGTCCCTGCGAATTCATTTCTTATCGGGACAACCGGATGGGGAGGCGGCACCGTTCTGATTCATGTTTTCTTTCGTTCAACGCATGTTATTTTATAGTAAATTTCTATTTTGACAACGGGGAGAAGATCGTTCTCAGGCGCGTGTATACGAACACAGCACTGTGCAAAAGTTATAGGCCGATTATGTTACACTAGAAATTTACATAGATTGGCTTGCAGTGATTAGTAGACAGCGGATCTTTATACAAAATAAAAATGTTTTGCATTGATTGTGGGAAACAGGAATAACATAAAAATTTAATTCATCCCTTAACGACTTTGTTACATTAAAAGCAACATTACAACATTCTTGAATTTTTGAAATCTTTTACCGTTTCATATTCCACCCAACCAATCTCTTCATAAATGCATAAAAATATTTTTTTTTAATTGTAATTGGTCAGATTCGTGGAGAAAACGTTAAAGCTTACTTTTTACAATTTTTAGCGAATTTCACTAGCCATATGAAAATGTTTGTAAATTCACGATCGTGGAAATATTTTCGAAATGTGAAACCGTGGAACTTCATTGCGTCAGCGGCGAGAAGAAAGAGCCTGATATCGTAGAACACAATTCCGGAATAACAGTTACGAGAAACGTTTAATTGATCTGAATTAGACGAGTTAGAAGGTAGCTGTACCAGATATTGTTGGTGCGATTGTTGGAATTACGTGAGCAAGTGGGAAGTAAACTCTAATTATTAAGAATATGTAGGTTGATGGACATATTCTGTGTCGCAGGATATACTTATTTCGTCTACTCCCAGCTTACCTCTAATTACGTGTAATCTGCTCACGGCTACGTAACAATATGCCTAATTACGTTTACCTAATGCAAAGGATCTGCGTCGCGTTTAAAAATAGTGGAAAAGTGACTCATTGATCGTGCCCGATATTATTAAGCGAATTGTTATACAAGAATTGTTTTCAAGGGAATTGTTCTTTTTTAAGATAACTGTACCTATGATTGTACCTGATAATTGCCTATCACGGCAATTTAACTTCAAAATATGTACCATCATTTTGTAAATAATCAGGATTTCCAATTTCCTTTGGTTTGATTAATAAACGACCAGAATCATGGCGACCGTCGATCCACATTTGTCAAAACATGATCTACAAAAAATATATAACTCGGGCAATTTAGATTCTTTTTTAATCACACATGTACGAAGATATGAATACACGCATGTGTGGAATGTGCAAAAACTGCAAGGCAGAATAGAATACCCTCTTACGGCCAAGATAAAAATTCTTACAAATTTTTAATTGTTATTACTCACCATTAGATAGCTGGAAGCATTGCTGCTCGTCGATTCTCTCTTGCGTGGAGACCCGAAGTCCCTCTGTATTAACGACGTCATCTTTTTGTCATATTAGTCATCAAGCTCATACACCGCGACGCACGAAAGCGATAATTGATTAAAGCAACCCCAGAAACCTTAATTAACGCCGAACTAATAACCACCGAGACACACTTTTATCACTGATCACGAAAAAAGGGACTCACTCGCGGTGATCGTCACGCAGCGCAAGAACCGTATCTGCAACAAAACACCAAAACGTTAATTACATCTTAATTACCTTAATTACATAATATATACTCGTAACAGTGTCATTTCAATGTTGGTCCACATTTTTGGGACAGCCTTGTATATCATATAGACTGATAGGACTTTTAGGGACTTTTATCATCACTGTGACAAACAATATTTTTATCTTTATTTTCTCAAGCTCATTACAAGGTCACTTCGTGTTTCTTAAACGGAATGTATAAGATCGATTGATTCTTATTACTAGACTGCGGATCTTTATGCAATTATGACTTTTGAAAATTTTTTACAAATGCTAGGGTATAAAATACGAAAGAATTTATTACGATTTTCATTTATTTCAGATCTAAGAAGGCTACGACCACGGAAAATGAGATAGCATTTAATTCGAATTTCTTAAAATTCGTCTACAAAAATTGAAAGTTGCATAAACATCCGCAGTCTATTTATTACATAAGAAATACAGGGTGGTCCATTTATCTTGAGACAGTCAATTGTTACGGAAGCCAGCAGAAATATAAAAAAATGTTTTATATGAAATATTCTTCATATGAAGGGTCACATTTAATGGGTTAGATGAAGGGTCACATTTAATGGGTTAGATGAAGGGCAACTTCATTTTTTCAAATGGAAACCCATATTTTTTATTTCATGTTCTTATTCTACATCGAAAAATAATATTTCGTATAGAACATTTTTTCCTAGCGTGCACGGTTTTATTAAACAAAATGTGGTGAATATCCCGATATTTGTAATGACAAAAAATACTGAGTTTGATCCGGAGTCATAAAAATCTAGTAAGCGGTGATAGGAATACGTGTGTAGTACATTGAGCATCGTAGGTGGCGTTATTGCCGCTTACTAGATGAAGATTCACAATACATGTTGTATGCCATTATGCAAGCTTTGCAACATTTATCATGGTATCGTTAAAAAATGGTAAATTCAGGAAAAAAATATGTTTTATACGAAATATTATTATTTTTCGATGTAGAATAAGAATATAAAATAAAAAATATGGATTTCCATTTGAAAAAATGAAGTTGCCCCACGTCTAACCCTTAAAGGGCAATTATAGAAAAATGTGCATAGCGCCATTAAATGTGCCCCTCCATATGAATAATATTTTATACAGGGTGGCCCACATAACTCTGAACAGCTCAATATCTCCGTTACTTTTCGTTGTACAAAAAAACTTCGTAGGACAAAGTTACACTGTTTGAAGGGCCACATATAACGGTGTAAGGGAAAAAAATGTCAAGGTCATTTTTATGAGCTTTCAAGGTCATCGATGTTTTTTTAAATGGAATGAGGTATTTTTTAATACATCAATCGATGCAGCTGGACATTCTTTATAAAAAAGTACTAACCTATGTATGTCGAAAAGTTAGTACTTCAGGAGATACTTCAATTTAAATAACTCCAAAATACCATTACTGTCGTACTAAGGCGTTAGTGTTTACTTACTTGTGTAACGCCTTAGTACGACAGTAATGGTATTTTGGAGTTATTTAAATTGAAATATCTCCTGAACTACTAACTTTTCGACATACATAGGTTAGTACTTTTTTATAAAGAATGTCCAGCTGCATCGATTGATGTATTAAAAAATACCTCATTCCATTTAAAAATGACCTTGAAATTTTTTTTCCCTTACACCGTTATATGTGGCCCTTCAAACAGTGTAACTTTGTCCTACGAAGTTTTTTTGTACAACGAAAAGTAACGGAGATATTGAGCTGTTCAGAGTTACGTGGGCCACCCTATATAAAACATTTGTTCATATTCCAGCTGGTTTCCGTAATAATTGACTGTCTCAAGATACATGGACCAGCCTGTATATATCAATAAATACAAACAGTGACTAAAATATTATTTTAAAATCTTTCTCTAACAAATAAACTTCAATGGCTTCGTTTAACTATCTACTACATGCTTTTGCAATTTGACAAACAGTTTCAACAAACAGTTGTGACAGCAGTGTTAACGTTTCCACAGGGGACCGATTGTCCTGTATAAAAAGTTACTGTGGTTCTCGAACATATAAATACATAAATATTATTGCACACTCGAAAGTTCATTATTCGACCCTTCGCTCGGCTCGTTCTCCGTGTTGCAAACTTGTTCAACGGCGCAATCAATGCCTCGGCCGGGAGTCTGCGGGACCCTTTTCATCATGGGGTCCACAGGCAAATTTTCTCCCGTCGAATTTTGGCAGTAATTTGCGGCGATATTTCATCGGTTTCACGTGCAGCCCCCGAGGGATTTAAATCGTAAGCTCCGCTAAAGCGTCGGCTTACTGCGTCGCCGTTAAACTGCACGGTCCTCGAACCTTGTTTCAGGATCTTCGGATTTACGAGCCTGGATTAAACCGGTGAATATGGTTGGAAAGACACCGCGAGAAATTGCGCGGGCAAAACGTTATTTAGCGACGCCCTCCGCCGCCGCCGCGCCATCCTACGCCGTAAAACAATAATTTCTCCTGACATTCGAAGAAATTGAGTGGGAACAGCCTGCGCGTATATCACGATTTTCCACTATCGAACGTTTCGCCCGACCAGTTCCTTTATTTTCCGCAGTGACTCCGCTGCCCCCAAACACAACAACTCATTTCGAAAAATTACGTCAGCACATTCTCGCTAGAGAACTACCGACCTCTGAACGCGACCGATACACTCCGGGACAAAAAGATTACAAAACTACAAATATTAACGAGAACTACAACAATCTGGAGTGAAACAGATATTTATTTTCTCTCTTAATATGTTTAAAGAGTCGAAACTAAGTATTTTAAAATCCTAATGTTTTTACTGTATATTTAAAGTATTGTCCACTATGAGAACATAATGAGTAACAACACAATTTTTTTGTATTCAGAACACATAAATCTTTAATAAAATGCGTACACATATTATTATTTGATGATAAATTAGGGACAATATTAAAATACAGTGTGGTTCGACATAAGAACGCAAAGGGTTAATTGTAATTTACTAAAAGTGTTCACGAGGAAGGTCAAATCTTTTGTATAAAATTTGCATAAGCTTCTACATTATACTTATTCTTGTACAGTAATGGCAGTCCGAAGCATGCAATAAAGGCGTATCACAGTCTTGATTATTATTGAATGCTCCTCGTTGAACGACTCGGATAAATGATGCCTCCATTATCGTTTCCTTTTCCCGTTCGCGAATTCGACTGAATTATTCATTTGGCAATTGCGCAAACCACGTTGACGTTACAACGAGCGTACAACACTCGTCCGTACGCTTTCTTGCAGCCGTCTGATATCATCAGCGAAGATCGCTCGGACGATTTCGCAAGTCGATTTTAATCGAGACCAATCAGGGCAATGACTGCGGCTACCAATGAACAGCAACGCTAAATCGTTCCATGGGAACGCGTCCTCCGAACGGTGTTGAAATTATTGTTTATTTGCCAGAGAAACATAAAAAGATAAACGGGTGAAACGTGATTATAAAGATTCGGAAAAATTGTTTTGTTATCGAAATGCCTCAAGCTCTTTCAGAGAGAAGAAATTCCGGAACAAATTGAAATAGGTGAAAATAATAAAAAGTTTAATATGGATATTCCCGTACACAGTAATTTCATTATACCGCGTAACGTTAAAATATTCCGACCACCAGTTTGCAGACTAAATTTTCCTCAAAAAGTCAACACGAAGGACAATAACACCGGCTCGGTCTCAACTGTTCTCACCGTGGCACTTGAATTTTTTTTTACCGAAAACAAACAATTCCCATCCGCCGTTAGAGCCGCCATTTTGGTTCCTCCGGGACCGCAAGAAAGCACACGCTAGCGCTGGGAGACCGTAATAAAAAGTCGAGTGTCGCTGCAGCAGCGCGTAATTAAATAAATAAACCATGCGGACGGTAACGCGAATATCACGCACGACTTTTACGGCTGGAATGTCGGTTTATATTCCAACAGTGACGTAACAGGACCGATCGCGGCCCCCATGGGGGTCAAGGCGAGCCGTGAATGTCGATGGCTTGATTAAACTCGCGGAATTTTAGTGGTCCCTCCCGAATTTCCAAAAATTAAACGTAGAAATTTAAATTTTTTATTTTCTTACGTACTCATTTTTATCATAAATGCATAAAATCCGCTGTCTAATGATGAGAATGAAGATTTTGGAGACGTACGAATTTCCAGCATTCCCTAGGAAAAAAGGGTCTCCAGTTTCCCACACCCTACGTCATGTAAAAATATCTTAGCGGAAAATGAACACTGCTTTGCGAAAGTAGAGGCTTCAGCTTTAAAATGAAACCAGATTTATGGCTGTAATATTTGTTTTTACGAAATGATCATAATTGAAAAATCGACAATTTTACGGGAATCGGAAATGCAGTGTTCAAATACTTTTTGGATTCACTGTACCCACCATGCTATTGAACGGATGCTATCACTGATTTTTGTGAACCGGAGACCCCCACAGTTGCTAGGAAACACGTTCTGTAGTATAAAGGGCGGCGTTTGTTGTTACATTATTTTTGTTTTAATAAAGTGCCCTCGGAGTTGCCGTGAAATTAAATTTCCCGCGTTAGAGAGCCACCCCCACGTAGACCGAATTTCAGTAAATTCACGTTTAACGTAGTTTACCTTTATCCATAGCCACTCGATGCTCCTTGACTGAGCTTTTCGGCCTCTAAATTCAATTCATCGTTCCACGGCGGATCGAACACGAGGGGAACAGCCCCGCAAGGCTCGGCGCAGCAAGAAGGAGCAAATTCTTGCGTGAAAATCTTGCCAACAATGCGGCAAATTATGGCTGCGCACATGCATCAGCTACGAGGGATCGGCACAAGCAAATATAATTAAAGAGATATTACATTCACGACGGGAGATCATATCAAATTATACGTATAACATCACTAGCCCTGTACAGGGTGTAAAAAAAGTAATGGTCATCCGTCCTAGGGGTGAATCTACACCTCTGGATCGGTAGACATTTGTAAGAGAAACTTGCCGCAAAATTGTTTATAACACAGAAAATTAGCGTTAAAGTTTTTTTTTTGCATCAACGAATTCTACTCATCGAGAAGAGGAAAAGTTTGAAAGGAGCCATATGTCACAAACAAAAAGTTATTGAGATATAAGCTGTTAAAGTTTTTGCAAAATTTGATTGTGTGGAATTATACGTATAGACAAAAGCCTGCTACTACAGTCCACACGTCCGTGTCGATGAGACAGAAGATGATCGCGTGCGTGCCGCGAGCAGACGAAAGTTAAAGGCGCATTCGTCGTTAGGCTCCTTTAAATTTCGTCTGTCTCGCGGCACGCACACGATCATCTTCTGTCTCATCGACACGGACGTGTGGACTGTAGTAGTAGGCTTTTGTCTATACGTATAATTCCACACAATCAAATTTTGCAAAAACTTTAACAGCTTATATTTCAATAACTATTTGTTTGTGACATACGGCTCCTTTCAAACTTTTCCTCTTCTCGATGAGTAGAATTCGTTGATGCAAAAAAAAACTTTAACACTAATTTTCTGTGTTATAAACAATTTTGCGGCAAGTTTCTCTTACAAATGTCCACCGATCCAGAGGTGTAGATTCACCCCTAGGACGGATGACCATTACTTTTTTTACACCCTGTACAATTTTAAGTATGCGAGACGTAAAGCCTTGATCTAAGAAAAACCCTTTGGGTCCATGCTGTTTCTTAGATCCTGAGGTTCTACTTTGTTCAAATGAAATAATAAATAATTTCGCCTCAAAAGCAGGTCATTGAAGTAATGATTTAATGATTTACCTGAATTGCAACAAACTGGAGTGAAATAGAAATTTATTTTCTTTCTTAATATGTTTGATGGTTTGAAAATAATGTAATAGTATTTTTAAATTCTTTTAATATTTACCCATGTTTGTCATAAATGCATAAAACCCGAATATTTGAGAGGACGAATTATTTGATCGAATAAAAGATGGAATGAGATAAATGGTTTGAATTTTATTTGAAACGCGGGTCTGGTCCCACATGTCCAATAGTTGTTCCGAACAGAAATTCTTAAAAACACTTGTTTTCACTACCGGTGCGAGAAGCGTCCCTTAAGGGTTGCCAGGCGCACTCGTATAAATTGCAAAATTTATCGCGAAGGACGTAAAAGACTATACACGTTGTGCTCGATAAGAGCACTTCAGTCGGCCCTTAAAATATTCCACCGCGCACCTGGGTCACCGGATACATTATCTTCAGAGACAGTGAATTTCCAAAGTGAGACGCTTAATTAACATAGAAGCCGAAAGTTTTCGGCACGGTGAAACAAAAATGAAAATCACCTCGCCCCTCCCAGGTCTCCATGGAAATGAGGCGAGACGAAAATTCGTGAATTTGCCCGCGTCGCGCGTCGGAGGGTGCAAAATTGAACCATTTTAATAACTTTGGAACTCGCTGCGTCACACGGTCGACCCTCGCGCGACAAACAAGTAGAGCCTAGGATTCAATTTCGGCCCTTTTAGCGTCCGCCTGCCATTAAGAATGAGATTCGACGCGGAAGTTTTGCTAGTAAGACAGGGGGCCGTTCATATTTTTCGTTATTGGGGACAAAGTCGCGTCACGACCGTAAACACTTGACAAGGAAATGGAACGGTGACGTATACCGCCTGGATTTATCGTAGCTCTGCCTGAGAAAACGAAAAGGGATTACTATGTGGTAGAACGAACCTGAAGACTCACCCCTCTCGAAGAACACGCGTTAGGGGGAGCGTTCGAGACTCGAGGATTAAATTATTGTAAATGATATACGCGCAGGGTGGTCCAGTACGTGTTAGCACATCATTATCGCCGCTGTTTTTGTAAATATGAACGAACATTATGAAGGTCGCCTTCATCGTTTTCGACAGCGGCATATTTTTCTATACATCCAAGATGGTCCACCTAAATGTGTCCTTTATTCGTGATGACTAGACTGCGGATTTTTATGCAAAATAAAATTTTTCTAAGTCACTTGTAAGAAATAGAAGCTAGATAACAATGTATTTCATCTTTCAATAATCTTGACAAGTCGAAAATAATATAAGAACATTCTTAAATGGATCTAATGCGTTTACAATTTTGTTTTTTTCCTATTCAGTTTTACCATAAATGCATACAATCCGCAGTCTAGTGATGACATAACAAATTTTTTAAAGAAATATAAATGATATCAGGAGGTGAAAGCTTTGCAAATTTTATTTTTTCGAGTTTTCGAGGTCATCAAAATTTTTGTTTCGTAAATGTATATTTGTTTTCCTTGCATATTCTAGTTGACATCGAAACGCATTCAGAGAAATTAATAACGTGACCTCGAAGAAAACTCTGACTTCTAAAATTGAAAACAGTAACACTATTCGTAGAGACGAAAGTCGCACTACCCGAAGGAAGACTGTGCGGATCAGAAAATTCACGAGTTCTCATATTCCCGTAAGAGAAAAGCTACTTGATCCCTTGGTCTATAGATTTTTTTTACAGGAAATGGATGCAAGACGACGTCTACCGAGGGTTTAATAAAGCCGGAGGAGCAGGTGTCACGGGCAAAACGTGGAAACGTCAAAAGTAATAAGCCTCTCGGAGGAGGTTTCACCGAAAAAAGCCAGCGCGCGCCGCCCCTATACTCGCCGCGTTCGGTTTTATTCCTCGAACAAAGCTGCAGACGATAGAACTGTCGATCAATCCCTCCGTTCGTAGACGTAATCTCGACATTTTTGCCTCGTTAGAAGTTCGTCGAGCCCGCGCCACCGCCGCGCCGCTGCGGAGGGCTGCGGCTCGGCAATGACTGAATGCGAATCCGAAGCGATCCAGGAGAACCGAGGGGGCGTAGTTCCGAAAGAAGCCCAGACGCGGGTCATTGTGCTCGCAAACGTACGTTTAACGGATTTCTATACTCGATCGGAGGTTGGGATATTTCACTAAAGGGGGAGATTCTCCCTAGAAAGAAAAATTCAAATCGAATAATCCGCGAGATTTCAAGTTTACTTTGTACGAATTGAGCTTATTTCACATTAATTGGCCTGTCTAATTTCTGATGGCTACATATAAGTCCACCCTTTCATCTTGTACCGACCTCTTCAGTCTTCATTGAGAAAAACTTTAGATCTCGAGATATCGAGAACAAGATGGAAGAGTGTGACAGGATCACGATTTCCGATCGCTGTAGAAAATTAGCTTAAATTGGCTGGACGGTCCGGCCCGCATACCCGTATGCTCCTCGACACAGTCGAATTTTAACAGGCGTCCCTTTCTTCGTCCGCGTTCAAAAAATCTTTAGAAAGAAACTTGAATGGAGAGTGAAGGTGTCCTACTTTGGAAAACTTTTTCTTGACCTACCTAGACGATTCTCCCATTTTTACTTCCCAATTAATTTGACGAGTACTGTATTTTTTATGAGTATGATACTTTCACACAATCGAAAAGGTTACAAGGTTACGAAGGATTTTACAGACTTTTAATTAACAAGTGGATGCAACGGTCTTTAATACGGCACATGCTCAAGGTCCAAATTTCGGAGACTTTAATTACGGATAAAAATAAATAATACTTAAGGGACGAAGAAACCATTACCGAATTGTGTATTATACAAAAATGACAATTATCAGCAAGCGACGCAGACGTATAAGGAACGTTATGCGAGGCGAATGCACAGTGGCCATCGTCGTGGCGAGATTACTCTGTTTGGCGCTCGCGCGACTGAAGCGTCGATGTAAATTACCATTAATGAAACGAAACGTAACGGTGCAGCGTCTAAATTGAGGCAATACGGTTTCTTTATCGCGCCAAGGGAGAGAGGGAGCAAGCCGGGAAGCCAGAGAGACAGATGAAGTCTAAGTAGGCAGAGAGAGTGTTGGTGCGCGTTGGAGCGATAAGTTAGCGAGCAACAAGCGCCCGACGCACACTTTAAACAGGACGCGATCCCTGCCGGTTCGCGTGGTATACAGGGTGATCTGAAAAAAGAGATCCGAAAATTTATGGCGGCTCGTAAAGATACACAACGAAACAAAAAGTCGCCGGCCAACACGTGTCCTAGGATTAACAGACTGTTAAGTGAATTGATTGCGACATGGACGAGCTTCTACTTCCGCTACGACTTTGCTCCTCTTCTTCTTCTTGATACACTTGACACGCTTGAAATGATTTCGGGAATCACCTCTGTTCAAAGTACAACATTTTCATGTTAGAAGCACATTCAACATTTTCATGTTGGAAGTACATTCAACATTTTCATGTTGGAAGTGTATTCGACATTTTCATGTTGGAAGCACATTCAACATTTTCATGTTGGAAGTACATTCAACATTTTCATGTTGGAAGTGTATTCGACATTTTCATGTTGTAAGCATATTTAACATTTTCATGTTGAAGTCTATTCAACATTTTCATATTGGAAGTACATTCAACATTTCCATGTTGGAAGTATATTCAACATTTTCATGTTGGAAGTACATTCCACATTTTTGTGTTGGAAGTACACCACGGTTATTGCAGTTTGCTACGACTCCTGAACAACATGATAGGGCACAGGTGTACAGGGATTTTTATAATAATTTTGTACGTACGAAACCGCCATGTTTAGGCGCCGCATTATGCAAGAATTACCTGTGTCCATATAGTTATGGAAAAAATGAATCGGTGGATACACTATACGCGCTCGAAGACGAATGGCGATTTATTATTTCGTGCAGCAGCGGGAGCAATCAAGGTAATTGGTCGGGTGGGAACGCGAAACGGGAAGCGCGGCTAACTGTATCCGAGCAGCGATAAATAACGCGATACAGATCGCGTGTGCCGCGTCCACAAATTCGAGCGAGAATTTTCAAGTGGACCTCGTCGCGGCAAGTTCCGTTTTTCAGGGAAGGAGCATTCCGTAAACGCACCGAGCGTAGTTCCTGTACGCCGAATAGAATCGTTCCCTTGGCCGTCACGGCGAGTAAAAGCCAAGACTCTCGTAATACCTTCAAATTACAATATTCGGACGCTCTCGAAATAACGATAACTTTTTGATGTTGGAGTACAGTATACATATGCAGTTGGTGTAAAACGAATAACTTTTTCAAAATTGGAGCCAGCTAGCTAATGTGTGGATAATTCTTCTTTTTTAATTCTTATTGGTGGCCATTGTGAGGGAAAACGTAGAGGTCACGATTTGTTAATTTTAGAAGATCAATACCAATGTGTAGATCTTAAAATTCTAGAATAAATATCGACCGCTTGTATTTAAATAGCTACACGTTTTCCGATAGTTTCAATGCAATAGAATGTAAAATTAGAAATTTGCATAAACATCCATAATGAAAATATCATCTTATCTCAGAAGAATTGTTGTGTACCGCATATTTAAGCTCTTGTATCGTATAGTTACAACTAGTTGTATCATAATTATATAAATCTCTTCGTTTGATGAAATTTTTTTTAACATGTGACCGAACAATGATATTCCTTACCTACTTCCAATTTGTTTCTAAAATGTTTGTTTCTTCTTGGTGAAATGTAAAATTCTCGTAGATTTCAACTTCCATTGAACGTTATTCCACAAAAATATGCATTCAAGCTATAAAGTATAATATTATAGAAAAGGTTCTTTTTCAAGGACACATTTTCCAATGTGCAAAATTCAAAGAATCGATGGAAAAGTGTATTTTCACGAGGGCAGCAATTACTGGTGCAGTGGGTACATACCAGACACGTGTCGAGCGGAAACACTGTTCGCTCCTGAAGGCTTGGTTGACGAGGCCGGCCAATGAATAATAAAAACTCCAAAGTAGCGGTCGCTTAATCCTCGCAGCGGGCCACGTGTCACCGCGGAACGGGGCACAAAGAACCCTCGAGGATCGAGGGTGGAAAACGTTTCTTCTGCACGTGCCGTTCCTTTATGCAAAGATCTGTGATGCGCGCGCGTGTACACGGCTCAAGGGACACACACTGGCACACGACGACCAACGACTTCGCTCGACCACGGACACCGAGACACTGAACCGCAGTCCTTGCCCTCGAAAACGTTCAGGTGCCTTTCTGCACCTCCGTCTACAACGTAAACAAGAAGGCTTGTTTGCGATCGACATTCTTGCTCGCCTCGAGACACGGTTCCTTCATTGTGTCACCTCGGAATAATTGCCTGAACAGCTAATTCCCTTCATACGCTGCGACTAGGGTTGCCACAACTCTTTCTCACACGCGTCCGGAACACACCACCCAAAACTGAAGTATGCGTAATTTGCTCCACTGAGAAACCCCTTAACCATTCGAACTCGGATTTCTTTAACTTTATGGATATGGAATTGATGGAATACCTTATACAATAGTTAAATGTTTAAGAAATAGTTCTTGATGAAATATTTAGGCGCCCTGTACACACAGTCATTCTAATAAATCTAAATCTAAAATCAGTAATTATACAGAAAAGGACACACCTCACCAATTTTGATGACCGCGAAAACTAGAATCTAATAGTAATAAATCTAAAATTGAGTTTCTCCAATAGTATACAATAGCTTTCTCCGGACAGCAATTTCACCACTTGAAAGAATATTTTATTTTGAAACTATTCAGATGCGTTGGTAGTTTCAGCTCACAGGTTAGAACGTGCGCCCGTCCTTGATCTAGATACACTGATGATAGTTCATTGAACGGTCCACGAAACAAACGTAGGATGAACAAAATCGAGACAAGTCCACAAGTCACTAAACAAACGAGAAAACGATGAGCCACCGTGGATGATTGGTAGACAGCGGATCTTTATGCAAAATACACATTTTCTACCTGATTTGCAACCAACTGGAGCGAAATAGTAATTTATATTCTTTTTTATTGTGTGTACAAGACTGAAACTATTGCAACAGTATTTTTAAATTCCTCTGATGTTTTGACTGTTTTAAATTGGACCTATTCAGTTTTGTCGTAAATGCATAAAATCCGTTGTCTAGCGATAGATAATTGGAACGAGCACGAATCGGCGTACGTCGATCCCGACAAATTTAGAAAGAGGCCGCGGAAGAGGACGACGACCAGAGAAAGACTCCAGCACCACTGGTTGCAGCATTAACGTCATCATCGCCTTCAACCTCCTCTTCGTCACCACCACCACCAACCATTACCACCAGCACCGCCACCAGCACTGACAACTGTGCCCTTAAAGCCTGTCGACTTTCACGGAGGCAACGAGCGTACGGCCTACTCAACCGTAAACAGTAATAATTTGTTGTTCCGAGGCTGTTAACTCTCGTAGATGGGACCTACGCCTGTGCCCGCGCACACTCTCAAATGATACAATGGCGAATACTTCGCGCGTGGTACGCCTGCAGCGTGGATCTCTTGAATGGAGGATAACGATTCGGTAAAACGAGCATGATCGCACTATGGGAGAAATTGTTTGTACACTTTGCGAATTTATCGGGCGTCGAGAAACATTGTACTTGCACGCTGGAATCACTTTCGTTTATTTATCTCCGGGGACCATAAGTGTTATAACCAAAAAGAAAAAAGTCATAGAATAACAAGTATTTCATCGACTACAATCGTATTGGTTACAAATCAGGATTATAAGTACATAACCGAAATTCTTTTCTCTTGTTAGTAAATGTTATCGTTGAGAGAAATAAGAGAAATTTATTTCTATCACTTATAACAGTTATTCGATGAAATACATTTATTTCGATCTCTCATAACAGTTATCGATGGGAGAATTTATTTCGGTCCCTCATAATACTTGTCGATGAGAGAAATTTATTTCGATCGTTCATAACAGTTATCGATAAGAGAAATTTATTTCGATCGCTCATAACAGTTATTTGATGAAATACATTTACTTGGATTGCTCATAACAGTTATTCGATGGGAGAAGTTTATTTCGGTCCCTCATAATAGTTGTCGATGAAAGAAATCTATTTCGATCGTTCATAACAGTTATTGATAAGAGTAATTTATTTAGATCGCTCATAACAGCTATTCGATGAAATACATTTATTTCGATAGCTCATAACAGTTATTGATGAAGGAAATTTGTAAACGTTATTATTAAATAGTACAGCTTTCAAATGGTAGACAATTAATTATTTCATAAATTTTTTATTCGTAAAATTAATTGCTGCAATCAAAATTTGATGTGACAAACAAACAGATTTTGTATTGCTCTTATATGATCCGTTGATTCGTCTTGTTGTACGAAACCTTCTCAATGAATTTCACAGGCTTACTCCATCCGAAAAAGAGTAGACAACTCAATAAATAAGGAACCGAAATGAATTTTCTCATCAATAATTATTATGAACAAGTGAAAAGAAATTCTATCAGCGATAACTGTTATGAGCGATCGAAATAAATTTCTCTCATAGATAACTGTTATGAGCGATAGAAATAAATTTCTCTCGTTGATAATTGTTATGAGCGATCGAAATGAACTTCTCTCATCGATAACTGCTTTGAGCAATCAAAAGAGTTTTTCTTCATAACAGTTACCGAGGAGGATCCAAATTTTTGGACACTAATAACTGTTATTTGTAACCAAAAATTATAAAAATCGATATTTTTTAATAATCCTGTTCTTCGAATTTTCTTTCTTTATATTTTGTGTACATTATCTTAAATTTCAATAATAATCAACTTTTTATTTATGATTTCTATCGTAGAAAATTTTAGAGTAACTGTTAGTTTTGGTCAAATTATCCGAACTAATTGGAAATATCAGATGATTGCATAAGTTCGTGCCCGGTTTGAAAATAAAATTCAATGGTTCAATTTTAAAGAATACAGCTTTATAGGGGGGCATGAACTTGTGCAATCATCTAATAGAACTCTTGGAACTGAAACAAATGTCTTGAGGACATAGTTGAATGATTTTTGCGACCTCGAATGACCATAAATAATTATAATCACTGACTTGGTTAATGAAAGGAACAATCGTTGTAGTTGTTTAAACAAAATGAAAGTGACCTTGATGGCTCTAAAATGTTGAAAACAACAAAGATATTTGAGGTACAAACGTTATACGTTATGTGGAAGGTAAAAGTTGACGAGTAACTTTCGTTTATAAAAGTGCACAAGTTCCATTCGATCGCCGAGCTATAAATAAAAAGCAACATCGGAAATTAGCGGCGAGTGCTTAGCTCCGCTGAAAAAGATTAACATCCAGCAGAGCGGTGACAGGATTACGCGCGATTGTTGCCGAAATTTCGACAGAGTAATTCCCGGTGCTGCATTCGTAACAAGATTCAATGCAGATAAGCGCCGCGTGAACATTAAAAATACAGGGGGGAGAAAGAAGACGCGGAGACGGGAGTTTCGCCGACCGCTGAATCATGCAACTAAAATATACCGAGTGTACGTTTCGTACGTTGCCGTGAGTACGTCTTCATTAAAAGAAGAAAGGAAGGGAGAAAGGAAGGAACGAAGCTCCAGCTGTTTATTAATAAACGAAAGACCGCGGCGGACGCGTTTGCGCTCTGCGTCAGATCTTATGCGACGAGCTACAACTTGCAATCTCAAGGATGTTCTCCATAATAAGTATATTCATCATTAACTCAAAAATTTGTCATATTTTCGTGACAAATATGAGAGTTCAAGAAAGAATTTGTTTGAAAGGTTAATCATTTTCTCAAAAATCATTCTCGTCTGAAAATGAACGATAAAATAAAAATTTCCTGTCTGCAAATGAACAACTGTGGTAAATGTTTACTTTTTCAGAAACGCTGAAAAACGTATTAAACCGGTGCGAAGATCGAACAAAGGTTAACATCGCATTACCAATGCAAAGATGATATTTGCAAGTTAAATGGTGATTATTAACAAAAATAAATTGTGAGAACAGCATTACGGGCTATAGAGCAGACCAACAACTTTGAACGTTATTACCAATTAAGTGCAACGATGTAAGTAATTATATTCGCCGCTTCCGTTATCCGTCTTTTGTTTATCCGCTCGCGAGAACATTCATAATTAAGGAAATTGCGGTATCACTGGGACACGAACGTTCGTATCGCGTTATCTTAAGGCTTAAGGAAACCGAAATATGCAAAATTCTGCACGCGATCCTCTGCTTCTACTCGGAATTCTCTCGATAAAATATTCCTTGATATTTCTTCCGCCTGGACGCCTAACGAAAAATTATCATAAACTCCGATCGTATAGTACAAGTGCCGTAACGGGTAAATCATTACTCCGAATAATTGTTACGCGTTAGCGAAGAGCTCGTCATTATTGCGCAATCGGTTGTTGAAATTGCAACTTAAAGGCAGCCGAGACCTTGTGCAATGGTTTATCAGTGCTCCTTCTTGAAACAAAACATTTCTAAATGAATTTTTATGCAAAATAAAAATTGTCTACATTAGGTACAAGAAGCAGCGACCAAGTAAAAATTGTTTCATTATAAAAATCATAAAAATGTAATTAAAAACGAGAAAGTTTTGCCAAGAAAATTAAAAATGAATACCATAAATTTATGTTAACTTTTCGAGTTTTATTTTAAGAATAAATCGCATTTTAATGTTATGGAATTTGTAGGCTGCTGAATTGGCAGTCAACGTGTTAATGTACTACCTATAATTATAATTAATAATTTGAAGTTTCCTTTGTTCGCCAAAAAACGGAATTGGGAAAGAGGTTTCATGTTTATTTAGGTTACCATGAATATTTCAGTGACTGTATATCAAAGTCACCCCTTGGATTCGGTTCAGAAATGATAAAAGCTAGGTATAATGTCGTTACGGCTCGACATTCGGCGGCAATTAAATCAAAAAACGATTCGGCTGCGCTAATTGCCCCGGTGTCAGGCTTCATTACGATCCACCTTTGTTCTCCCCGGTTCAATCCCCTTTATTTGAGTTAAGCGTCATTGATTGGTCGTAATATGCAAGGATTCCGTGATGCCCGCTAATACGATCAGAGTGCCTCTCCGAGCATTGACTCGCCTAAGTAAATTGAAAATACGAATTTTCCTTGTAGCGACACTAACAGGTAATAATGGGGTACTAGCTGAAATGTTTCAGTTTGCAATAATAATTTACCATTGACAATAACGAATTTGTTGTTACGGTGTACAATGCATTGGAACGTTCATCAAAGAGATTCAATATCATTCAAATTAGTTCGGATACTAATTACGGAACACTTCGTACAGTCTGGCGGAACTGAATACATTCATAATGAAGAGATTGCGGAAGTTCGTGTAAATGTACAATTTTGTAGATAAATATCTAGTAGCTGTAATGGCGCAGACAAAACAAATTGCAATTCAATGAAATTTTCCAGATGAAATATTAACTAATTTCCATCAGTCACCTTTTATTATGGATAAAGCCAAAGGACTCGAGCTTTCTCAACAAGTTTGAAAAAAGAGTTGAGTCTCATAAAAATTTTAGAAAATAAAATTCCGCACGAAGCCCGAATTAATTCCGAAAAGTGGTTTATTCGAACGTGCTTACACCAATAGCAGTGGACGCCTGAATTGAAACAGAATTAACCGAATTACGCGTGCGCAGGGAGCCTGTTCAAATTAGTAGACAAAAAGAAGAGTTGGCTCGTACGTTCGGGGGAGAGTTTATTCAACAGCGAAGCGTACAGCTAGCCGAGAGAGTTCGTCGGTCGCGATGAAAAATCCCCGGGAAAAGCGGCGTGCTCGTGTGTAAAGCTGGAACGATGATTATTTTAAGTAGCGCTACGATTTCGGTTTGTTTATCGTCAAATGGACGTGGCCGGGCTCTAAACTCAGGAAACGGATACGATTATGCGGGTGGGTGTATGCGAGCGTACGACCACAGTCACAGGCTAAAGCTGCGTGAGACGCAAAAACGGCACAGCGGCGATACCACTCGGAATCGCCTTCTTTTTTTCATTCTTTTTCGCTCGGTCGTTTCCTGCACCTGTCCGTGGAAAACCCAGCTTCGCGGAAATTCACGCTCGAAGGAGAAGGATCGACGAGGACGAGATTAAAATTAATCCGTAATCCGAGTTGGCCACGGTGGTTTAATTAATTAATTAAACTGGATTGGCCGATTACCGCTTCTACGTTTCTTTCAGGCGACTTCAATTCCCGAGGAATCTCGGACTTTCCTTAATCGCGACGTTCATCTTGCGTCATCGACCGGCTCGAACAACTAGATGTCACCCATGTTTGGTGACACGCTCGGTATGCTAATTAGGGCACTTCAATAATTATGAAGAAATAGAGAAATGGCTCAATGAATGGACCGCTTCGAAGGACGACTGGTTTTTCCGTCACAGAATACAGCAAGCGTACTTCCTCATGTTTTTCACATTACACATTCACATTTTTAAACAAGTGAAACTCGTACGAAACGCGCAAAGTTCCCGCGATATTCAACGTGTGAACGACTCCTTAACGTAAATACTGCTGCAGACCTCCTGCATCGAGCAGACAAGTTTTACAGAGACTTATCGCGCGCAGGTCCCACCATGTTTCACCGAGGAACATCTCGGCAATTAAAACACGACAAGTAGTTTATGATTTAGTAATTTAGGTGGTACAGTTAAGAGACTCGGCCCGGTATAAATAAATGGCTAATGCGGTGGCGAAGTTGTACTTCAGGGTCGAAAGGAAGCGTCGTCACTAACGATCCTATGAACCGGCAGAATAAAACAGCAATTAGAGTAATGAAATGCGTGAATGAGTTCCTAACGCAAATTGGCGTCTTCATCGGGGTTTGGAGGAAGTCTCCAGTCGGAAGTGGAGTGCTACCAACGATCGCGTGAACCGGTAACACGACTTTTTTGTTCGTTCGCGAAGACTATCGTCACGAACGGGGATCGGTAGATTAACGAAACGAGTTAGTGAGTCATATCGTGCCGGAAGAGCATGAGGCGATATCTCGGGAGCCGACCCTTTTTCGTCTTCCGAGTCGGGAGGTTCGCGGCAACAAATCGGGATCTCGTTACGCAACTCGATCTACAGCCGCCGCGGGTTTCGAACTGTTCGGTTGGGGGGGACCGGGAGACGCTGTTGCGAGGAGAAAAAGTACTTTCGTTGGACGCGTTACGTAAATTGGTTTAGTACCGGCAGTGTCCCCTGGAGGATTCATCGAGGGAACGGGCATCGGGCAATTTCATTCAGATCTGAAGAGTTCTAAATGCGCCCGATATTCGCGAGGCCGAAGATTTCATTCGACACTTTAATTCAATTGATCAGATTATATCGGTCTCTATTGGGTGCAGAAGCAGATCGTGCTTGTGCGAAGGCGACCACTTTTTTGTTTTAGGTTACGTCCGTATTCGATACACGTCAGTAGGAAGATTATGTTCGCTTATAGAATAAGTTCTGACGTTCTGACACAGTTTAACATGAATAAGTGCTTCAAACATTAAATTGAATTACAAGTAATTTCTGTTTCACTATGTTCATTTTATTTACAATGAGATAAAGAGCAATTATATATTCGCCATTTATTTGCAATGACTTATCACCATTTAGCGAGTACGTATACAGCTTGAATACGATGAATCGTCGGAATGATAAATACATATGGTTCGTAATTTCTTCTGAGAACCGGAAATTATTTACGACTCGGCCTATTAAAACAAGCGCATGCGTAAAATTGTTATTATCGTGACTTTGTGTAATGAATATAAATTTTATATTACAATTAATTTGTTATAAGACATAATAAAGGGTTTTCACTAAGAGATGTCACTTTAAATTTCGTGGTTAGTAAAATTGTAAAACGAACAGCTGTAGATTCTGAAGATGAAGAATTTCTAACCATAAAAGTGCAATTTAATACCAAGTTAATGTTGATGAAAACCCAAGTAATTTCAAAGGAGGAATTCTATAGATTAATTAATTTTATATAAAATTTAATATTATTTAAATATTAATATGAAAATTTATGTATCTAATATTATTTGAGGGAGTAATATTATTTATAGAAATTTTATATAGAATTTAGAAATGTCATTAAATTAATATGAAAATTGATGTATGTAATATTATTTGAGGGAGTAATATTATTTATAGAAATTTTATATAGAATTTAGAAATATCATTAAATTAATATGAAAATTTATGTTTCTAATATTATTTGAGGGGATAATACTATTTATAGAGTGCTTTCAAAGAGAAATCAGAGTATCAATTCTACAAAAGTTTCAAAGCTCGAGGCTAGAGGATCTGTTCCCCATTACAGTGGAAAACATGGATGTCAAAGGCCGTGATTGCAAAGCAGCCGACAAAAGACGCGGGGAGCAAGTTTCGAGAGGCCACTTTGATTAGGAGCAAAGGCGAGGGCGTGTATTTTTTCTCATCGAAAGCGAGGATGAGGTAAAAAGTGGAAGAACCAGGGATGAACAGAGAAAGCTCACGCCACAATTTACTTGAAATTTCCCGCAGAAAAGTAAGTTTCTCGAATCGACGCCGGCTGAAAGCTAATTTGGCCCAGGTCTCGAGACTGAGTTTAATTGAATGGTAATTAGCATTACAAAGGGCTGCCTTTAATCGCGACGGGGCGCGCGATTAATTCATTATGCTGGGTCCACACTGCTGTTCGCGAACAGCTCGCGAGCAGTTCTATCACAGACGAGATATAGGAGTAGGCCGATCACCCAATGTATTTTTTTGTGTCTCGTCGAAATAATAAATTTATCAATAATTACTGGACAGCTGATTTTTATGCAAAATAAAAATGTTATAGATGATTTGCAACCAACTGGAGTGACATTGTGTGTCAGCGATTGGAGCGACAAGAACGTAAGCAGGTTTGTATTTGTCGAACCACCCATTTTTCCCGAACGTCTGACTTGTCGTTGACTTATACTACTGAATTTTCGTGCCACCTCCTTCGCTGTCATGTTCGCCTAGGACGAAAGCCAATTTTCGGAATTTTCAAAAAGATGTTGGGTTTCGACTAGGAGAATATAACAATGAAGTAGGTGGCGCGAAAACTTTGCTGCCAAATGACAGCCAATTTTCTGAACATTCAAAACATTTTCCGCAATTTTCAAATTTTTACTAGGAGAATAGAGAAAGTGGTGGCACTAAATTGTCCTGCCACCTCTTTTACTATGATATTTTCCTAATTTAAAACTTAATTTTCACCCAATTTGAAAAGTTTTTCTCTATCCAAAATTTTCGAAGACGTTAAGGGGGATCTATACCCTACCGAAGTAACTAGAAAGGAACTAGAATCTTACTAGATTTTGGGTCTAAACATGGGTTTACGCGCATCGATTTTTTGTCCTTATTTGAGCGGATTTTGGGCTGGGTGAGGACTCATTCTATAGAGGAAGGTTAAATCCGGCGCGCCCTGCTATTGATTTAACGAGATTATGTTTATATCTAATAGTATGAGTGCTCAAAGTAGAGAAAAAATCTAGAAAAATAACCGCAGATTTCAATGTCTTTTTCTGTCTCAAAGAGACTCTTTTGACTTATATGATGAGCAGAGCGCGCCGTGATGAACCTTCCTCTATCAAATGAACTATTGTGTAGCTCAAAATATGCTCGTATAAGGACAAAAAATCGATGCGCGTGATTTCATTCACATAGCAGAGATTTCCCCATATTACGTTTATGAAGACAGAGGTCTTCTCTGATGTAGAGCCAATCTAGAGCCAATTTTATTTCAGTCAGTTTAGACGAGATGGTGTCTAGTCAGAAGGACTGTCAATCAGTGTTGCGATATTGTGCAACATTTCACTGCTGCACTGCTGTCAACGTGGAATCATAGCAAAACTGACACAGACGAGATACATATTCTCATCGGTGCGTGGCACTAATATTAGTGCGACCTGCCCTGTATAACGGCATTCGCGACGAGCTGAATAGAATATGGAAACAGCAAGCAACTCCATCTCGTGTTCATTATGCAGTTGCGTGTTTATCAATGTTACCAAACTTTTTTTCTGCACAGAGGTTGATAACATTGATAAATACCCCAAAATCTGAGGGTATAGATCCTCCTTAATCTAATTTTACTATCGAATATTCCTGCAAAGTGTGGGGAAAGAGGACAATAAATTTATCTTTATAGATAAAGAGCATTGTCAAAAACGCTCGGACATGGGTCCGCTTATATTTGCTCTGGATTCGCCAGAAAAAGTTTAATTAAAATAGACGACCCCCACCACAGTGAACTCTCCTAATTAGACTATATTATATGTGTGGCCTGACGTTCTCGTGGATCTAGTTGCACATTTGTCGTTGTTCAGCGTAGATGGCGTAAGAAATCGAGTTGTTTTTACCGATGTCGGTATTTCAGAGAATGTCTACGTCTACTTCTATACCTCGTCTGTGATTCTACCCAGTGTGGACCCGGTATCGTTTCGCTCGTCTCGAGAACCCGTTAAAGTCCGGACTGTTCATTTACGTTGCGTTTTTACGAGCTGCGGTTTACGGGCCTCTTCATTCCATCGACGACGTGGGTTGCAATATTGTGTGAAAAATGTGAAATGTTCCCGGCAGATGTAATTGGTTGAAAGACAAACGACCTTGCTCGTTTCGACGAAAAAAGTGAAATCGAAACATAAAAATCGAATTCAGACATTTTAATGTGGAATAAAAGTTGCTTGAGATTTATCGGAACTGCTTATTATTTCATAATCAATTCTCCGAGTACTGAAACACTGGAAAATATTATCGTATGTTCATATTTTCTTTGTATAACGTAACAATTACAAATTGTAAGACACCCTGAATTTCTATTAAAAAGTATTATGTGGAACAGAATTATTTGTAACCAATACCTTCACCAATTCAAGGAATAACACTGTCCAACACCAAATTTGTTCCCCAATTACTGTTGGGTCCTTTGTATAGAGTTGTTTGCGCTGATTCCGAATCTGTTTTAAATTTTTTCCCTATACGCACAGTTTTTGAGAAACATGACTTTGAAAAAAAAACATATTTTTCAACATTAAACAAATATTGTAGTGTTATTATAAAAGATGTTGAATTGTTCTTTATAGCAAAAGATTCTGTAGATTTTCCCGAATACAGCGGTATCCAAAATTAATACATTATGATTGTTTAAACATGTTTAAATAATCACTAAAGGCGGAGAGACACCACTTTTGCACCAATTTTTGAGGATACTTTTCAATTTATCTCAAAAAATAAGGGTCCAGCGGAAAATCGAACTATATCATGCAATAGAGCAGACTTTTATCTTGAGAAACCCCTCTTTGAAGTTTGAAACGTCGACGTTTTTTTCGAACCAGAAAGCAAAATATCTTCGCCCGACATGAGTTGCTGCCAGTGGCGCTCACCACTACAACGGTCGTTCGCCGCTCCGTATCCCGTCGCTGCGCCGCATCTCGTCCCGAGCGCCACTGGCGGCAACTCATGTCGGGCGAAGATATTTTGCTTTCTGGTTCGAAAAAAACGTCGACGATCCAAACTTGACAGGGTGGCTTCTCAAGATAAAAGTCTGCTCTATCGAGTGGTATAGTTGGATTTTCCATTGGACCCTTATTTTTTTAAGATAAATTGAAAAATATCCTTAAAAATTGGTGCAAAAGTGGCGTCTGTCCGCCTTTAATGATTGTTTAAACATGTTTAAACATTCATAATGTATTAATTTTGGATACCACTGTATTCGGGAAAGTCTACAGAATCTTCTGCTGCAAATAACAATTCAATATCTTTTATAATAACGTCACAATATTTGTTTAAAGTTGAAAAATATGTTTTTTTTTCAAAGCCATGTTTCTCAAAAACTGTGCGTATAGGAAAAAAATTAAAAACAGATTCGGAATCAGCGCAAAAAACTCTATAAGAAGGATCCAACAGTAATTAGGGAACATAAAAAAAGTTGAAATTTGTTGGACAGTGTAATATGTATGTTATTTATTTACGTAAAATATGCAAATGATGTTTTCTTGAAAATAATAAATATTGGCAAGAAAATGAATGAGGAAAAAGTACTGTTGTTTGTAAGGAGAATACTCGCCAGAACTTCGTCAGAACAGTTACTCTTAATAACGGTTATCGTACGCCAGGCAAATAAGCGGACATCTTTCATAATACTTAAAAAAAAATAAGTATAGGCGGATAAGATCCACGCTGTCCTATCTACCATCCAACTCCGTGTACCCAGCACACCGGGGTAGAATTATTGTAATTCTACACGAAAGAGTGGCTTATCGACAAGACGTTCGTTACGCAACGTTCGTACCACGAAACGCAAGCTCGCTTGTTACAGCTAATTACAGGCTTTTAATTAGGGCGGCTGTCGGGGGTCACGGAATTCTCATAGCTCGATCGCGGTCCTTCCATTTCCACGATTCCTCCTGAACGTTGCTACCAGTCGCACCCGTTTCTTTCTTTTCCTTTTCGCGCGCACCGATTTTCTTCCGTGTTCCCTCGCCTACAGGATGAAGCTAGTTGAGGCGAGCACGCGAGCCGAGATTGTCGGCTCGTTAACGCGCACAGAAAGAGGATCGGACGCGATCGCTTCCCTTTGTTGTTCAACCCTTCCGCAGGAATTTCAACGAGACCCGGCCCGTTACTTCTTGGGAAGCGTTTTCGTCTCTCCTAATTTGTCCCGACTTCCATCAACTAACTAATAGGATTTGGCGAACGGCGCACAGTGAGTTTTCTCGCACGAAACGTCGAAACTGAATGCCAGTGTGGTTTTTCGTTTAATCAACTTTTTTACATAATCGTCGCCGACTAAAAATACCTGGCAATAACAAAACTTTCGACACGAGGCGACACCGAATCGATCCCGAAGAATTTGCTCGCGCAATACCGGGCTTCCTTCACCCACATTTCGATCCAGCGTTCCCGTTTTTTAAATTACGGCCCGCAAAATCATAACGCGCACTTTCTCTGCGACGATCCAGTCCGATCGCGATCGGTAACTGCCTACCAATGATTCTCTATTTTCCATGTACAGTAACTATTAGTTCTTCAACACATGTACCGTAATAGGTTTTTGTTCAGGATTCTATCCTCTCTTTAACTACAATGTTAAAACATCCTTGCAATAAAGAAACTTAAGATGGCGTTTATATCTTAATAAAAGACCAACATGGAAAAAACTAATGATTAGACTGCGGATCTTTATGAAAAATAAAAATTGTCTTCATCGATTGCAAGAAATAGAAACTAAATTGAATGTTACTTCTTATATCACGTTAGATGAACTCGATGTCAATAAAAGGCCTCGAATAGATGGCATCCCTCCCTTATTTTTCAAAATGTGCAGCTTTATTTTATCTCGGCCACTTTGGATAATTTTTAATAAATCTCTAAAATCAGGTCTATTCCCCGCACTTTGAAAAACCAGTCTGGTTATACCCATTTTCAAGAGCGGCGACAAATGTAATGTTGAAAACTTTAGACCTGTAAGCATCATTAGTGTTATGTCCAAAGTCTTTGAAGAAATTGTCACTAATAAGTTATACGGCTCTGTCTCTCTCTCAATATGTGAACAGCAACATGGTTTCGTAAATAAGCGATCGACAAACCTAGCAATGTACTGCAACTATGTCTTATCTTCTTTGGATGCCAATCTACAAGTTGACACAATATTTACTGATTTCTATAAAGCTTTTGACACTGTAAATCATTCCCTTCTAATTGAGAAGCTTTCTGCTTTGGGCTGCAAAGGTAATCTATTGGCATGGCTAGAAAGTTATCTTAATAACCGGCTACAAATTATACGTATAGACAGTTGCCTATCATCCCCGGTAAATGTTCTATCCGGAGTACCTCAAGGCTCCCACCTGAGTCCTCTACTATTTATAATGTTCATTAATGATTTCACCACCATTTTTCAACATTGTAAGTATCTCCTATTCGCAGATGATTTAAAAATCTTCAGCATCATCTCGTCCCGGGATGATGCTTCCAGATTACAGGAAGACCTGGATCGTTTCTGCGACTGGTGTCACAGGAACGGTATGGGTCTCAATATTAAAAAATGCCATATTATGCGGTCCTCCCGCCGTTCTGTACCTCTTATATATCCTTACCGCCTTAATGACTGTATTCTCTCCTCAATAACAGAAGGACTTAGGAATTCACTTCTCCTCTACCTTAGACTTTTCCAACCATTTTTATCACATTGTCAACTCCGCTTCAAGAATGCTCGGGTTCATACTTCGTTTTTCCACTGATTTTCATTCAATCCATACACTTAGGTTGCTATACATTACCCTTGTCCGTCCCCAGTTAGAATATGCTTCAACTATATGGTCTCCAAAAAGCGTTAAGTATGAAATCATGCTCGAGAGAGTGCAGCATAAATTTCTAAGGTTTTGTGCATATAAGACAAACAAGCCAATGTCAATCTTTGATCATGATTACTCTAAAATATTAAACATAGTCAACCTAGAAACATTATCTGATCGAAGAATACTATCCAACCAGAGCTTTATTTTTAATTTGATAAATAATAATGTAGATTGTCCCGCACTTCTGAGGCAAATCAATTTCTGCGTACCTGAACGTGTTTTGAGAACGAGAGCAGGATTTCAAACAATGAAATCCAAATCCACATATGGAGTAATAAATCCTTTAAATCGCATTATTACAAGCTCAAACATACTGTATAATAATATTGATTTTTTTAAAAGAAAATTACGCAAGATTATTTGTTAATATCGTACCTGTATTTGTTTAGTTTCGCGCTTGTCCCTTTTTGTGTAAATTTTAGGTTAAGACTTTCCTTGTTGTGATGTTTCTTTTTGTTTTATCAGTTCTACTGTAAACAACTGTAAACATTTGTATAAAAGGACCTCGGTCCGTATATAATAATAATAATAATAATAATAATAATACTTCTTTCCTTTAATAGAGGAGAAATCATATATTGACATCTTCAATTTGTTAGATTTTTCTACAATTCTGAATTTCACCTACTCAATTTTCCTATAAATGCATAAAGATCCGCAGTCTACTAATTATTATTACTAGACTGCGGATCATTGCAGGACTATTAAGCTGAAGCTAATACCTTGATGTCATTACATATTTTTAACATGTCCACTGCTTTAAATTATACGTGCCTATCTTTGTTATAAATGCACAAAATCCGCAGTCTAATTATTACATTGTATGTTACTCTCAAAACCGTGCAGCTTTCGTCTGAACAATTCCGTCATACAGCAAATGGTTCGTATGTGATATAGGTGACACACTTCGCTGAATCACCCTTGCAGAAGAAACTATTCGCTGAAACAGTTCAACGATCGCGCACAAATCTGTTTCACTGCTTGTAGTACTTTATTCGATGGAACAAGTCCACTTCACTACACTCGATACCTACAAGCTTTATTCAGAAAGCGGAATCAAAGGTATCTAGTGGCAACGGGAGTCTACGGATCTCCAAAGAAAGCAAAGAATTCGCTCAGCCCTGTCCGAGGGGTAAAGGGAAAGGGTGGAATTTGGGGTGACACAACCTCTCTCCGACAGGAGAAAGGAATGAACGGGGAGGGAACCAAGAGATCTGGAGGAGACGATCAGGTGGAAATTAATCGCGTCGAGACGAAATCGAGGCGAAAGTAGGACCGAAGGAAAAAAACGTAATTATCGAGCCGACGGTGAGTGGTCCTCGGACTAATGGCGACTGCGGGGGTGGTTTCTGGCCAGATGCTCCTGTTTTAAGGGTGTCCCCGAGATACAAGGGTTCGACATTAACGCGAGTCTCCTGGCGCGGAAGGGTCCCGGGACAAAGGGAGCAAACATCTCGAACTTGCTCCGCGTAGTTAGAGCGTGGAAACCGCGACCCGAACAGACCCGGCCCGAAGACACCCCCTTAGATCGGAAGACGTGCAGGGCGGATTGTTCTCTACTAGGGTTGCCATTTCTAGGGTTGGCTTTTCACTACACTTTGAGTTAGATATGATAGCATAAAGAAAAGCTTCGAACGGGATCTTCAAAAATTAATTTTGTTCGTGTAAAT
Source organism: Lasioglossum pauxillum (assembly GCA_933228785.1). Lineage (NCBI taxonomy): Eukaryota > Metazoa > Arthropoda > Insecta > Hymenoptera > Halictidae > Lasioglossum > Lasioglossum pauxillum. The sequence goes on along the minus strand of OW121702.1, from coordinate 33,318,305 downwards.
CGTTTCCAGTGTAAGGTTACGCAATTGTTCCGGAAACACGTGACTCTTATCCGTTACATAAAATCAACGGACTTGTCAACGGGCCGAAAGCAGCGATTACCATCGTAATTTCATCGGTAGCCTCTAATCATTTAATCTTCGTGAAACTGGTAAGTAACTATTCGCGGTGTATTAAAATGTGGACAGTTCACCGCAGAAGGTTTATAAGGCGATAGCTAGCTAACTGAAACAGTGATTGTTGCTTTATCGTTGCTCTTAAAGTGTTCCCAATATTATCAAGCAAATATGCACGCTAGACATCTACTCCTCGGGGCTATGTTACTGTGTGTCGCGCTAAAACCTGTGCACAGTGTAAGTTCAGTGACAATTTATTAAAAAATAATTCGACTCGATTCCTTTAAGCAGCAATTCCAAAATAATTAATTCGGTTATAGTACTCGGTGTAATTTGTTGGTTCCTCAGTGAATTTGCTATTGGTGTTATGAAATTTGCTGAAATACATTTTTAAGCTGCAAAGCTACATATTTTAGGGACTATGTAATGTGTTAAATTTATCAATTGTAGGCCGTCTCTCCGGAACAATTGGAGAAAATGGCGAATTCGATGCGGAGGGGCTGCCTGCAGAAAATTGACACGACCGAAGGTAACTTTAGCTATCAAATATTTAAAGTTCAAATTACAAATATTTTCAGGTACTTTCTTAGGGATAGGCTATAGCTGAGTTTTCGGGGTTGGAATCGATTTTTGTATAAACTTTCAGAATTGGCCTCGGGAGTGAGGAAAGGAGAATTTCCGGACGACCCTACTGTGGCGTGCTACACACTGTGCATCATGCAGACAATGAGAAGTGTAAAGAACAATTGATAACTATATTTACGATAAATTCAAACCTCGATTCGAATGTACTAAATTCAAAATTGATCTTCATACGCCTTTTCAAGACCAAGAGAATCCACACATCATTTTTATATAAGAAACAACTATAAAAGTGTTACTATTACAGTTGAAAACATGTTCAAAATTCAAAGTTTTACGCTTTCTTTCACAATTAATTTTTTCACGTTCTCATTTCAGTTCAAGAATGGAGGCATTGATGGCAAAATGATCATGCGACAAGTAGATGCGACGATGACGCCCGAGTCGATACCCCGAATCAAAGAGGCAATAAAAGGATGTTTAGCGAAAGGTAGAACTATCATTTCAAAGAGTAGAGATATGTGATTTATACGTTGTCTTACATGAAACTAAACCTTCAATTCTCGGTGGGCAGATTTCGAAGCGCCCGACGATTGCCAATTGGCTTACCTATACACGAAATGCGTCCACGATGCAGATCCGGAAGTGTTCTTTTTCCCGTAAACGATCGAAGCACAGCCGAGCGGATACCTGGATCAACTTGAATTGAAAAGATCGGAGTTCCATTATAAAGTGACCAATGAAAATTAGTTTATTTTGTAAAATCATTTCGCTTAACGACCGAGAATAAACATGCTGGCATGGAAACAATTACACATTATTGAAAACACAACTTCCATGTAGTGATGAATAATAACGTTGTGAATGAAGCTTTTCGCTTTCAGAGACACAGACTAAGACCCTGTTCAGACACGGCGAAATCCGCGCGTTTTCGACCGCGCGATTTTTGTTTTTGAATGTTCGACCGCGCGGATGCATGTGAACGAATCTATATATGCTAATGTAAATAAGGTCCGCGTGGTTCAAATCGCGCTGTCGAGAACGCGCGGATTCCGCCGTGTCTGAACGGGCCCTAAATAAAATCACGATTCCATAGTTTCCCATAGTTTTTGCAAATATCTCAGAAAGCAAAGTATTCTCTTCGATGCACAGTGGGCTGGATCGAGAAATTTAGTGACATTTCACGAAAAAGTCGACTTTCTCATATCGATTTCTAATAAATTTGTATTGCTTCCTAAATGTCCATCAACATCGAAACTGAAAAAATTAATGTTTGTCCACAAAAACTATAGTTAATATAAATTCATAAAGATAGACATTTGGGATGCAGTAGCTTTCAGCCAAAAATTGCTTCGTTTCATCGAGATGTCCTGATTACGCTATTTAATATTTCTTCTGCCTCTTTTGTGTAAATGAAAAACAAGCCTTTGGGGTAACAATTAACGCTGTTAGTTAGGAATGTTTGCTCGCAATGTATTAAAAATTAATAATTAATGAAATTAATAAAATCTATATACTTTCTTAGAATGTGCAAGGTATATCTTTTAATGGAACTAATTGGGCCTCTTCGGACAAATTAGATCATTTTCATTAGACCTTCCACTACATATCCACACAAAAATCATATCCGGACTGATCCGTTTAAACAAATTATTTGTTAGATTGTTTAAAGTTATCGGGACGTGTCACCTGACGCATAACAACTCATATATAGTACTACATAAGTAATTAAATACCATCCAAATATGAATATTTTTGCAATTGCATTATAAGTTCATACCTACCTAAAACAAGTATGTAATTTTTAACAATAATATAAGTAATCTACTAATTTTATTGTTAAAAATATAATGAACGGTAATAATATAACTGGACTAAGAGTTTCTTAGATTCTCTTAGTGAGTATCACTGTTTTTGGGTAAGTATATCTGTCATTGAACCGTAATTAACAATTAAGAGACTCTTCTAGCGAACTGTTTAGATTAACGAGACGCAAGATGTTTATGCTACTTTATCTATGCAGAGAAAGTAGTATGTTAATTAGATTACATTTTATATCTGACAATATTTGTTGAATGTAATAATTTTAATCTCAGTTTTTATGCCTGCAGGTATCCAGAAGCTGCAGATTTAATAATTAATTAAACTAAACAAATTGACCAAAAGTTTACTCGTTAACATCAATTTAAAAACGTTTTGCTAAGATTAATTGGCTTATATTTTATATTCGTTCATATTTTTATCTATTATAAACACATTACACATACATAAAGTAATACGAAATAACAAAGGTTATAATATATAGAATGGACATGATTATAAAACAATTAAATTGAAAAAATTATTTATAATTATTATAAAAAATATCTTTTGACACGCTTGTGAGGCTTTCTTACCTCCTCGGCACATTTTGTATGCGTTGATTATGAAAAGATTTCTCGAATTTATATTTTACGCATTCCATAAAACATTACATGTATGAAATGTAAATACAAAATACATATTTAGTAAGTAAAAAATAGTTTGGAAAATTATACTTAAACAATTTTATTTCAATAAAAAATATCAATGCAAATTAATTAAAAATTATTGTTTAACAATAAAAATAATTGTATTTGTCTACAGTTAAAATTGAATATTTTTTTAATGAATTTTAGTGCAAATTTCATCCCGATATTTCTTATGGTTCAAGAGTTACAACAAAATGTCACTAAATTTCTCGTGTAATGGTAAAAGTTGCATAAAAAGAAGACAAAATTTAGAAAAGTTACAAATCTTTTGGATCCTTCTGGCTTGACTGCTTCCAATTTATTCCCCCCGTGGTGGGGATACAATTTTCACAGTCTCGGCAGAGACGTTTGCGACAGTTACGGAGAGAATACTGTAGGCAGCTCTTTGCCACCGTTAAACGCGTGAAAATGAATTATTTCAGTCGTGCCAGCGAAGAGTAATCGCGTAAATTGAATTTGAATGAAATTAAATAGCGAGTACGGGCACCCTGACGTAAAACAATTTGGAGGTAGCGGCGATGATACAACGATTGCATAATCCCAGCGTATCCTGGCGCAACTTATTGCGTGGTCCGCGTAACTCCTCCATTTCCGGCGCAGCTATTAACCTCTGGGATCATCCTCGGAAGTGGAGGTTGCGGGCGCATTTTAATCACACGGTCAACGGACTAATCATGGGTGAGCCGCGTGTCTCTAAAGACACAAAAATTGTTTGTTCTCCTACTCGGTTAGCCCAGTGCCACTGAATATAAAAAGGTACAGGTTCTTGCCTCTCGCTCGAGATTAGTGGTTCACTCCTCCTGTGTTTGTTTTCGTCGACCAAACCACTGCGGATAGTGCTAAGCCTGGTATGCATTAGGGCGCGTTTATCACGCAGTTGCCTTTTAACGCGAATTATATTGTAGAATCTCTAATTAAAGTTTCTATGCGATCGTATCTCTTCATTGATTTGGGCTCGATACAATTTTAATTCTAAAATCAAGACATTTCTTCCAACCCAGATCATTATTATTCTGTGTAATCTTTTTTACATTGTGCACGTCAAGTTGAACCTGTTTTCTCATATAACAGTTGAGCTTTTTACAATTTATAGAATACAGACGAATTTAATAATATTAAAACTGTTTTGGATAATGGTATGGCAATTTTTACTGGCGCCTCAGAATCACCATTCGAGTGCAAAGGGTTAACCTGATGCAATACTGAAATGTTTAGTCATTTATTCGATAGAAAAAAATTGAATGATGTAAAGAATATTAATGGTATTAAGGATATTAAGAATATTGATACTAAGGGTTAATATTTCATAGTCGGAAGCAGCGCTATTAGATGTCTGTTTGCAGAGGGAGTCAGCTACAGAAGTAGCCTACAATTATATCCAGGGGTGGAGCTGCCTACTGGGCTTCAACAGTTCAAAATGAAGAACGTCAGCATCGTTTTCGCGGTCGGGTTACTGTTCATGGTCGTGACCATCTGGGAAACCGAGAGCGTGAGTGAAAGTCGATCATTATCTGTTCGCGAATTATGCGATGAAGTGACTTGCTTTGCATTCGTAGAAAAAAGTGACCTTAGAAGAAGCCAAGAACACTGTTAAGAACCTGAGGAAACCTTGCGCGAAGAAGTCAAATGCAACCAAAGGTACGGCGAACCAAGAAATTCATTGAACAGTCTAATGAAATCTGGGTTTCCAGTAGAAAACGGGAAATGGGGATATGATAAATTCTCTGTATGTGATCTTTTTTGATATGATTAGACAGCGAATCTTTATGGATTTGCGACAAATATGAATCGGCGTAGTAGAAACATTAGAAGAATTTAAAAATACTGTTACACTAAGAAAGATAATAAATTTATATTTCACTCCATTATCTTGTAATTCAAGTAGAACATTTTTATTTTGCATAAAGATCCGCTGCCTAGTGATGATAAACTCTTTATATTGTGTAACTCGTTCTGGGTCTGTTTAACCAAAGTGACATAACATTTTACGATTTGATCGCACAGAACTAATAGATGGACAACATAAGGGCGAGTTCCCGAGGGACGAGAGATTGATGTGCTACATGTTGTGCATACTCTCCACGACGAAAACCGTGAGTAAAATACCTCGCAACAAATACACAAGATTGTCTTTCCAATTTTCAAAGTTCAACCCCATTGTGTCAGAGCTTGTTAAAGAATTCGTGAATATTTTTCATTGTAACAGTATTTTATTAAACACAATATATTCCTACGAATACTTGTCTGTACGGAACAAGTGAAAGAAAATTATTCAGAATGTTTCAAAAGCAGTCAGCTAATCTAGAAAATTTCAAACAAATTGTTATCGGCGCTGCTGTTTCAAAGTTTAGAGCATGTTGATATTTAATAAATCAGCCTAATTTACTTTCGCGTAAATTCATGTATAAGTTGCGGAATTGTACACACATGTTTATTCTGTTTGTCAGTGCCAATAAGAACAGTCTATTAATACAAAGTACTCATTTGCTTTCAGGTGAGAAACGACGAGGTGCAATACGAGTGGTTCGTTAAGAACGCTCGCCTCATGTTAGAAGAAAAATATGTCCCGCGTGTTGAGCATGCGGTCGAAGTTTGCAAAGCTCGAGGTACGAAGTATGATGTTTTTGCTTATGGGTTAAGGGGTCTGAGGCACGTATGTCGAAGAAAAGTAGGGTGAATTTTTAATTTTTCACCTCAAATTATGAAATTTTCGGATA